>OY757908.1:75038934-75361090 GCA_963585895.1 Sepioteuthis lessoniana
GGTATGGCAATCATTCAGGGTGGAAGAAAAATAATTCAAAGCAGCTGTATAATTGACCTTGTGTCACATCCTACTCGTCATGTAGAAGTTGTGAAAATCTCCACCTTGTCTCTCACTTTCAATAAAATCTGGGAATGTCTGTCTTTCTGTCTGTCAACTCTCTCTCTCTCTCTCTCTCTCTCTCTCTCTCTCTCTCTCTCTCTCCTTAGATAAATAAATTATCTACGTTATCGCCCATAAATAAGTACACTTTTCACTTTTTATTTTTCAAGATTTTTTTTTAGAAAATGTTAGTTTTCTTCAAACCGGAGATACCAGTATTTTGTTCCTAATGTAACATTCCTGAAAACGGTTATCATTAGATATTATTCATCTTGGAGACTACTGCACTGTAACTCTGCAATCAAAAGTAGAATTATGTAGTTGTCCAAAAATAAGCATGCCCTTATTTACATTTATATAGAGATATTGCAATTTATTTTTATTTGTTTACTGCTACAACTACTACAGAGTTTGGTAATAAATAATAATTATGATATCCGTTTTCATTGTGTAATGTTCCATGTTATCTTTCTTTAAAAATTTGGTGTATACTATATATAAAGTTGGTGACCATAGTCGAGGACGACCCAAAGGCTCCCTTTTCATAAGCTACTACTCCGAGATGTAGGAGGGGGCTCTACTTCTTTCTCTGGACTGCTCCACTTTACCCTTGATCCGTACCTTATATTGCTGAGTGTTAAGGAAGGCAGCATCAAGTACTATTTTTGGGAACTTTGGTATGACTCGAAAATTGGGATTCAGCCCCGTGTCATTGGCTAATATTCTAACCACTAAAATCGATATATATATATATATATATATATATATATTTATTTATATATATACATATACATATATATATATATATAAGATGATAAACTATTCTCGTGAAATAAATGTATGTGTGTCTGTGTCTGTGTGTGTTTTAAGTGTGTTATTTTTTATAGTTTTTCTTACTGGCTCTTTTTTTTTTTTTTTTTTTTTTTTTTGCTGTCTAACATGTTTGCGTCAATTTTATATAACAGTTGTCCGAAATTTTATCTCTCTTTCTCGCATTGTGTGTGTATATATATATATATATATATATATATACACTATGTTATAAAAAGGATTATTGAAAAGTATCATTGTGAGGCACTTTCAACTTATTCTGACTCTCTCTCTCTCTCTCTATCTCTTTCTCTCTCTCTCACACACACACACACACACTCTCTCTCTCTCTCTCTCTTTCTTGATAGATAGATAGATAGATAGATAGGTCTGTGTTTATGTCTATATGTATGTATGTAACAAGATACGTAGGCAAAAAAAAAAAGATTTCGAATAAATAATCAAATTTTCATTATAACAAACGAGCTAAAAACCCGCCCGTATGGTAGAGTTTTAAGCCTTTTTTTTCTCTAAGGACAATAAACGTCGTCAATGTTTATGGGCTCTGGTAGTCATTGCTCGTTGTACTAAATGTAAACACAAGACAATTTTTTAAAGTCTTGATTTTCCAGTGACCGGAAAAAAATCACAGAGGGAAAAAAGGTTCAGAATTTTAATGTTTGGCTAGGAACTTTTCAGTAAGATATCTACTTCATATAGCGAAACAAAAAGATTCGGTTAGCGAGCCTGACAGACACAAAGTAAGGTTAATTTTTGCATTATCTTAAATCAAACTTCTTGAACGGCTTTGTACTTAAAATAATGATAAAAACGTACTCTCAGTTTCCATAAGAATGTATTTACCCATCCACACCCAGCAACGAGCAGGATGTAACACAAGGCCTCATCGGGTTTTTTACTTATCTTAAGCCTCCCCAAGGATAAAGAAACCCAGACTGTCCAACAATTTACTCATAGCTGAAGAAGAACACAGATGTATGCCTTTAAAAAGAGCAATCATTACTGCGTTGAGAAAGGCAAGTAGCCTCGTCCAGGATTTGAACTCGGGTGGCCGGTTCCATTTCCAAAGACGATAACCGTCACACTAAGTGCATTTTCATTTGTACGACTGAACATGTGGTGGGTAGAGATCTGTCCATCAGAAAACGAACAGATAATACACCGACTGCATCTCTGCTGAGGTGTAAGACACCCCTCCAACAGGTGTCCTGGATATGATATCAAACCATCTGATGGCGAGGCTCTAGTCTTGAAGATTTGGGGGATGTAAAGTATCTCTTCATTGCCATTGCTCCAAGGTCCACTCTGTACCGGAGCGGTAGCACCTGATAAGGTCCTATCTATGGCTCAAATAGAACAAACTGTATACAAGCAAATGACTGATGTTAAATTGTGACTGTTATATTGTTGAATACACGAAACTATTTAACTGTTTGTAAAAAGAGAGCTTAAGTGTTTACAAATCATATATATATGTGTGTGTGTGTGTGTGTGTATAAAGAGGAATTGGCATTAAATAACCTACAATAGTTGATACGCCATAAAAGCCAACCAAATCAAACCAAACGAACGGACAAAAATATTTAGTAAAATAATGGGATATATTCTATGATTAAAATCAATCAATATTAATATTATCAATCAATCAATATTAATATTATCAATCAATCAAATTATTCAATCAATAAGTGATCAGCTGAAGTGCCATATAATAATAATGCACAGCTCCTCCATTCGCCTGAAAAACAGCGGATTAACATCACCGCAGAGTCTACGAAGTACTGGGGTATTTGTCTGAGTTCTTTCTGTTAGTTGTGTTTTGTTTTTTTGTTTTGTTTTTTTTGTTTGTTTGTTGGTTTTTTGGGGTTTTTTTCGATATTTCCAACATACTTTCATTAGGTGTGCTAAGCGCAATGGCTATCATAATAGAAAATGAAATCGGTGACTCGTGTTCAAATCCTGGACGAATCCGTTTGCCTTTCACTTCGTGTTAATGTTTTAGGAAATTAGTATTAACCTTGGATTGGTCACCTGTCGAGGAGAAGGAAATATTCTGAATGCATACCAGCTTTACTCTGCTTAAAAATTTGATCCTGTGTCACATCCTGCCCGTGGAAGTGAGGTTGTGTAAATACAAAAGGCCAGTAGTATAAGGCACCCAGTAAGATTTAAGCTCACTACCACTAGTTTGACTAAAGGCTAAAAGTATGGGGACACTCAGTAAAGAACTCATAGCCAACGGTTTACTAGTCTGTCTAGCTAACCATATTGAGCTGAGACTAGTTTGGCACAAACTTAAAAGTATGGAGCACTCAGTATGAATAGAACACTACCGACAGTTTCCTTTGCGAGCAAGTTAATCATATTGGAACACTAGGTCAGAAGTTTTTTGTTTGTTTGCTTGTTTGTTTTTGTTTTTGTTTTGTTTTTATTTGTTTTTTTTTGGGGGGGGGTCTTTTTTTATTATGTACCGACCAATAGTTGAAGGATGGATCGGCTGAAACGTAACTTTAAAAACATAGTGATCATAGTTGTAGTGGCCCCGAGATCAACAGAGATTCTAGGTGAAAGATAATGATGGTTTGGTTGGTTTCTTTGTTTAATGGCATGTCAACCTTCGTGGGTTATTTAATCCCAAAGCCATCCCTGCAAAAGAATAACAGGGCATAAGTCCGAAAGTGATTGCAATAGCGCCACTGGAGTTCGAACTCGCATACATTGGGTCTGCAATCCAGCACTTTAGTCATAACGCCACTGAGAGTGCGAGACCCTAACGATAATTAAGTTTTCAGTGAAACGAAGACATTGTAAAAAGGTTTTTGAGAAATTCTTTATGACTTCGATGCGTGAAGTTTACGTGCTGTTTTAAAAGCTGCGAGATTTTTTTCTTTTCCTGATTAAAGTCGACTATTACAGATAATTGACTATATAACTTTCGGCTCGTCGACATGCTCAACCAGCCCCCAAAAACTTCTAAGCGGAACACAAAAATTAATGCTGACGTTACGACTTTCTTTAAACCAAGGAATGCCTGTTAACTTAAACAAATATCCATATTTCTCTACGTCGAGAAAAAACATTTTAAAACCAATCTTCAACATGCTCTTCGAGAACAATAATGAGTACATCCATGAAAAATGGATGGCGCTCACAGAATGAAATAGATGAGTAAGCACTTGGGCAACTATGGTATGTTTTGTTTAAGTTATTCAGTCACATTTGGATGTAAAAATTCTGTTCAAATTGCAGATGTAATCTGGGCCACTTCTGATCATATATGGCAGCCAGACACCAAGACCACGTGAAAAGAGCTATCATTTACGAAGTTTGGTACAAGGCCAAAAGTACGGGTTGCCCAACGATAACTGAACTCGCTAGCAAATTATACTAAGCTGAGCTCAGTTTGACACCAGGTCAGAAATATGGGGCATCCACTAAAAATCGAACTCTCGACCCTAGCTAACAAACCATAATAGATTGAGCCTCGTTTGGCTCAAGGCTAGAAGTATAGGGCAACCTGGTGTAGTCGTTATCGCCGTAGGAAATGAACACGGCGATGCGAGTTCAAATCCTGGACGAGACTGATTGCATTTCACATTGCACTTGGGAAAGGTATGAATCCAATTATTCTCCCTCCAGCTATGGGTAAATAGTAGGACAGACTAGGTTCTTCAGCTTTGGTTAGGCAACTAGTCTAGGAGAAGGAAAACTCTGAATTCAAACCTGTTAAACTCCGCTTAAAAATTGACCTTGTGTCATATCCTGCCCGAGCAGAGGGGTTGGTAAATAGTACCCTGGGAGAATCAAACTCGCGGCCAACTGTTTCTTAGCTTAGCTAGCTAACTCTACTTAGCCATGGTTTGGTATTAGACCAGAAGTATAAGGCACTAAGTTATATACTGTACTCGGATCCTATCCCCATATCTGGACAACTATATTCTGATCCTCAGTAGAAGTTCAGAGAACTGCCACTGATCTTCGACAAAATTATTTCTACTGGAGCATTACACAAGTAAAACAGAGACTATTAGTAATTATTTATCACGAAACTCTTCAGCACTGAAACTCCGTTACCAAATATATAAATATAAAACAGTCCAAAAATATATGCAGTCCTCCACAAAACTCTATATAGTAAGTAGATTTCAAAACCGAAATTGATTATTTGGTTACAGAGTTTCAATGAAGTAGAGTTTGGTAATCAATAACAGTTAATAATATCCTTTTTGATTGCTTAATGTTCCACTAGAAGTTATGTCAGTACTACTGTATGGATGCTCTACCTGGGCTCCAAAGAAATGCACTAAAAAGTCTAGATGGGAACTACACAAGAATGCTACGAGCAGTTTCGAACAAATCATGGAAGCTACACCCTACAAAACAGTTGCTGTAGGGCCACTTACTACCCATCTCTTAAACCATCCAAGTAAGACGAACAAGACTTGCTGGGCACTGTTAGTGTAGTAAGAACAAACTCATACGCATAAACGTGCCAGTGTTGGCTGACTAGCAAAAATCTATGTACATCAGCACTGTGCAGACACTGGCCGCTGTCAAGAGGACTTGCAAGGAATGATAGAAGATTGGAATTGCTTGCAAGAGAGAGAGAGAGACAGTCAGCAAATTCCGCGCTATCAGCAGCCGTTACTGATGATTAATAATGACGAACTGATATCTTTGGTTTTGAAGAAAATTAACTTTTCATTCAAGAAAAAATGGCTGGGATGTACTCTCCTCAGTAGGAGATAAATAAGTGGCCCATAAATATTTGTGGGCGATACTGTAAGACGATCTCGTGTATAGGTCGACCTTTGTCACGAAATCAGTGATTTATGACACTCATCTGAAGCTACGTTGACTATTCTTTCCTATTAGGCTTGAATTTCAGCTTTACAAAATTATTACTCGTGTAAAGGTTGAGGCTACAATTTAAATCTGCAAAATTTGACCTCGGCACGAATATATCATCATCATTAATGTTGACTGACATCACGGATTCCTTTAACTTACTCTCATTCACTCACTCTCTCTATCTCTCTCTATATATCTCTCTCTCTATCCATCCCTATCGTCCATCGCTCTTGCTAAGTCCTCTAAACGACACCCAGTGCTCCCACAGATCTGGGCAATGTAAATTTTTGCTGGTCGGCCAACATTGGCGAGTCTATGTGGAAGAGTCCATTAAAAAACATCGCTTATGAATACGTCCTTACTTCACCACCAGTGCTCAGCATGTTTTTGTTGGATGGATTGCAAGATGAGAGGTAAGTGGCTGTACAACTGCTGTATTGCAAGGTGACGCTTCCAGAATTTGCTTAAAACAACACAGCATCCTTATGTAGTTTCCATCTAGCTTTTACTCCATGCGTTTCAATGGAGTTCAAGTGGTGCAACTATACAATAGTGCCGACAGGGCTACAGTTTGGAAGAATTTCCGTTTCATTTTATCAGAGAGATTATATGGATGTTAACCTGTCGAAAGCAGTCCATACTTTACCTATGCGTATGTCGATACTGCTTTCAGTAGATGAGATATTGCTGATGAGGTATGTGAACTGGTCCTCTAATTTCAGAGACTTGCCATTTAATGAAGTGATGGTACCATCTTGATTAAAATACACGAACTCTGTTTTATCCGATTTTGAAAAATCTGATGGTTCCTTTTAATTAAATATTTTGAATTCTTTCATTATTTACTTATATAATTCTTCGTATCATGTACTTTTCTATGTTGGGGCGAGATAGTTACCCTTGCCGAAATCCTCATCGGGACATCCTGATTTATTATGCATTCTAACTTCTCCTTTCTATAGATGGATCATCGGCAAACTGTGACTTGCAGGCTACATCTGGTCTGAAGTACTTTCAGAATAGTCCGCCAAAGACTTCATTTTTTTTCTGCATGAAAAAAAAATCTTTTAAAAAAATTACTTTTCCGTCTACCTAAAACAGATGCTTACACGTATGATCCTCCGTAGAGAGGGAAAAAATTGCGATACCTTCAACGTAAAAATCACATTGATATTTTTAGATTTGCGGCCCACCTGATGATAAGTCATATTTCATGCAGTCCTCTTCTCGAAAAAGATCGTCCATGCCTGCTTTAGTAATTTGCAACGATGGAGACACTCGTGGTGTAAAGGTTATCGTCGTAGGAAAATAGATTTGGCTATCCGAGTCCAAATTCTGAACGAGGTTGTTTGCTTTTCGAATTGTGCTAATATCCTAGGTAAAGATATGAATCCAATGGGTAAATAGTAGAAAAGGCTTGGTGCTTTAACCTTGTTATAGCAACGACTTTAGGAGAAGGAAAACTGAATTCAAACTAGGCATGGACAAGGATGGACTGCTCTAGGCTATCTTCCCCAAGCCACGTAACATGAATAGCACCATCCACAACTAAAACAGTTTACATGCCAAGTCGAAGCCTAACTCGAAGAAGTTCCATGGCGTTTTGGAGAATATTTCTAAAATTTTAAGTGTATGTCACCGAACAGATTTATTGACTTCAACATTTTTGTTTTTTGTCTGCGGATGTTGTTTTTTTTCTCCCACACTAAATGCTAGTGTTGTGTAATTATTTTACTTCTCCAGCTTGTGGTACTTACATATAAATCAAATTAATAAGACATGATCCAGTGTAAACTCCGCCTCTTTCAGCGGGGCTTAGAATATACTTAATGTATTCCCGACAGTGGAGTAAGATCCCCCCACAAAAAAAAAAAAAGGTCTGGCTATGTCCTAAAACTACATCTGGTGGTTAGGCTCTAGTTCTGGAGATCTGGGAAATGTGGAAAATGAAGTACCTCTTCATTGTCATTACTCCCAGGTCCACTCTGACACGGAGTGGTAGTACTTGTTAAGGTCCTATGTATGAGTCAAGTAGATTTGTAACTGCGTGCAGAAACCTCTGAACAAAAAATGTCAACATGGACGTACAATGAATACGATTCCCTTACTTTTACTTACATTTAGCGTCTAAAGATGTGTTGACAAGCCGTTAAAATCAATCAATCAAGGGTAAACAAATATTTTAAACAGGAAAAAAAAATTAATTTTTTTCTTTTTTAAGTCGAAAATTCAAATATTGTGCGATTAGTTTTTGTTTTGGCGCAACGTGAATTCCAGCTGATTAGTGTTTATTTTTAGAAATTCCATCTCGATGAGCATGTACCTTTCCTAAAAACAAAAAAGGAGTCGTGGTTGCCGACAACGATATCTTAAACCACGACTTTTTTTTTTTTTTTTTATCTCTGTCTCTCTCTTCTACTTTTCTTAACAGCTGTGAAAAAAATCTTAAATGCGAAAAAATATATAATGGCGAAAGAAAAATTGTAGAGTAAATTTACTTTCCAGCTGGCATAACGGACGCTCACTGTTACCCAGAATATGAGGCCGACAAATGCTTTGATGTTGCGAAAAGGAGGAGAGAAGGTGGTGGTAATAATCAAAATCATTTCTGTGTCTCCTTTGGGTTTTAGTAAATGTAGAATTATAAATTCATTTTTATAAAAAAAGTTTTTTCGTCTGTTCCGAGGATTTTTTTCTGTTTTTGTTTTGCATTTAATTCTTTTTTTTTTTTCTTTTTTTTCTTTTTTGTAGTTATATTCCAATTTTATTCATTTTTTTTCGCAGTTAAGTCCTTTTTTATTTTATGCTGTTAAAAATCTTTAAAAATCAGAATTATTTTTTTTCCTGTTAAATTCTTTATTTATCTTTGCTGTTAACTTTTAATTTCTTTCTTTTTTGCATTTAAATTCTAATCTTATCAATTTATTCATTTATATATTATGCAGTTAAATTCTAATTCCTTTTTTGGTAGTGAAATTTTAATTTCTTTCTTTTCGTATTTAAATTCTATTTTCTTTTAGATGAGGAGGAGCAGTGAAATCCTAATTGTTTTTTATTTTATGTTCAAATTATTACTTTTTTTATTTTCACGGTTAAACTAATCATTTTAATTCATATTTTGTAATTAAATTATAATTTCTTCCTTATTTTGGCCTAAAAATTCTAACTTTTTTTCTATTGCGCAGTTAAATTCTTTTTTTTTCTTCTTCTTCTTCTTTTGCCGTTCCAACCTATCTTACTTTCTTCGTCTTTTGAGTTAAGTTTTAGGTTTGGTTTGGTTTGGTTTGGTTTTATGGCATATCAACCTATATAGGTTATTTAACGCCAAATCCATTTTTATGTAAATAATCTGTTCTATTGAAAACAGTTCAGTTTAGCATAAGTACACAGTTTAATTGTCAAAAACATTTCCATTTCAAACTATTCAAGCAGTTATATGTAATAATTCGGTTAAGTGTAAATACAGTTTTAATGTCGAAAAACAGTTCTATTTGAAATAATTCAGTTAAGCATAAGCACGCAGTTTAAGTGTAAGTACGGTTTAATAGTCAAAAACGTTTCTATTTCAAGCTATTCATTTTACTCAATTCATGTTAGCATAAGTATGCTGTTAGTTCTATTTAACCTATCGATAGGGCCCTATCAGGTGCTACCACACCGGGCAAGAGTGGACCTGGGAGCGATGTCAATAAAGGGGTACTCCGCATTCCCCAAAGTTCCTGCACTGCTGGAACCTCACCATCAGATTGTTTAGTGTCATATCTAGGACACTCGTTAGGGGGGGGGGTCTTACCCCTCTGCAGAGGTGCCGTCAGTGCATTCTACATCCCCAGCTGACTGGGCAATACACAGATTTAAATGTCAGACAGTTTTATTTCAGATAATTCAGTTCAGCATAAGTACACAGTTTAGACGTCAAAAACAGTTTCATTTCGAGCAATTCAGTTCCAATGTCAAAACAGTTCTATTTTAAACAATTCAGTTTAGCATAAATACGCAGTTTAAATGCAAAAACCAGTATAGTGAAAGAAGCACGGTTTTGTTCTATTTAACCCATAGATAGAACCCTTATCAGGTGCTACCACTCCGGGCCAGAGTGGACCTGGGAGCGATGGCAATGAAGGGGTACTCCGCATTCCCCAAAGCTCCAGCATTGCTGGAACCTCACCATCAGATTGTTTAGTGTCATATCCAGGACACTCGTCGGGGGGGGTCTTACCCCTCTGAAGAGAAGCAGTCGGTGTATTTTACAGTTAGGTTTTAACCAAAATTTCAAATATGGTTCTTTTTCTCTGAAAGGTAACCAAAATCTCGACAAGAGGAAGTTTTTTAGCTTAAATTTTTCCACAAACCCAATAAGAATGTATTTACCCAACCCCCTTCGATTTTAATGGTATGTCAACCGGTGTCGGTTTATTTTATGCCCAGAATTTATGTTGGTTAGTTGGTTGTGTTTTACGGCATATCTACCCTTGTAGATTATTTAATGCCAATCCTGTGAATACATATTTATTAAACATATGTAAAAAAGTAGTCAGTAACATTTTTAAAGGAGACAAAGCTCATTTGTTTACACACAGATGGTTTCAAACATTGCTATTTAACTTAGGTAATTCTAGTTCGTTTGTACACAGTTAAATGGTTCCAGGTATTGTTATATTATGATAATAATTCAATTTAACAGTCATTTGTTTGCACATAGTCATATGATTAAACAGTTCTATTTGAACCATAGATGGAACTCTAGCAGGTACTACCATTTCTGGTCAGAGTGGACATGGGAATAATGACAATGAAGAGGTTCTCGACATTCCCCAAAGTTCAAGGACGGAAGCTTCACCATGGGATAGTTTAAAATCATATCCAAGACACTCGTTAAACGGTGGGGGTATGTCTTATCCCTCTGTAGTGATTCAGTCGGCCTACTCTACACCTCTAGTCGACTGGGTTTAACTAGAAATTGTGTTAATTATATGTGAATTTCTTCAGAGTTTCCCCACGCAAACTTTTTTATTGCACATGTTCCTATTGAATACGAATCTTTTTTTTAAACAGGTTCTATTTGATCCTTAAATGGGAGCCTAACAGGTACTACCACTCCGGGACAGAGTGGAGCTGAGTGTAATGGCTATAAAGGAGTATTAAACACTCCCAGATCTCCAGAATTGGACATCCTTTTTCAGGTGGGAGGTCTTACCCTTCTCAAGGGGATACAATTACTGTCTTCTAAGCCCCCGCCGATAGAAGGGGATTTAAATTTGGGTCACCAAAACCATCGATAACCGTTACTCGACAACTGCTTCCGAATCTAACAGATTTGCATATCAATTTGGTTGTTCAGTATTAAGTGATAGGGGGACCACGTGGCATAGTGGTTAATGTGTGGACTCGAGTCGCACCAGTACGTTCACCTTCGGACTCATACCCTTTGCGACAAGTATGGACTGCTTATACCTCTCCAGCTATGTGTTAGATAAGATGACTTTTGTTTTACGGCATACAGACCCTTGAGAGTTATCTAATGCCAAACTATATATATATATATGATTTGTTAGTGAATAGTTAGTAGCTAACTATTTTAAACGAGTTGTTAAAGCTCATTTGTTTCCACATAGTTTGAATGTTTTCAAGCATTCCAATCTAACACAAGTGATTCTGTTCTATTTATCAAGTATTCTTGCCTAATAGAAATAATTTGTACACGGCTGTATGGTTTTATTTAACTAATAATAATAATCCTTAGTAAATGATAGAATAGTTCTATTTGCCTCATAGAGGGGACCTGAGTGGTATAACCAATCCGATTCAGAGTGAACCTGGGAGTAATGGCAATGAAGAAGCTTTCAACTTTCCCCAAAGCACCAGGACATCAGCCTTACGATCAGATGCAGTTGAGTGTCATACTAGGATACTCATTGGAGAGGATGCCTTACCTCTCTGCAAAGGTGCAGTCAGTGTGTTCTACAGCTCAAGACGATAGGGTGAAATATGGATTAGATAGTACGACTTCTGTTCTACAAGAATGACTTCGACATTAAGTAACCCACAAGAATTGGTATGCCAATAAACGAAGACACGAAACCAATATTAAGCTATCTGACCGTCAACTGAGGAGCAACGAATAAACTTACCTCCAATTATTAATAAAGATTCCTAGTTATTTAAGTCTATGACATGTCGTGTCGTGTACCCGATCAAAAATTGATACTCGACGTCTGACAAATATATAGTGAAACCACGAACGATGACTGAATGATTTAAGGTGGTTCAGTTATTTTTTATTCATTTATTTTTATTATTTTTTTTTTCTTTACCCCCATGAACTGTGGGTGGCAATATTCGTAGATCATGCCGAAAAAAAAAAGAAAAATCAGGTTTTGGACAAAAATGAGGATAAAGGCAAGAGGTTCGTTTGAGTGTGACGATTTTGCCTTGAAGTCCAAAGGAAACAAAGAAAAGAAGGAAAGAGGGCGGTGAGGAGGTGGGTCATACGCCTATGAAGAAAAGTGTATCGACCCACCACAGGCTTTTTTGCTTTTTGTTTTGTTTTGTTTTTTATTCTCAATCTTCTGTCTTTACTTTCATTCCCCTTTTTCGGCGAACTCGGTCAATACTAACTTACTGCAGTTTATATATATATATATATATATATATATATATATATATATATATATACATCACCTGGATCGGAGCTAATGCTATATTGACTCTATAGGTTACTCGAACTGAAAAGTAATATTAAATGCACCTGAAACTATATATATATATATATATATATATATAATTTCAGGTGCATTTAATATTACTTTATATATATATATATAATATAATATATATATAATATTACTTTATATATATATATATAATATTACTTTGTATATATATATATATATAATTTCAGGTGCATTTAATATTACTTTATATATAATATAATATAATATAATATATATATATATATACATAATATTACTTTATATATATATATATATATATATATATATATATATATATATATATATATATATATACCTGATGAAGTCCTTTATGAATTTACATATTATAATGCATTTTTTTTCTTTTAAATGTTTGATGCTGTTGTTGACAATGGAGGTAGCAGTTGGCCTATTAACAATCTTAAGAATTACAACAACTTTTGCACTTAGATGATATTTTTTAATTCATCATCAGCAGCAGCATCAAGGCGAGCCGACATTATGGATCTCTTTGACTCTCTTAACTTCCGTTCCAGTCAGCCATCTCACTTGCTAAGTCTTCTGGACGGTACCCAGTGTTCGTACAGAGTTGAACAATGTACGCGCTCACACGACTCCTTTGCTTCGAGCAAAGGTCAATGTTTTGAGGAGTATATCGCTGGTTTGAATTAAGTGTTTTCCTTCATCTTGACTTGTTGCCTTACCAAGGTTAAGAGTGGGTAGGAGAGAAAGACCCCGGGGTGTAGCGGCTAACCTGTTGGACTGCGGTATTGTCATAAGCGAGTTCGAATTCCAAGCGTTCAATCACGTTCACTTTCGGATTAATATTGTAGGAAAAGGTAGGAAAACCCTTTATTCTCTTTTCCTTTCCCAAGGGTAATAGCGCGAACGGAAATGCAGACTACTTTGTCCAGGATTAGAACTCGGATCACCGATTCTATTTCATTCGACGATAATCGTAACAATAGTCATGCCTCCATTGGAGTGGGTGAATGTAAATCCTTTTTTTTTTTTTTTTTTTTTTTGCGCGACGCAAACCAACACTAGCGTGTGTCCATGGGGAGAAGTCCATTAGAGAACGTCGCTTATGAGTTCGTCCTAACCTCAGTTCTCCCAGTATGTCTTGCTCGCCTTTGTTGCGTGATATTTGGGATGGGAAGCCGTACAGCTGCTGTATTGTAAAGAGTTGTTTCCAAGATTTGTTCAAAACAGCATACAGCATCTTTATGGAGTTCACGTCTAGCTTTCTATCGAGGCGTTGTGTTAAAGTCCAAATAGTGACACGGCTACGGATTGGATGAATTTTCGTTCTATTTTATCGAATAGAGTAGTTGTTTTTTTTTTAATAAAATTTCTAGTTTAGAGCAATGCCACCAAATTTTCTGCCGTCACTAACTCCTTGAACCTTTAGAGGTCGTTATTTGTCCCGTTAACTAGAAATACATATACCTGGGCCGCGAATATGGCCGAGAAGACCTGAGCATTTCACAATTGTTGAAACAAAGCAGTGGCCTCTTAGATCTTCCCTATTGACTTTATTCTCTTTTCAGATGACAGCTGAGAAACAGATTTGGTTTGGTTTCGTGGAATATCAACCGTTGTTGGTTATTAAGTGCCAAATCCTCTTTTACATACATTTTGAATATATGATTTGTAAACATATTTTGTAGATACATAGTTAAATGATCAAACAGTATTATTTCTAACATTTCAATTTTGTATAATTTATTTGTTTTCACTGTTTAAATTCCAAACAGTTCTATTTGATTCATAGATAGGAGACTTCAGGTGCTACCACATCGGATCAGATTGGAGCTGGGAACGATGGCAATAGAGAGGTATTCATTCCCCAAAACTCCAGCATGGTTGTTTGGTTGGTTGGTTAGTTATTTCACGGCGTATCAAACCTTCTCGGGTCATTTAACGCCGAATTAAATTTTAAATAATTCAGTTTAGTATAAGTATAGTTTTTGTTTACAAACATTTAAATGTCAAAACAGTTCTATTTCAAGCAATTCAGTTTAGCATAAGTACATAGTTTTATTTGATCCCTAGATTGGACCTTATCAGGTGCTACCACTTCAGGCCAGAGTGGACCTGGGAGCGATGGCAATGAAGGGGTACTCTGCATTCCCCAAAGCTCCAACATTACTGGAAAAACAACCATATTATATAGTGTCATATGCAGGACACTCATTAGTGGGGGTTACACCTCTGAAGAGAAGCAGTCGGTGTATTCAGCAACTCCAGCCGACTGAGCCACATAATTGTTTGTTTTTTTTTGTTTTATGGTATATCAACTTTTGTGGGTTATTTTAATGCCAAACCATACCTGTAGAAGAATGGTTTTGGTTTGGTTTGGTTTGGTTTGGTTGCATATCAACTATTGCAGGAGACTTGTTCTACAGCCTCAATTAACTGGGCAACCAGAATTACTAGAACATCACCATCAGATTATTTAGTGACATATCCAGGACACTCGTTAGGAGGAGGTGCCTGTGGATGTGAACACGGCGACACGAGTTCAAATCCTGGACGAGACTGATTGCATTTCACATAGCACTAATACCCTTGGGAAAGGTATCAATCCAAATATTCTCCCTCCAGCTATGGGCAATTGGTGAGGCAACTAGTCTAGGAGAAGGAAAACTCTGAATTCAAACCTGTTAAACTCCGCTTAAAAACTGACCTTGTGTCATATCCTGCCCGAGCGGAGGGGTTGGTAAATATGGTTAGGAGGAGGGTATTACCCCTATGCAGAGATGCAGCCGGTGTATTCTACAGCCCAAGCCGTTTTGGCGAGGGAAATAGATAACATTTTGATATAATCAACCAAATATAATCAAATCATATCTTTGACGATGGAGTAGAAGATCTTTTGAGGAAAGGAATCTAAGTCTTTCAATCTTGTTTAAGCAAGATATAGAAGAAAATAAATGTCAACACACTTCCAAACAGAAGCCAGATTTTCAACGTGTGAAGATCGTAGTACAACGAGTTCTTCATCATCTTGGCCTCTGATAATCATCTGAACACCCAGGAGGAATGTGCACGCGTAATCAACAACTTTCCACGTTGCGGTCAACAACGCCTTCAACTGAATTGCAGACATCTGGAACATGTACTTGAGCCCCACTCTTGATATTTTTGGTTCAGGTTTGAGACTAAAGATCCTAAAATATCCTTTTACTTTACAATAAATGTAATTTTCATAACTCTATCATTTGTGGTTTTTTGATTTATGCCCAATAATTTTGTTTCAAAAACTGTGAAACAACCTTTATCTCTTGCTTATAAAATGTTGAAATTTTATGTCATAGAGAAACGTTGACAATGTGAACAAAGTTTTGTTGTTGATGTTTTTAGTTTTCCTTGTACAAAAATGGAAAGACTTGTTTTTCAACTGATTTTCAATTATTTCTAAATAATGAAAATATGCATTGACTGTCGAAAATCTGGTTTAATAAATGGTGAAATCATTTATATATGAATACAAATGAATTTACTTAGAAAATTCTTGATTCTGCAATATTATCAACTGGGGATATATATAAGTTGTAAGTTGGCCGACCGGAGTCGAGGGAAACCCGAAGCTTCCCTTTTCAACAGCTACTACACAGAGGTATAGAGGACGCTGCTCCTTTTCCAGGATTAGTGTTCGCCAATGGTCCGGGAGACCGGGGTTCAATCCCAGATCGAGACATACCAAAGACTTTAAAAATGGTACGTGATACCTACTTACTTAACACTCAGCAATATAAGGTACGTATCAAGGGTAAAGTGGAGCAATCCAGGGAAAGGAGTAGCGCCCTCCCCTACACTACACCTCGGTGCGGTAGCTATTGCAAAGGGAGCCTTCTGGTCGCCCTCAACTACGGTAGCCAACTAGTTAAGCAAGGAAGCATTTTTGAGTCTTTGGTATGACTCGACTTTGGATTGAACCCCGATCTCCCGGATCATTGGCGAACACTCTACCCACTATGCCAATGTAACCGAGTTATTTTTTTATAACAGTCCTTCCTTTTAAGTGTTGTATAATCCTTACCCGACCATTCTATGTTATTTGAAAATAAGGCCCTTCTCGATGATCGGGCTGCTATCATCTCTTCACTTCGTTTCCTATCAACTTCGTCTCGTCATTAGGTCCTGGGTATGACATTAAACTGCACGACACGAGTTCAAATCCTGGACTGATTGCATTTCACATAGCACCAATACCCTTGGGGAAGGTATGAATCCAATTATTCTCCCTCCAGTTATGGGTAAATAGTAGGGCAGACTAGGTTCTTCAGCCTTGGTGAGGCAACTAGTCTAGGAGAAGGAAAACTCCGAATTCAAACCTGCTAAACTCCACTTAAAAAACTGACCTTGTGTCATATCCTGCCCGAGCGGAGGGGTTGGGTAAATAGGATCAACTTCGTCTCTTCTCTAATCACCTCTTGTCATTCTGATATCATTCTTGTCGTCATCTTTGTTTTCATTCGTGGTCTTCTATCGTCATCCCCAGTTGTTTTAAGTTCTTCTCTGCTGGAATGAGAAATTTCAACGCCATCACAATTTCTTTTACACATTTTGCTTACTTTTATTTTATTTATTTATTTTTTTTAATTTTTTCCTGTGCGATTTTTCAGTCGTTTCTCACTGTGGCCTAATTGGTAATCAGTGAGAGCAAGATGAAGCGTTCAACTTCTCTCTTTGAGTTTCTCACTCTTAACTGCTTACTAACTTTTGAACCGTTTGGGTCACCGGACTAAAACCATCCAATCAGAAGTTATGATCTCAAACTCACATTGAGTCCAACGGTTGTTAATTCAAGCGCTGTGTTTATCAGTGTTGAATGCTTCACATGTCAAAAAAAGATGTCACCGATCAATTAAGTCGCCTAATATAGTCTGCCTATCAGCTTTGTCTTTGAACAGATATCTATAAAAATGATGAGCGTTTTCAACATACTTAGAAGATCCCAGATAATAAACTATAATATATGCTAAACGACAATCAGTCATGACATAGCAACTATAGACAAATATTTTATGTCAACAAGGCTTAGAATACGCTGACAGTATGCTTTGAAGAGGGGTGAGATCGCTCCGACCCCAAAAAGAGGGTCTTCAGAATGATTACCCTCAAGCTCTTGAACTGTGAGAAGTGTGGAGAAGCATCACTTGCCATGATTCCCATGCATTACTTAAAACTATAATTGTTTACGTTTAGTTTCTTTATTAGGTTTTATGACATATCAACTATTGTCGGTTATTTAATGCCAAATTCTCTTTATACATGTATATTAAATTGATAAGGTTTGATTTGGTTGGGTTTTATGGCATATCAATCATTGTAGGATTTTTAATGCCAAATTCTCTTTATACATGTATGTTAAACATATAAAAATCGGTTGGATTAAATTTTATGGCGTATAAACCATTGCAGGTTATTTAATGCCAAATCCTCTTTATACATAAATATTGAATATAGATTTGTTTTGGTTGGGTTTTATGGCATATAAACCATTGCAGGTTATTTAATGCCAAATTATATATATATATATATATATATATATATATATATGTATATATATATATATGAGTTGTAAACACCTTTTCTTGACAACATTTTTAAACAAACAAGAGCTCATTTTTTGCAAACAGGTCGTTTCAAATTATTCTATATACTGCCAATCACAGTTAAATGGCTTCGAGTATTGCTATATAACAGTTACAATTTAACATCATTGGTTTATTTGCACGCATAGCTTGTACGTAATTTCACTTTTAAATAAGTTACAACTAATTTGTTTGCACACTAGTATTGATCTTGTTTCTACACAGTTAAATGGTTTCACTTATTGTTAGCTAACACTTATAATTCTATTCAGTATTAATCATTTGTTTGCAGACATTGAAGTAGTTGTAAGTACTGCAATCAAACACTAATAATACTATTCAAACACGATTTATTCATTTTCACCCAGTTAAATGGTTCCAAATGTTGTTATGTTGTATTGATAATTTAATATAGTTTTAAGTGCTATTTAATACTAATAATTTTTCAGCTTTCCACATTCATTTGAACACAGTTAAATGGTTCTATATATTGATATGTGTCACAAACAATTCAGTTAAACATCAGGCATTTATTTCTAACATTCAATTTAGCATAAGTCATTTATTTGCAGACAGTTTAAATGTCGAATAGTTCTATTTGATCCATAGATTAACGCCTACCAGGTGCGACCACTCGGAGTCAGACTGGAACTGAAAGCAATGGCAATGAAAGGAAACTCTACATTCCCCTAAGTTCCAAAACTGGAGACTCACCATCAGATTGTTTAATGTCATGTCCAGAACACTCGTTAGAGATTTGTTTAACCTACCTTCAAAGATGTTATGGGTGTGTTCTACAGGCCCAGTCAACTTGGCTTTCTTTGTTTAATGGCATATCATGGATGATTTAATGCCAAAGCTATCCTTGTAGGAAAAACAGTAGTGGTGCTGTTTAACCCATAGCTAGAGGGATAAAGATGTTCATACCTTTCCCAAGGGCATTACTCCGAAAATGAACGTTAGAGCTCGACTGGAACACGAACTCGCTTACGACAATGTCCTAAGGTTTGGTTTCGTTTCGTTTTATGGCATATCAACCTTTGTAGGTTATTTAACGCCAAATCCATTTTTATGTAAATAATCAGTTCTATTTAAAACAATTCGGTTTAGCATGAGTACACAGTTTAATTGTCAAAAACATTTCTATTTCAAACTGTTCAGTTATATATAACAATTTATTTTTGTGTAAGTACAGTTTCAGTGTCAAAAATAGTTCAATTTAAAACAATTCAGTTTAGCAAAAGCACAGTTTAAATGTAAGTACAGTTTAATTGCAAAAAAACATTTTCATTTCGAGCTATTCAGTTTAGTCAAGCAATTCTACTTCAGGTAATTCAGTTTTATAAAAGTACAGATTTTGTTTACACACAGTTAAATGTCAAAACAGTTCTATGTTAAACAATTTAGTTTAGTGTAAATACAGTTTCAATGTCAAAAAACAGTTGCAGTTATAGGTAACAATTCAGTTAAGTGTAAATTCAGTTTTAATGTCGAAAAAACAGTTCTTTTTCTAACAATTCAGTTAAGCACAAGCATGCAGTTCAAATGTAAGTACTGTTTAATTGTCAAAAACGTTTCTATTTTAAGCTATTCAGTTTACTCAAACAATTCAGTTTAGCATAAGTATGCTGTTAGTTCTATTTAACCCATAGATAGGGCCCTATCAGGTGCTACCACTCCGGGCCAGAGTGAACCTGGGAGCAATGGCAATGAAGGGGTACTCCGCATTCCCCAAAGCTCCAGCATTGCTGGAACCTCACCATCAGATTGTTTAGTGTCATATCTAGGACACTCGTTGGGGGGTTCTTACCCCTCTGCAGAGAAGCAGTCGGTGTATTCTACAGCCCTAGCCGACTGGGCAAGACAATGTCCTAATCCAGCACATTAGCCACTACAACATAGAGACTTCTCCCTGTTTACTAGGGTTTATGATCAGTATTTTAAATTACTTGAAACCATATAACTGTGTGAAAACAAATGACTATTAATAGATAGAACTGGTTACTTGAAATTAGATAATTGTGTATAAATATGTGGGGAAAAATGTTAAGCACAAAAAAGTAAATATAAGCATTCAATGAACAAAATTTTCTAACCTTTAGGCATAAAATAACCCTTCACATGTTGACATGCCATTAAAATCAAGCAAGCAAGAAGACATAATTTATCAATTATGAAATCAGAACTGTTGAGATACTTTACAATGGAATCAAGAATTTTAATTTCACATTTTCAGAACACAAAGTGAAGGCAAAATCAGAGAAAATATAATTACATATTAAAACAAGGTACCGTATATACTCGTGTATAGGTCGAATATTGAAGACCGTCAAGTAAAAAGAAAAATAATAACTTTCACACAATCGTATGGTTTCAAATAACAGTTCCAATTTAATAATAATTTGTTTGCACATAGTTAGGTGGGCCCAAGTATTTCTATCTTACACCAATAATTTGCAAGTTATATGTTTTCAAATAACTAGTAAACAATTATAACTACGAGTAACAACCTCTAATATAAATATCTTGAATCCTGTTATATGATTCCTGAGACTCCTCGTGGTGCAATGGCTAACGTACTGAACTGCTGCCTCGAAGTAAGTGAGTTCGAACTCCAGTCGAACTATTACATTCAGTTTTGGATTACTACACTTGGGAGAGGCATGAACAGCCTAAACCCCTTCGCTACGGGTTAAATAGTTTTAATACTGTTCTTTTACAAGTTTGATACGCCTTTAAACCAAGAAAACCAAACCAAGTATTCCTACCTAACCAATAATTTGAAAACAGTTATACGGTTAGTAATAATAATAATAATAATAGTCCTTGATGAAAAGTTATAGATTCAAGTAACTCTTCTAACTGTACCATACCCATGATACGGATATGTGAAATATACATAGAATGTTCATAACATATATACATAGAACATAGGAATCCCAAAACACGAAAAACACGTAACGACTTCTTAGTTCAGGTACGAAACCTTTTATTACCTTGGAGTTAAAGGTTTCGACATAAGGAATCTTTCTATGGTGACTTTTCCATCTGCCCCCACCCCATCACGTGCGGCGCCCGTAGCGCACAAATTCGTCTGGCCTCAGTGAGCCCCGAAAGTCGACCCTTCCCGTTCGGAGTCTAGTTCTCAACTAACTGACTTTTCAAATCTCAGCCCACGCTTCCGGTGCGTGACGTCACTCAGGTCCCTGGTCACATCCTCTATTTGGGATTCTTATTGTGACATCTCTAAATGACACGTCCGCTCCGCGCGTGCGTGTGAACACCGGCGCTCATGTTTGCACCTTACTAACCTATGCACTCTCAGCCTAACTAAACCCAAAGGCAAGATATATAAAACGAAATCCCTCGGCCATTATATTACATAACAACAAACTAGCACACAGTTACATGGAGTCACGTGTTCCTATCTAATACTAATAATTTTCAAACAGACGTATTTGACGAATAGGTAAAATCCTAATAGGTACTAGCCCTCAAAGTGGCCCTGGGAGTCATGGCAATGAAGGGGTAATCCATATTCCCCAAAGCTCCTGTAATACTGGAGCATTACCACTATATTGTTTAATGTCATATGCAGGACACTTATTGGTGGGGGGGGGCTTACTCCTCTTCAGAGATGCAGTCGGTGAATTCTACACCCCCTAACCGACTGGGCCGGAATTTGGCATAAATAACCCTATGGAGTCTATATACCATAAAACAGCAACCAACCTAACAACTTTAACTTCAATTAACTTATTCTAATACAAATAATGTAGATAAAGTTAAATGGTTTCAAGTATTCCTAACTGTCAATAATAATTCTCTTTAATAATAATCATCATTTATTTGCACGTATTTATAGCGTGTCTCAAAATAGATGCACCCAACTAATAAAAAGATGCATATCCTGGAAGCTGATATGATAACATTTAAAACAAACACTTGCTCAAAGAATGCATTTTTTACAGGAGGTGATCCAAATAACCGCCATTGCGCTGGTGGCATACTTGAAATCAACGAGCGAAGTTGTCAATCACCCTGACGCACTTTTTTTTTCGATATGATACGAATCTTCTGATAGACGACTACTTTGAGTTCAGCAATGCACTGTTCTGATATACGTTGTCCTTCAAGAAGCCCTGAGATAAACATCGGGGGGGGTCAGATTGGATGAATGCTGAGACCATTCGGGTTCGCGGTGCCTACTGATCAGCCGATTAAGGAATCGATGATCGAACCACTCCATGATGTTGGCTGTATGTGGAGTTACCCCATCTTGTTGGAACCATTGCACATCTCGATTTACACCACGACATGTTCCAAGTGCCCTCTAGAACTTGTTCAGCACATCAATGTAACGCTCTGTTGTGACAGTGACTGCCTCCTCGTCTGTGATATCAAACCAAAATGGTCCGATTATTCCCCGTTTTGAGATGGCCACTCAGGTCGTACATTTCACAAAGTGCAAGGGTCTCTAAAGCACCTCGTCTGGGGCTTCTGCTCACCAGTACAAACAGTTATTGCTATTGGCATGTTCATAGAGCAAGATGTGTGTTTCGTCGCTGAACCAACAATTATCAAGGAAGTCTGGATCCTCTTCAATCATGTTCTCGAATCACCGGCATATCACTAAACGTTATTTCATACAAGCTGCCGTGAGTTTATGCTTGATCTGGATTCTATATGGGTACAGCAGAAGATCCTTCTTTAAGATTCTTTGCAACGATACACGTGAAAGACCAAGTTCTTGGAAATGTTTTCGAAGGGACTTTTTCGGACTCCTTCCAACAGAATGTTTCACTACATCCACACTGTCAGGACATATTGCAGTCAACTTCTTGCAAGATCTGGGATGTTCTGCCTTCATGTTGACATTATTTACTGACCTTGTGGCTTGAAATTTGTGTACCCAATGATAAATTTGATTGTTTTTTGTTGTTTTGTTGTTGTTTTTTTAGATAATTGTTCAATTTAAACTTCTTGCAAATTTTTGCTTGCAGTTTTGAACAATTTTTTCTCCAAATAAGTAATGACGCAAAATATTTTTTTCCTCTCTTCACCAAGGCATTGTGATCGAGGATTAATAGTTGTTGTAGTGTAATATTTTCAAATCTGAAACAAAAAAGAACACATTATTGTGGAAGCAGTATTGAGTCTTCTCTTTTTTGAGGGGGTAAAATACCCCTCTTCAGAGGAATGCAGTTAGTATATACTAGCTCTCTCTGAAAAGGCGGCATATGCTAGCTCCCCCTGAAAGAGCAGCATAGTATCGGGTGACCAGTCTAAAATGAAACTCTGTAAAGAAATTTATCAGGATGTATTGCAAATGTACTCGTTCTTGATTTAACGGCATATCAATCTTCACTGATTGTCTAATACTAGAACCATCCTTGTGAAAAAACAGTAATGATACGATTGAACCTATTGCTGGGGAGATAAGAGGTTCATACCTTTCTCAAGAGAATTAATACGAAAGTGAACATAAAAGTGCGACTGGAGTTCGAACTCGCTTTCTAAGATGTTAGCCACTACGCAACTGTGACTCCTCCCAAAGTCCTTCCTCTATTTTAGAAATAAACCAATCAGCATATATATATATATATATATATATATATATACATGTGTGTATATATATATATATATATGTATGTTTGTGTGTGTATATATATATATATATATGTCTGTGGGTGTGTGTGTATATATATATGTGTGTGTGTATATATATATACATGTCTGTGTGTGTGTGTGTGCGTGTATATATATATATATATATATGTGTGTGTGTGTATATATATATATATGTGTGTCAGTATATATAAGTGTGTGTATATATATATATATGTCTATATATATATATATGTATATATATATGTGTGTATATATATATATATATATATATATGTATATATATATATATGTGTGTATATATATATATATATATATATATATATATATGTAACCTCAAAGAAAATCGAAACTAATCCAACGTTATGAAATATTAAAAAAAAAACAATGTATTGAGAGGATGTGGGTTGCTTTTTGACCCTTTTTTGTCTCTTTTTAAGCCATCATCAGGGTAGTGTTAATATATAAATTATCTTGTGAATTCTATTCCATCTTAGAAATGAAAAAAAAAATGTGAGAAATCTTTGCATTCTATTGCCATTGGCAGAGTTCTCATTTTTTTTTTTCGTTTTATTTTTAAATTCGAATATAATTGAGAAGAAACCTCACATATTAATGCTAAAATACTTAAACAAATCCTTTTAATACCTTGTTTTATTCATATTTTCATTTTTACACACACACACACACACACACACACACACACACACATACACATATACACACATATTAGACACGAGTGTGCTGGCCATTCAATTTATTTTAATCTGATTAAAAAATATTTTTAAGACCGCTCTTATTCAAAGAAACTTATTTGATTATATATATATATATATATATATATATATATATATATATATATATATATATATATATATATATATATATATAGTATACTTAGTCCAGTTAAACCGGAGTTAGGAGTAATTCTATCAGGACAAGAAATTATTCATGAATGAATATTTAAATTTTCCTGGTAAAGAGCTCAATGTACCAATAATATAGAGCAATAATTTCTTGAAGAAAAAACAACGAAACCAATCACAAAGGATTATAAATTTATTTCCATCCTGTTACGCATTTTTGAAATTTTCAAAAACACGAAAAAAAAATTAACAGGACTTCTTCAGATCTTTTTGATAAAAAAACTAGAATAGACACATAAGAGTGGGAGGGGATAGAAGAGTGGGAGGAGTGAAGAGTTACCTCTTCATTAAGCCCACTTCCGTTTTAAATTTAAATTTCGGTTAGCAATATAGCAAATTTTTTTTTTTTTTAATTTTTTTTAAGAAATTAATATTTTGTTAAAATTACATTTAGACTTAAATTACAGATATTTTTAATTAGATTTAAAATTTTAAATAATAATCTCACGTAAATATGCAGTAATAGATATATTAAAACAAAAACAAATATTTAATTTACTTAAATATTTTAAAATTTCGAAAATATTTAGAAGGCATGTGAAGGATAATGTTAGTGATGTTAAATCAATGATTGATGTTTAAAAATACAAAATACAAAAACAAAGAGAAAATCTCTATATCAAGAAAGAGTTGGCCGTTTAAATTGTAAATCATCGTTTTTTTTTTTTTAATTACGTCATTTGACTTATAAGGAATATAGAATTTATGTTCCGTTTGTTTATCGAGAAAGATTTCGAATCAAAAGGAGAAAGAGAAAGAAAAAAAAGAGAGAATGTAAAATTATGATATATGAGGAATATATTGTATCTATTTAAAGTGGATTTGCTCAAGTATGGAAAAATATAATAAAAGCCCGAACAAGTATTTACGGAATTACAAAGTGAAATAGTACCGACCTCTTTGTGCATGTTTATATATGAGTGTATATATATATATAAGTATAGCGAGAGTAGGCCGTAGTGTCAGTACCACAACATTCCTGAGCAGTTTTAGGTGTTGTCACAATGAGTAAAAAAATGGACACCACATAAGATTTGCTTTTCACTCCAGTCACCAAGTGAGGCAACTTTTTATGGTATGGTAATTATATCAGGTTGTTCCCTCTAGATTCTCATGCGTGGAATTAAGATTGGATATCATATTCCGCCATATGGAACTCAATTGAACTATTCAGATTTAAACGCTTTCGTACACAAACCTATAGAGAGATAAAAAGAAAAAAGAAAATTGCATATTAACTGAAGGTACTGGACATACTCGTATATCAGTCGAATTTTGAAGAACTTCAGGCAATAATATCGCATCGTCTTGTTTGATATGCATGAATGATAATTTTCAAAAAAGATTTTTCAATAAAACAATTATTAATTTTTTAAAATCTTTATTTAAAAAGGATAGATAAAACATGATTATTATTAAATTTTATTTCTGTCCAGGTGTGATACCAAACTCCACTCTGTGATCAAACTCATGTAAACTTTATAATATATATATATATATATATATATATATATATATATATATATATATATACACTCTCACACAGATAACACAGTTATAAAAGAAATCTATACAACAGATTTCGTAATTATATTTTTTATGTTAATGCATGAAGTTGATATTAGCCAGGAAAAATGTTTCGCAATGTTTATGGACAAATCTTTTAAAGTTCATCATCATCATCATCATGTCGTGCCACAGGCACGAATATCCCTGACCCTCTCTCGCCACTTCTCTCTATCGTTCATCGCCTTTGGTAGGTCTTCAGGGCCACATCCGGTATCCTCACATAGCTGCTGAATGTATGTTCGAGCTGGTCGTCCTGCTTTTGCCCGGCCATATGCGGGGGTCCATAGGAGTACATCACTTATGCAGAACACTGCTGGAGAAGCAGGGACGAGCTGGTTCGTTTAACTTGGATAGTTTTCGTGATCCTATTTACCCAACCCCTCCGCTCGGACAGGATATGACACAAGGTCAATTTTTAAAGCGGAGTTTAACAGGTTTGAATTCAGAGTTTTTCTTTCTCCTAGACTAGTTGCCTCACCAAGGCTGAAGAACCTAGTCTGCCCTACTATTTACCCATAGCTGGAGGGAGAATAATTGGATTCATACCTTTCCCAAGGGTGTTAATGCTATGTGAAATGCAATCAGTCTTGTCCAGGAATTGAACTCGTATCGCCGTGTCCATATCCGGGGACGATAACCATTACACCACGGGCACCTCCTATGGATAGTTTTCGTGATAGGAGGCAGGTGGCCATATAGTTGGTGTCTTGTTGGGTGTTGCCGCCAGGACTTGTTCAATATTGCTCGACGCATTCTTCTGTAATTGCCGTCTAGCTTCTTCTCCAGCCGTTTTGTGAGTGTCCATGTAGTGCATCTATACAACAGTATCGATACGACCGCTGCCAGGAAGAAACTGCGTTTCATAATCCTTAGTAAATCATTATAGTTTCAAATAACTATTCTTGATTCCATTAATTTACAGTTCTATGGCATCAAGTAATCTTGTCTAATATAATTTTTAAACAGATTACCAAATTCCTAGATGAGACCATGACGAGTACTACCACATTGAATCTGGACCTGAGAGTAATACCAATGAAAGGGTACACCACTCAATTCAGAACAGGAGCCCACCATCAAATGCAGTTTAGTGTCATATCCAGGGCACCCCTTTTTTGATGATGATCTCTCTACTCTGCACGGGATACAGTTAGCGGGTTCTAAACCCGTGCGATTTGGCAATTAAATAGATAAGTACACAGTTATATGATATCGACTATCGACAAGTAGTGCAGAGATATTAAAGTCATTTATCGATTTATACATGTTTATTTTTTATCGATATTGAATTGTTGTTTTGCATTGGTAGTCTAATTGTTTTACGATTCCCCAACTAGATAAATCTAATTTGTAATGCTTAATTAAATGTGAATGAACAATTTCGCAAGATAAATAAGTATTTTTTTTTTTTCATCTCTTGAATTAAAATAGCATTTCACTGATCATTGTTTATCGTTCAAGTCATCCCTCTACCTCTCTCGATGAGATCGTTTCTTTATGTAAAACAATTGAAGTTTTTTTTTGGGGGGGCGTAGTCAACATCACCCCCCAAGAGTTAATACGTATACTTAAATCAAATCACTTTACTCTTAATTGGCAACAAACTCTTCTCTTCTCTCGAGCAAGCGATATTTGTAACGCTACCTAAAAATACATATATTCGGGCAACCGAAAAATCTTCATTTCTACATCGCTATGGCCCATAAAATGTTGTCATCTGTTATTCAACTGTCTAGATTTTCGGCAATTTTTCAGCCTGGAACCCAGAGGGCGAGGTTTACGAGTGTGGGGGTAGTGCTCTGGATTCTAAGGGTTAATAAAGACATTTTTGTTTTTCTTGAGTTGTACATATTTCTTTAAAATCAACAGAAATCAAATGAGAAGAACTTTCTTAATATTCGAAAATATTAAAGTTTCTAATTGATTTTTAAAATGTTGTTATCCTTCAGATCTTCATTGGATTCCTAATTCTCCCAATTTTTTTTCCACGTTTTTTGTGACTGTTCCAAGATCCCTGATAATGATAATAGTGTGGGTGCGTGAGTGAGATGGTGTCTACTCGATTTGTGTTAAAGTATATTAGTAGAAGGACAGTTGTGGTACTATTTAACCAATCGCTGGGATAGATAAGGGAGTTCATATCGTAAACAAGGATATAAATCCGAAAGTGGATGTTACAACGTGACTGGATTTCGAACTCGCTTACTACGAGGTTAGAGTCCTGCACATTAGCCACTATGCCACAGGAACTTTCAAGGACTTATTCAAAAAATTCTATGTTTGTTTGTTTGTTTGGGTTTATGGCATATCAACCTTTGTAGGTTATTTAATGCCAAATCCATTTTTGTTCAAATAAACAGTCCGCTTTCAAACAGTTCAATTTAGCATAAGTACACAGTTTAATTGTCAAAACCATTTCTATTTCAATCTATTTGGTTTAGTCAAACAGTTCTATTTCAAACAATTCAGTTTAGCATACAAAACAGTTCCATTTCAAGCAGTTCAGTTTAGCATAGGTACACAGCTTAATGTCAAAAACGTTATATTTCAAACGACACAGTTTAGTTGACCTTATCAGGTGCTACCAATCCGGGCCACAATGGACCTGGAAGCGATGGCAATGAAGAGGTACTCTGCATTCCCCAAAGCTCCGGCATTACAGGGACCTCCCCATCAGATTGTTTAGTGTCATATCCAGGAGACTTGTTGCGCGGAGGGGGGTCTTCTTCTCTACAGAAAAGCAGCCGGTATATTCAATAGACTGAGCGAAAAATTCTAAGATTAAATTGGACGATTTCAGAAATAATGGTTTTAAAAAAAGTAGTCATTTTGGAGAACTATCGAATGAATTTCCTAACAGAATGTGATTTGATAAAAATAAGAGGAAAAAGTAGACAAAACAACACTGATAACGGATTCAATATTTCGGTTTTTTTTTATTGGAAACAGAATTTCTTCAGAATGAAAATGAGTTTTTCTGAAGTTGAGCAATTGAGGAAATAGATAAAATAATAATAAAAATATAAAAGGAGGGAAAGGTCTAAAGTAAAGAGACAGAAAAGGAAAGAAAGGGAGCGAAATAGATATAAGTTAGAGTGATGGTAAGGGGGGTTATTGGTTTTGACTGTGACCATCTGGGCAGATGGTCAAGGCTGAGAACCGTCAAGTGTATCAAGTTTCATCAGAGATGTGACCAGCAAAGATGAATCAATTACAGTGAGAAAGAGAGGAATAGGAGGAGGGGAAGGTTCTGAGAAAGAGAAATGGAAGGGAAGTGAATGGGAGAGATAGAAAGTCGGAATGGTGGAAGCAGAGGGTTTTTTTTTTTTTAGCTCGGAACGCAAGTGAAGATCCAATAGCGTCGCCCAGAATTTTAACTCGAAACATCGAATCTATTTTCTATGACGATAAATTTTACGCTAATGTGCCTTAGCGTTAATACCTCGGAATTAATAGTGTATATGTTCTATGCAAAGATATAGTAAAAAGTGGAGATGCCCTAGGAGGTATAACTTATAAACAATTACAATAATAATGAGAATAGTCATCATCATCATGATACACATTTTTCCATTTTTTTTTTTTTTTTGAAGGGATGAGGGTCTTGGCAAGGTTTACCAGCAAGGATTTTTTCTGTTGTCTATGAAAGCTCTGGCTTGTACATGGTAAAATCCAGATTGTTTGTACAGTTTCAAATGAAAACCCGTTTCCACGAAGTAATGCTTATTTTTAGACTTCTTCTGAGCTTATTTGCTACAATCGCTTATCATATTACGAGAAGGGATACCCGGTGATGCCCCAGGAAAAAGATAGGAGACAAAATATTTTAATGAAATAATTGTAGGCACTTATTTAGAATCGCCCGCCGGGAAAATGGCTGAGATAATGTTTTTGAAAAAATCATAATGAAATGTAATACTTATATTCACAATCCAGATAAGAAATTTCAGACATCAACTTATTTCCGTTTATTTATTTTGAATTCCTTATTTATTCATTTCTATTTTACACACTCAAAATTTTTTAAATAAAATGTTGCCCAATCGACTGGGGCTGTAGAATACACTGACTGCACCTTTGGAGAGGTGTTATACCCCCCCTCCCAACGAGTTTCCTTATATGACACTAAACAATCTGAGGTTCCAGTGATGCTGGGGGTTTGGGGCATGCAGAGTACCCCTTTATTGCCATTACTCCCAGATCTACTCTGGCCTGGAACGGTAGCGCCCGACAGGGCTCTGTTTATGGGTTAAATAGAACTAAACAGCATACTTATGCTGAACTGAATTGTTTGATTAGAACTGTTTGACTAAACTGAATAGCTTGAAATAGAAATGTTTATGACAAACTGTGTACTAACATTTAAATTGTGTACTTATGCTAAACTGAATTATTTGAAATGAAACCGTTTTTGACTTACTTACGCTAAACTGAATTGTTAGATATAGAAGTGTCTTGACGTCTAACTGGGTATAAACAAAATCTATACTTGTATTAAACTGAATTAGCTGAATTAGAACTGTTTGACTAAACTGAATAGCTTGAGATAGAAATAGTTTTGACAATTAAACTGTGTACATATGCTCAACTGAATTGTTTGAAATAGAACCGATTATTTGTTTAAAAATGGATTTGGTATTAAATAACCTACAATGGTTGATATTCCATAAAACCCAATCAAACAAACAACCAACCAACCAAAAATAAAATGTCCTATCTTGATAGAAAGTTGTAAATATTTTTCAAGAGACTAGACAATCCCCCCATCCAAAAACCGGAGATTTGTTTTAACGATGAATTAAGTAGGTTCGGTTTGGTTTCTTTGTTTTAATGACATATCAACCTTCGTGGGTTATTTAATGCCAAAGGCATCCTTGTAGAAAAAGGATAGGGTACTATTTATAACCCATAGCAGTGGAGATAAGGGGGTTTATATCTTTGTTCAGAGTCTCAGTTCGAAAGTGAACGTAACTGTATGACGTCAGTTCGAATTCGCTTACTATGATGTCTCAGTCCAGCACGTTAACCACTACGCTACGGAGACTCCCACCGAATAGATTAGGGTTAGAATTAGCATTGGAGATAGAATAAATGATTTAATTACCTAATTTATGTTTATAAAACAACAATTCACTTTCCTGCTTAGATTTCATCATGGTTAGTTAATATGGCCGCCTTTTACGATTGAACATTGTTTATTTTTTGATTGCATAAAAGTTCATTAATAAAAAGCTACTGACTGAAACTTAATTTTATCGGGATTATGAATGTAATTCTGATATAATCTTTTTTTAACATTACTACTGCTAATTTTCCTGCTCGCTAATCTAAATTAGTATCTAATTCTAATATATATTTTATGGAGGTGTCCTCGTGACGTAATGGTTAAAGCGACGGACTGTTGAATCGTAGTAAGCGAGTTCGTACTCCAGCAGCGCTATTACGTTCACTTTCGGGCAAATACCCTTGGGAAAGGTATGAACCCCCTTATCCTCACAGCTATGGGTTAAATAGTACCACAACTGTTCTTCTAGGAGAATGGCTTTGGCATTAACTAACCTGCAAAGGTTGATATGCCATTAAACAATTACACTTGACTATATATATTTGATTAAATAAGATAGACACTCCGTTACTGCTTATTTTCATATCTTCCTATGAGTCGTTCAACTTCGAAATGGAATTGAATTTAAGAAGGCGCCATATTTTTCTCCCAAGTACTTTCGGCTCTGGTTCGAGCCATCTTGGGTGGAGGAAGGGGAACAAACAGTGAAATGACAAACACAATGACGAGTCATATACATTTATATAAAAAGTAAAAGGAAGAAGGAGTGGGAGAGGAATATACGGAAGAAAAGAACTTTATAAGAACTAAGAGTAAGAATTAGCGGGAAAAGTGTTAAAGACATTTAAGTACGAGACTTCTACATTCGAAGTTGATCTTGTTTAAGAAAGGTTTTTTTAATATTTAAACAAGGAGAAATTCAAAAAATTTTGAGGTTTTGTTTGTTTTTGTGTAATAGGGGAGGGTTTCAGTTAAAATATTTCCCTATTTAGAGGAGGGGAACAAATTCGTTTTGAGGCGTTGAAAGATGGTACTAGTGTCGGATTTGTGAGGTGTTAAACGTCTTGACAGAGTCGTTGTAGTCAGGACGATATAGGTGCTTATTTTATCGGAGAAGCATTCTCCTTGTAAACATTTAAACAGATCGACGATAAAATGGGCAGAAACGAAACGCCTGTCCTATCTAATCATGCATCTTTAAAAGAGAAAAATGCTGCTTTGATATAAATACACACATTATATATATAGTCATCCACAGACAGACTGTGTCGTTCAACCAGAATTCTTCAGTGTGGCTAGACACGCAGGACGCTCGAAGCCGGGATCGAAACCCGTCCAACTTTACGTTAGACTGTGTTTCAGACCACTCGTCCACCAAGCGGACCACGTTTGCTAAAGGAATTTTAAGGTATTTTTATTTTTAGAAACAGCAGCAGCAGCCTTTGTTTACATTTTTTTATACCCTATCGGCTACCAGAGTGCTCAATATATATATATATTGGCATAATGTTTAGAGTGTTTGTGCGCACTTACCTAGAATACCTACCACACCGAGGTGTAGGGGGGGCGCTACTTTATTCCCCCGATTGTTCCACTTTACCTTTGATCCTTACCTTATAATACTGAGTGTAAAGCAAGGTGACATCAAGTACTATTTTTTGAGTCTTTGGTATGACTCGACTTGGGATTGAACTCCGGTCTCCCGGACCATTGGCAAACACTCTACTCATAAGGCCAATGGCCCGATTAAAGATATAAACACCCTTATCTCGCCCCACCCGGGTACACGTTAGATTTTACCGCTACTGTTATTTTACAAATGGCTTTGGCATTAAATAACCCATGAAAGTTGGTATGCAATTACAATCAAGAAACTTATACCAACCCGTAAATGGACATGTAAAAAGAAAAACCGTCTGTCAAACGATTCATGAGACCTAAATCTAGTTTGTTTTTTTTTTATCTTATTTCGTTTGGCAAGAAATGATACTGATACTAATGACCTCTGGTGACTCCAAATGACCTCAGATTTCAATCTTGCATTATCTATACAACAGTTCGATGTCAACTAAGTATCTAAGCACAAAGTCATATCCATGGGATCCTTAAACAGAAAGACAAACACACATACATACAAAATCAACAGGTTTGGGTTTAGGTTTCTTTGTTTAATGGTATATCAACCTTCGTGGGTTATTTAATGCCAAAGCCATCCATCTAGAACAGCGGTGATGCTGAGAATCAATTTTTATTTATTGCGGACTTTTTGTCCTCGTCTTGGTAGGGGGTTTTTTTTTTGTGTTGTTTCTTCTTTCACTACGTTTCGGCCAAATTTCACCTCTGGCCTTCTTCAGGTGATTTTTACCGTGACCTTGGATAGGAATGATTAATCTTGTAACCGTATCCCCAGTAATTACTGCCTTCCATAGTTGTTGTCTATCGCACCACGTCAAAATTAATTCTCAGATTAAGAAGCCTCATCTCAAAATGATTCCAATTAAAGCAATGATGCTATTTAACCCATATCTGGGTAGATAAGGAGGTTCATACCTTTCCCCAAGGGTATTTATCCGAAATTGACCTACGATTCCGCAGTCCATTGCTTTAACCATTAAAGGACTGAAATGATAATTTGTAAATCGCCTCTTGTAACTATTCTTTATACAAATAATTTGCATAGACTTATATGGTTTCAATTATTCTTATCTAATACGAAAATATTGTCCAGTTGAATGTTTTTCAGTATGTATTTACCCAACCCCTCCGCCACGGGTAAGATGTTACACAAGGTCACCTTTCAAGCGGAGTCCTACCATTTTGAATTCTCATTGGGTGCTCCATTCATTCGGCCCTGTGCCACATCAAAGTAAAGAGCTTTGTAAATTACTACTACCATTTTGAATTCAGTTTTCCTTCTCTTATATTGTTTGCCTTACAAAGACTAAAAAATCGGTCTGCCCTCCTATTTACGCATAACTAGAGGGAGAAGAGGTGATTCATACTTTTCCCATGGTCATGAACGCCAAATTAAAAACAAACAGCTTCGTCCAAGTTTCAAATTACTGTTCAGATATAATATTAATAGTCATTTGTTTTCTCAGTTATATAGTATCAATTATTCCGGTCCAATACAAATATTTTGCATTCAATAATATAAGGGAAGTTTCTTTGTCGTAATGGCTAAAGTACTGAGTTGATTGGTTGGTTGGTTGGTTGGTTTGTTGGGTTTTTATGGCATATCAACCTTTTTAGGTTATTTAACGCCAAATCCATTTTTATGTAAATAATCTGTTCTTTTTAAAACAATTCAGTTTAGCATAAGTACACAGTTTAATTGTCAAAAACATTTCCATTTCAAACTATTCAAGAAGTTATATGTAACAATTCAGTTAAGTGTAAATACAATTTTAATGTCGAAAAACAGTTCTATTTCAAATAATTCAGTTAAGCATAAGCACGCAGTTTAAATGTAAGTACGGTTTAATTGTCAAAAACATTTCTATTTCAAGCTATTCAGTTTACTCAAACAATTCAGTTTGGCATAAGAATGCTGTTAGTTCTATTTAACCCATAGATAGGGCCCTATCAGGTGCTACCACTCCGGGCCAGAGTGGACTTGGGAGCGATGGTAATGAAGGGGTACTCTGCATTCCCCAAAGCTCCAGCATTGCTGGAACCTCACCATCAGATTGTTTAGTGTCATATCCAGGACACTCGTTAGGGGGGGAGGTCTTACCCCTCTGCAGAGAAGCAGTCGGTGTATTCTACAGCCCCAGCCGACTGGGCAAGTACTGAGTTGAAACCTCGAGATAAGTGAGTTTGAGCTCATTCACCCTCCTACGTTCACTTTTGGACAAATACCTTTCGGAATGATATGAACCTCTTTATCCCCCCCCAAGCAATGGGTTAAATAGTATCACCACTGTTCTCCTACAAGGATTACTTTTGCATTAAATAACCCACAAAGGTTGATATACCATTAAACAAAAAACCAAACCAATTATATAGCTTCAAGTATTTCTGTTTACGTTTTTCTTTTTTTCAGTGGTATTTAGATTAGGGGCAACAGTTTTTTTAAAGGCATGTATAAATATTGTAACAAATAATAATAGATAATTTTCCACCGTAATTTTTTCATAAAAAAACATATATATATAAAATTATTTGAATTAAAACATGAATTTTTTTTTCAAATTCTATTTTCGCCGGAAGCAAAATAAGCAGACACTAATATTTTTTTCATTTAACACCTGAAGAAAGTCATCATAGACCTGAAATAAATTTTTAATGACACCAAAGAATTGAATTTTTTCTTATATATATATATATATATATATATATATATATATATATATATATATATATATCAGGATCTATCAAAGGTATTTTTGCTTTTTGACAAACATCTTTACTCCAAATTCTATTTCGTGCACACATCTAAAATCTGTTTATGATTCCACTATTTTATAGGTATCATTTTGAAGTATTTCTGTTTAAGAGAAATAATTTTCATACGGATCTATTTGATCCATAGATGGGAACCTAACTTGCACAGCTACACCCGGTCAGAGTGGTCCTGGAAGTAATGGCAATGAAGGGCATGATTCCACACTCCCCAGAGCTCCAGAACTGCTAGATACAGTTTTGTGTCATATAGAGGATAAGCTTTGATGTAATCTCTTTTCCTAATTCGTCTTCTTTCTCTTTGGACAAAACCCTAAACTGGATCTCTCAGCTACATCAACTATCGGTATGTAAAATACAGACACGGTTAGAAGTACATAGAATTTGAGGGCAGCATCATTTTTCCCAAAGCAAATTGAACCATGACACATGCCTGGCCACATTTTCTTGCGTCTTCAGCGGATTTGGGTTCAGTTAACGGAAACGAAAAGCAGTTACGAATTAGAATAGCTCTGTGTAATATTCATTACTATTACTCTGGCCTTTATTGATGTCACATAGCCATACATGAATATGTGAAATAGACATATTCATACCGGTATGCAAAACATTCATAATGTCCATAACGCACATAGAGATAACATAGGAATCCCGAAACACGAAAAACACTTACGACTTCTTAGTTCAGGTACGAAACTTTTTATTACCTTTGAGTTAAAAGGTTTTTCGACATAAGGTGAAAGATACACATTCTTTCCATGCTGACTTTTCCATCTGTCCCCACTCCCTACTCACGTGCAGCACCCGCCACAAGGCCTCGGCGAGCTCCGAAAGTCAACCGTCTTCTTCGGACGCTAAAACTCGAGTCACTGACTTTTTTTTTTCAAATCTCAGCCCACGCTTCCGGTGCATGACGTCACTCACATCTCCTGGTTACAATTCCTATCTGGGATTTTTATTTTGACATCTCTGAATGACACGTCCGCTCCGCACGCGCGTGAACACCTGCGCTCATGATTGCACATAACTAACCCATGCGCTAAGCGAAAGGTTCTCAGCCTAACTAAACCGAAAGGTAAGATATATCAAACGAAATCCCTCGGCCATTATATTACATTGGTAATACCTGTTAGGGTCCCATCTATTGCTCAAATAGAAGTGATTAATTATTTACCGAGGATTATTTGCTCACAGCTGTACCATACAACTGTGAGCAAATTATTTATATTACATTGATATATGTATACTTGAGAAATAGAACCACAAATGTTAAATAGCAATAATTGAAGCCATTTAACTGTGTGCAAACAAATAATTAATAGTAAATAAAATTATTTGTTTTTATATAGAAATACTTAAAGCCATTTAACTCTATGCAAACAAATGAACACCAACAAATCGTTTAAAAATAAAGTTACAAACAAACTACTTACCTGCATATATATATATATATAGAGAGAGAGAGAGGGAGAGAGAGAGGGGGGGAAATTGGTATTGAATAACCTACAAGGATTGGTATACCGTAAAACATCAACCAACCTTCTGAGTAATATCATCTGAAGTGATACAGTCACCAAATGATTGGTACAGGGACTGGAGGACTTGGAACAGAGAGAACGAGTGGAGACCATCCAGACTAGGGCATTGTTGAGGTCGGCCAGAATACTAAGAAGAGTCCTGGCAACTTGAGGAAACTTGCTGTCACTCAGACTTCAGTGGAAAACCATAAGATCATGCTGTGTGAAAAACTCCCAAATGAGTAAAATAATTAATCCCAAATTTTTTAACACAATTAAATAGTTTCAAGTATAGTAAATGATTTAGTAGTTCTATTTGACCCATATATGTGATCCAAACTCTGGGTTTGAGTGGGCCTGGGAGTAATAGCAATAAAAGTGTACTCCACATTTTCCAAAGCTCCAGAACTGAAGCCTCACTATCAGATGCAGTATCGTATCATTATCTAAGACTCATTAGAGTGGGGTATTTCCCCTCAGCAGAACTGCAGTCTGGGCTACCAACAGAAATATTAACAGTAATCTTGATAGCTATATAGGTGCTCAAATAATGTCAAAATTGTGGAAAAACAGAATCACTATATTGCAACAAAAGGGTTTAGTCCATGAAGAGTCTTCGGTAAACTTTATCGTCGTCAGCTAAAAAAATACAGAAGTTACTTTATCTCAGATATACGACGTGTGTTCAAAAACTATCAAGATTGTAATAAAGTTGTTTGGTTTCGTTTCGTTTTAAGGCATATCAACAATTGTTGGTTATTTAATGCTAAATCCTTTTTATACATAAAAAGAATATATGATTTCTAAATACATTTTGTATATAACAGTCTTAAACAAGCCTGTGCTCATTTCTTTTGCACACAGTTAAATGGTTTCACTTATTGTCAAACAATTCAATTTAGCACAAGTACAGTTTAAATATCAGTTTTATTTCAAACAATTCAGTTTAGCACGTCAAAGTTAAATGGTTCCGAGTATTGCAATGTAGCACTAACTATTCAATTAAACATCAGTTATTTGTTGACACAAGGATGTAAAAACAGTTCTATTTCAAACAATTCAGTATAGCTTAAGTACAGGTTTTTTTACACACGGTTAAGTACAAAAACAGTTCTATTTCAATTATTTCAAACAATTCAGTTTAGTATAAATACACAGTATCAGGTGCTTCAACTCCGGTCCGAGTGGACCCGGGAACTATGTCAATGATGGGGTACTCTGCATTACCCAAAGCTCCAGCATTACTGGTACCTCTCCATCGAATTGTTTAGTGTCATATCTTGGACACTCGTTGGGGAATGGGTCTTACCCCTCTGCAGAATTGCAGTCGATATATTCTATTGCCCCTGCTGACTGGCCACTGAAGTTGTATTTATACAAATCTAAGTAAGGTTAAGTAAATTCTATATTCAGATTTGTATTTAAGATTAATATAAAAATGTATGCAAATCCTTTTCTTCCAAGCTCACATATGTATATTTTTCTTTCACCAATTCATATTGATTAAAACTTTTCAGGTTTACCAAAGACTGACTCGACCTTATTCGATCATATTTTAAATTTTTGTTCACTACATTTTTAACTTTGAGATTTCGATAAATATTTTTATCAGTCGATCAAAACTCCTTTTCTAAAAAAAAAAAAAAAAATAGAAATAAATAAAATAGAATCAAATAAGAAAAAAAAAGTTGCCTGACCATGTAAAAGTTTATGTTTACATATGTCTATGTATACATATGCTTGTCTTCGTATGTTTATATCTACAAAAATTCAAGTGACTGAAGCCGGCGTTGACGATGCATTTTGTTGGTTCTTGAGAGAAAGTCTCGAACTTTAGCATATTCTCACGGATTCTGCGAGATTGACACTCGTGACCAGAAACCCATTTAAATTAGATATAAAAGATAATTCAATTTTTTTACCAACTTCATACCATTATATAGAAACATTTTCAAAGGCAGAAAAAAGCGAGAACATTTTCTAATGTCACCAGGACACGTTACAAATAATTCTAAAAATTATTCCATGTTTCCATTTTGGTATTTAAAATCAAGACACAAGAAAGGTGCGGTTTTAGAGTTGATAGATAACGTACGATAAAATTGACATGTTACAAGTTCCGTCCGTTTTTGAGGGTTTTTTTATCGATAGTTGTCGCGTTGTCAAAAGACTGCAGACGTGTCTAGCTTTCCAGTTACTGTATTAAGGTCATTATGTATGGAACTGACATGCCTGAGATTGCGGATTATTACATAAAAATAAATAAAATTAAATAAAATAAAAACGCCTCGGCAGCGTTCAGTGTCAATGATGTCACGGTTCGTTTTGACCCTCCAGATGCCAACGGGCACTGCCGCATCACGAGAGACTGGGCAACCGGTTCAAAAAAAAAAAAAAAAAAAAAAGGGCTGGGAAATGAGTTGAATAAAAGTAATGAGACAGAAAGCAAAACACCCGTCAAAAATATAAACCAGACTTAAATCGTAATATTGGAAACCAATCGAAGGCATCATTCTTTAATTATATGCTCGGGATGGCTCCACTAAGCCCACCTCTCGTAACGCCACTGGTTCACATTAACGATTGAATTCGTTCTCTCTGTTGGTAAGACAAGGAATATGAAAACCCCTACATAAGGGTAAGACCCCTCCACACTCAAAAAGAGGTTACGTAAGTATGATATTAAGCTATATCAAGAGGAGAGTTTTTAGTTCTGAAGATCTGATAAGTGTAAATTCTTCCCTTCGTTGCAATTACTTCCAAGTCCACTGTAACCCGGAGTTACATCTGTTAGAGTCCCATCTATAAATTTGTTTAAAAATTATTCGTATTCGTCAGAAATAGTCGATAACACGCTAACTGTATCCCCTGCAGAGTAGAGAGACCATCATCAAAAAAGGAGTGCCCTAGGTATGACACTAGACTGCATTTGATGGTGGGCTCCCGTTCTGAGTAGTGTGGTGTACCCTTTCATTGATATTACTCTCAGGTCCAGATTCAGTGTGGTAGTACTCGTCATGGTCTCATCTAGGAATTCGGTAATCTGTTTAAAAATTATATTAGACAAGATTACTTGATGCCATAGAACTGTAAATTAATGGAATCGAGAATAGTTATTTGAAACTATAAGGATTTACTAAGGATTATATATATATATATATATATATATATATATATATATATATATATTACTTAAGACCATAAAACTTTATACAAACGACTATCATCAAATTGAAATAATTAGTATTAGATAGGAATACTTGAAACCATACAACTGTGTGAAAATTATTTATATTTGATAGGAATATTTGACATTCCGATTTTGTTTGCTTTATCTATCTAGTGGCATTTTAAACCTATAATTTTAGTTTACCGGCTCATTGATCCAGTGGGTAGAGTGTTCGCCAATGGCCCGGGAGACTTGGGTTCAATCCCAGGTCGAGTTATACCAAAGACTTAAAGAATTGTAATTGATACCTCCTTGCTTACCACTCAGCATTATAAGGTACGTATCAAGGGTAAAATGGAGCAATCCAGTGGAAGGAGTAGCGCCCTCTCCTACGCCTCGGTGTAGCAGCTATTGAAAAGGGAGCCTTCGGATCGCCCTCAACTACAGTCGCCCACTTTACTTACTTTACCTATAATCAGTATATTCGTAAGTAGGTGACTAAATAAGGAGTGTGTAATTACCAATTCAATGCCATTTATCCCAGGTCCACCCTGACCTGGAGTGGTTGAACCTATTCGGGTTTAAGCTATAGATCAAATAGATCTGTTTTAAAATTATCAGCATTAGATAAGAATACTTGAAACCATCTAACTGTGCGCAAATTATTTGTATTAAGAATAATTACTTAAAGCTATGATTGCTTACTAAGGATTATAATCATTATTAGTCATATGAATCCATAAACTCGCAAAAAGGGGTTGTGTTAGAAATTAAATAACACAAGTGTTGATATGCTACAAAATCACTCAATCAACAACCAACTGAATTCAGTCACTGATAAGGAGGCCAAAAAGTAACTACTATATATATATATATATATATATACTTGTAATGAGTATTGTCGTAGGAAATAGATACGGGAACCCGATTTCAAGTTCTTGACCAGGCTGTTTGCATTTCACATAGCGCTAATACCCTTGGAATAGTATGACTAACAATTCTCCTTCCAGCAAAGGGTAAATAGTAGGGCAGACTATGCACATTAACCCTGGTATGACAACCGGTTAGGGAGAATGAAAACTCTGAATTCAAACCAGTTAAATTCTGCTTAAAAATTAACCTTGTGTCACATTCCACTCGTGCATAGGAAGTTGGTAAATTTATTTTTTTCTCTTAAAAAAAAAAAAAAAAAAAAAAAAAAACAAGAAAAAAACAACCGGTCACATTAAGATAATAAATTTATTTCCATCCTGTTAAAAAGCATTGATATAAATTACTGCTCTAAGGAAAAAGAAAATTAACATGATTTCTTCAGATCAAACAAAAAATTGGATCAAAATAATTTTTTCACATTCACAACCAGACTAGGGAAAAAAAATTATTTTTCCTATATAAAAGTAACTCTTCAAATTCAAGTACCAATAAGTACCAACTTGTTCCTGCTTGGACTTGTTCCCAACTCCGGATTATATATATATATATATAACAGTTCTAAATCAGTAGAATATAATGCTCTATGCACAAAAATTACTATGCAAAAATCACAATATTTAAAATATATTTACATGAGTAAAAAGTCATGATTGAGTTTTTATGGGCGCAATCTTTAAAACTGCTATTTCTTGTACTACTACAATTTGCTTATTTTCCAATTACTGTTTTTAAAGATTCTTACTAGCAAAAATATGCGCCCTCAGCCAGACGAAAGTATTTCAATTTTAATGTAATTAGATATTCCATTAGATTAGAAAGACTAACGAAACTAGATAAAGAACGCATATTTTTTTAAAATAGTTAATTTTATTTTAATTGATTTCCATATAGAATTAAAGAAAGGATCGTTTTTAATACGTTTGAGAATAAAACAATTAGATTAGAAATCAAGGATTACACATTGGCCGTTTTGTGGCAAAACTAACTCAGCTAAGTTTTAATAGGGACATCGTTAATTATTGAGATGCTTATTAATATTAAAATCATAATTATTTTATAATTATTGAGCATAAAATGTAAATAACTAAGGAAACTCAATCATTCGTGGTAATGCAGTTTCGATGACAGACAAAAACTACCACTATATATATAGTAAATATTATCAAATCAAAAATTATATACACACACACACACACATATATATATATATATATATATATATATATATATATATATATATATATATATATATATATATAGTGGTGGTTTATGGTCTTTCAACCAAAGATGTAATAAGATTTATTTTAGAAGAGGCACAGAATTTAACAAAAACAATAACTTTTTATTTAATGACTGTTCATTATAAAAATACAACTATTATGCATGTTTTCCGTGGAATTTCAATGGGTGCAACTGGTGGATCAATAAACAAAAATAATTGCACGATACTCCTTTCTATTTCAGGGTTCATCTCGTGTACACCCATATAACTAGATATGAAATCTCGTGGACTCGCGTATTGATACAAATGAAATATATCAAAAATATCTAATAAAAATCACATCCAGTAGTTGCCCTGGGTAACGACATTCAGTGAGAAAGATTTGCTGGGTAGAAATTGTCAAAAATATCATATCACCAAAAATTGACAAAGATACACGCAATTCACATTGCACAATAAGCCTAGATCTTAATTGGGTCATCGTATTGTTAAGTGCTGAAAATGCTGTTTCGCAGGGTCTGATGAATGCGTAAAGCATGAAACGCAGGGTCAGAGACACTACCATGTAATTATATATATATTTATTTATATATATAAGCTCCATCATTGATATTGAGTTCTATTTGATAATATCGGAAACCACACACACACACACACACATATATATATATATATATAGTGGTGGTTTATGGTCATCACTAGCTCATTTGGTGAGTTAATGGTGGATTCAGTATCAATGACAGAGCTTTTATACAAATTGGAATAGGAATATATATAACGATAGAGCTTTTATACATACTGGAATATATATATATATATATATATATATATATATATATATTCCAATATGTATAAAAACTCTATCATTGATATTGAGTCCACCATTAACTCACCAAATGAGCTAGTGATGACCATAAACTACCACTATATATATATATATATAATTTCCGGTATTATTGAATAGTACTCAATATCATTGATAGAGCTTATATATATTACATGGTAGTGTCTGTGACCCTCGGTTTCATGCTTTACGCATTCATCAGACCCTGGGTTGACGCTTCCTCTTTATTTAAAATATTTACAATTTAATAGTACTGCAAAATTTGGTCCACCATTAACTCAAGTGAGCAAGTGATATCATTAAATAGTAAATATTATCAAATAAAGAGGAAGCGTCAAAGTTATTACATAATAGTTGAGTTGCTGTTATTTTTGGCACCATTCATACAGTGACCTCGTATCCCTTCCGGTGCTTGCAGAGGGTTGGTGTTGGCAAATCATACTTCACACCAACGGAGGTGCGCTTAGCGTAACGATTATCTCCGGGAGAAATGTAGTCGGTGATGCGAGTTCAAATCCCTGACAAGGCTGTTTTTAAACAATCGTTGCTGAAGGGCGTAAGCGCATTCAATGTGCCTCATTAAAATTTCGCCAAAAACGTTGGAAATAGAAAACACTGTTTACAGTTGCATTTTTATAAAAATAAAAAATAAAAACAAGTAGGAATGAGTCCTTTTACGTCCCAGAAGACACTCACCATGACCTGCTGCGCCCGGAACTTTTTTCCCTCTGGAAAGACAGTGTCTTTCCACTTTATTGACTGTGTCTCATCGAGGCAAATCCATTCATAAACATTTTTTTTACTGCATTTCTACAAAGAGGTAAGACACCTTCCCCCAACGGGTCTCCGAGATATAACACTTAACCAACCGATGAGGAGGCTTGAGTTCTAGAGCTTTTGGGGAATGTGAAATTCTCTTTCATTATCATTACACCCAGGTCCACTCTCACCCTCAGCTGTATAACTTGTTAGAGTTCCATCAATGGGTCAAAAAAGAACTGTTCAATCATTTACTAAACTTGAAACCATTTAACTGTTTGCAAACAAATGAATATTGACTAGAAATAACAGTGTTAGGTAGCAGTACTTAAAACTGTTTAGTGACCTGACTATAACAGTAGACTACATCTGATGGCGAAACACCAATCTTCGAACTCGAAGAATATGGAGTACTCCTTCCTAACCCTTACTCTCAGATCCACGCTAACCCGGAATGGTAATACTTGTTAGGGTCCCATTTATGCGTCAAATAGAACTGTTCATTCTTTTATTAGGGATTATTAATATTAAACAGAGTTATTAATTGTTAAAGAGCAATATTTGAAACCATTTAACTGTGTGCAAACAATAAATAGCAATACTTGAAACCATTTAACTGTGAGCAAATAGAACTATTAGTTCTCAATATCAATACTTGAAACCATTCAAAAGTGTGAAAACAAATGCGATCTGGCTCATTTTAAAATAACCTTACCTAAAAATTGTTCGTTTATAAATAATATATACACGATCTGGAATTGAATTACCTACAAGCGTTGATATGCCGTAAAACACAACCAATCAACCAAACATACCTCTTAGTACACATCTCGCATTTCTGATAAATTTCACATGGTTTGCATTCCTCAGTCAGCAAGAATTTGCTGACAGATCCCTGTTCAAGCTTGGAGCATCCTGTTTGATTTGCCACCATTTTGAATAGCCTCGAAACAAATATTTTTGCAAGATTAAAATAATTTTTGCTCTAAAACAATTTCAAACAATTTAGTTTACATTTACGGAGAAAAAAAATTTGCTTTTTCAAAAAAAAAAAAGTTTTATTTATTGAATGACCAGTCGAAAAAATATACCCTGATTTATCTAATGATCCACGTATAGATCAAAGGTCTCTCTTAATTCAAAAAAATTCCCCTTGTTTATTGAATGATCTTCGTAAAACAGTTTTAGCAATTTTGGCTATTCTTATTGACCTAGTGGATAGAGTGTTCGCCTAATAGTCCGGGAGACCTGGCTTCAATCCCAGGTCGGGTCATACCAAAGACTTTAAAAATGGTACTTGATACCTCCTTGCTTAACAGCAATATAAGGTACATATCAAGGGTAAAGTGGAGCAATCCAGAGAAAGGAGTTGAGCCCCCCTCCTACACCTCGGGGTAGTAGCTATTGAAAAGGGAGCCATCTGGTCGCCCTCGACTACGGTCGCCAACTTATGACTATTCTGAATTGACGACTATTTTTCTTCTTATAGTCTGTATTAGCAAAGTCGAGATTGTTTTTCAAACCTAACAATCCTTTGTTTTATATTTTCTTACCCCAAAAATATATCTTTGAAAATTAAAAAAGAAAAATCCACTTATAGGTTGGCGACACTGTCACACAACAGTCTGGACATCTTGGCTTCTCGAGTTGGAAATCGTATAAAGACTGGCGCGACTGACGGGCTTCAGAGAAAGCAATGGACTAAAATTGAATGTAGTCCGTGTTAAGTCGTAGGTTAATGAGAGATAAATGCTACTTTGAATGCGTTCAGCAGGCGTAAAATTATGACCGCACCCCAAAGAAAAAAGATAGTTTATAAGAGCTGGGAAAAAACCAAATTTATTTACACAACGTACTTTGTGTTCGAAGAGAAGAAAACCAGATCAAGAGTCAATGAAAGTTGTGGTCAACGAAAAAGAGAAAAGAAAACAAAACATTTGAAAATCGAAAGGAATATAAAAGGGGAAAGGAATTATTAAATGGCAGAAATAAAAAAAAAAAGAAAAAAGAGAAAACGCAGAAGGCTAAAAGAGGGAACAGATAGAATTTTATGAGAAACAAAAAAAAAAAAATAGCTGAGAAGAAAACAGAATTTGCCGATAAATAAAAATGCCAAAGAGTTAAGCAAAGAAATGATAATTAACAATATTAATTAATTAATAATTACTACAACTACTACTACTACTAATAATAATAATAATCTCCACACTAGACGGAACCCCTCTGAAACTTGTAGACAAATTCACTTACCTTGGAAGCAGCGTCTTATCAACCGAAAAGGACATCGACACGCGGCTAACGAAAGCATGGACAGCTATCAATAGGCTATCGATCATATGGAAATCAGACCTAACCGATAAAATGAAACGCAATTTCTTCCAGGCAGCAGTCGTATCGATACTGCTGCATGGGTCAGGGATATCTATGCTAGTGGCACGACATCATGATGATGAATTGATTAATAATAATAACAATAATAATGATAATGATAATGCCAAAGTGTTAAGCAAACAAAGATCGGGTGACGTTAGTTGGATTTACAATACGTCATCTCTTTTGGGGTTATTTAAAGCCAAAGTCTTTTTTTCTTTTCTTTGAAGTAACAATTCTTATTTAATAATCACTTTTTTGCACAGTTATGTGGCTTCAAATATTCCTATCTAATACTAATAAGTACCGGTCCATTGGCCAAGCGGTTAGAGTATTTGCCAATGGCCCGGGACCGGGGTCAATCCCAGGTCGAGTCATACAAAAGACAAAAAAGATGGTACTTGATGCCTCCTTGCTCAACACTCAGCATTATAGAGTACTTATCAAGGATAAAATGGAGCAATCCAGGGAAAGGAGTAGCGTCCTTCCCTACACCTCTGTGTAGTAGCTATTGAAAAGGGAGCCTTTGGGTCACCAACTTTTTTAGTCTAATAAGTTGCATACAAATGGTTGTTGGTTGGTCTGGTCTTATGGCATATCAACCTTTGTAGGTTATGTAACACCAAATCCATTTTTACACAAATAATCAGTTCTATTTCTAACAATTCAGTCAAGCATGAGTACAAAGTTGAATTGTAAAAAAACATTTCTATGTCAAACAATTCAGTTTAACATAAGTATAGTTTTTGTCCACACACATTTAAATGTCAAAACCGTTGAACTAATTCAGTTTTGTATTAGTACGCAGTTCTATCTTAGCCATAGATTGGACCCTACCAGGTGCTACCACTTCGGGTCAAAGTGAACCTAGAAGAAATGTCAATGAAGGAGTACTCCACATTTCCCAAAGCTCAAGGGTTGGAGCCTCGCCATCAGATTGTTTAATGTCATATCAGGACACTCGTTGGGGAGGGGGTCTTACTCCTCTGCAGAGATGCGGTCGGTGTATTCGATAGCCCCAGCAGACTGGGCTAGCATTTGTAAGGGAAAGGTTAATTATCGTTATGAACTGATGATATGAGATTTTTTTAAAAACTTGATCCAGGATCCATAAGCTAGTTATCACGCACCATAAATTGCGCACACCGTTAGCTACAACTTATTCAAACTTGACATCATAGTGTGTTTGTATTGACCCAGCACCTCCGCTATAGGCTGGATGTAACCCAAGGTTAATTCTTCAGCGAAGTACAATTGGTTTAAATTCAGAGTTTTCTTTCTCCTTGATTATTTGCCTAAGCAAGATTAAATAACCCAGTATTCTCTGTATACATATAACTGGGGCGGGGTGAGTGGATAAATCCAGTCGTTTCCAAAGGGCGTTCGCACGAAGTGAAATACAAACCAGGATTAACGATAACCGTTACACTAAGCGCGCCTCCTAAATCATTGTGTGCTATTCTTCCAATTATTTCCTGCTGATGATATAGAGGGCGTGCTCCCGGCGAATGCCCCGGGGCCTGTTCTGGACTTCGGTCCGGAGCGTGGCCCTGGAAAAGGAACAATGGCAGACTTGGGGCCTTTAATTAGGCACCTAGTTTCGACTAGGCTACCTTCGGGTGGGCAAGCTGCATTTTTGTCTCCTTTGTCCCCCTTGTACGGCACTAGACCATGCGTCTAGTTTAAGCCGTAAACTGGCATACGTGCCCGGACCCACATTTGGGTTCGTGAAACTGCTTGCCTCATCAGGCTCACATTGCACTAAGTGAGCCGATGAGCAGCACAGACAAGCAGGGTTCGAGTCTCGGTTCGTTCCCGACCTCCCCCTCCCCTTTATCCCCACTTTAATCGGCCTTCGGGCTTTTGACCTTGTGTCAAGTCGTGTCTGGTGGGAGGCAGCGACAAATACTATGATATAGAGATTTACTCACCAGTCTCTTCAAGCCTGTAAATGCTCCCCTCTTGTGAAATAATTATAGTCACTGCCTTCTCATAATTCATAAGAGCCTCTAAGGGGTGTATGGACCCCGTTGGGAAATGCTACACGTGAGGAAGAATCTTGAATTGTACAGAGAGAAATTTTTCATCCCTTATTACATTAGATAAACAGACAAGCTCCGAAAAAGAGAGGGAGAAGAAGAGAGGAAAGGGCGGGTAAGGGAAAGAGATATTTGTATTGATAAGGTTAAAATAGACGTCAGTCTCCTAAATGGGCCGTTTGCTTGTTTGTGTTGAAAATCACACATCTGAAATACTGGCTTTCTGCCTCGGACTTAATACTGATCAACAACGTCAGCGGAAAATAATCACCTATCTCACCATACAAGAAGGGAGAGTTGACTACAAAGAGAAAGACAGAAATATAGCAGAATGATATAAAAGTACAGTGAAAAAGATAAGGGTGGTCCTGAAAGTAAGAATTGTCAGGTCATAACTATTTTGTTTAACAATACGTTAATAGTTTCAAAAACACTAATACACGCAGACAATATATATATATATATATATATATATATATATATATATATATATATATATATATATATATACATACACGTGTCATTCACTAAATAAGGCGAAATTTTGCCTTAAGTGTTGGTAATAGGAACTACTGTTTACAGTTGCACCCTTTTCAAAAGAAATCAATTGTGATTGGTCCTTTCATGATGTCCCAGAAAACTGTCAGCATGACCTTCTTTACTGGCCGCTGCACCCAGAGCTTTTTCTTTACTGGAAAGTCTGTGTGTTTACATTCTATGGACTGTCTTTTTGACAAATTTACAGAACTCAGTTCAAGCTTGGAGCAATGTTTCATTTGCCGCCATCTCGAATAACCTCAAAACAAATATATTTGCGCGATTAAAATAATTTTTAAAGAAAAAGAATGAAAAAGGAAGCAGAGAAGAAAGAAATGATGGAAGAAAGAGAATTTAGGAAGGAAAGGAAAGAAGACCGGATAAGTTGAAATAAAGAGAGAAAGAGAACGAATAAAAGAAGAAGGAAGAATTGGAAACGAAGGAAGGAAATGAATGGAGTAGTAGTAATTTACTAAGATATGGCATAAGGCTATACGAATAAGGCACTGAGTGAAACTCGAAATCACTCGTGTAGGTTTGCTAGTCGAGCTTGCTAACCATTACACCACTAGAGGCGCTCAAACGAATGGATGAATGAATGAAGTGATTAGCAACTGAAAATAGAAGGAAAATATTTCATTGTTTGATGTTAGTTTCTTCTTTATCTTTTTGACAATGTTCGATGCAAAAAAATAGTACTTGTCCAGAAATTTATATATATATATAGTCATCCACAGACAGATCTGTTTCGTTCTATCAGAACTCATCAGTGTGGCTAGACAGTATCTTCCCGTAGTTAGGATCGAGACCCGGTTGACTTAAACGTCAAACCAAAGCTTCTAACCATTTAGCCACGGGGAGATATTAGCTGCGAAGTAAATTTTAAACGGTTATGAATCACAATTACTATTGTTTACATACATCCGTTCAACGGTAGCCGAGATCTCGATTCAAACGAAGAGGCTTGCAATGGACGCTAATGGCAACACGATTACTTCTTCGCCAGAGACCTCAACCCCATAGTCATATATAGTCTATATATATATATATATATATATATATATATATATATATATATATATATATACGCGCACACAGTAGGGTTGACTCAGTCGGTTGGGGCTGCAGAATACACCAACTGTATCTCTGCTGAGGGGTAAGACTCCCCCAACGTGTGTCCTGGATATGATACTAAACAATATAATTGTGAGGCTTCAGTAATGCTTAAGCTTTGGGGGAATGCAGAGTACTCCTTCATTGCTATTGCTCCCAGGTCCACTCTGGCCCAAATTGGTAGCACCTGACAGGGTCCTATCTATGAGTCAAATAAAACAAAACAGTGTCCTTATACTAAACTGAATTATTTGAAATGGAACTGCTTGTATGGATAAAAATGGATTTGGCATTAAATAACCTACAATGGTTGATATTCAATTAAACCAAATCAAGTCAAACCAAACAAACACTCTAGGGCGAGTCAAAGTTTAGCAATATCTTGGTAACATGAGACATAATTCATCAGATCTGGTCGCTTTTGCTGAGGTCATGAAGGTGGGATAACGTGCTCACCTGATACTCTCTGATTGCTACTCACCGGTTTTGCTTCCATGGCTTGGAGCACGGACTCGGAATGTACGCTTTTAGGCCTACCTGACCTTGCCTATCATCGAGGGGCTTGCAACCAAATTTCTTCAACTGTACTGTGAGCAACGGCCTTATAGCTCAGTTCAGTCTCGTAAAGAATAATGTCCTGAATTAGATTACGTTGCACTACATCTGTCCGAGTTTTATATCATACAGAGAGTGAAACAATGCACAAGGTGTCAGCGCATCAACTACCACGATACTACCGACCACAGTGTGAACTGCTTTAGGCATTTAATATACACGCCTTAATCTGGCACTTACCAAAATATTGCAAAACTTTTACCTCACCTAACACACACACATATATATATATATATATATATATATGTATATATATATATATATATATATATATATATATGTATGTATGCAAGCAGAAATTCACGGCGTTGGCTGGGTTCAGAAAGGGCCTTCGAAAATTGAACTCTAATTAATGAAAGTCACTGCTTCGATATTATTGAATGTTTTGGAGTGGAATATTTGAAAGCTCTTATTCCCAGGCTTCGGCCAAAAATTATAATATAGTCAAATATACGAATGAATTCAATATTCGTTTGTCCTGAAAAAATATTATCATCATATAGATTATAAATCTATATCCATTCATGTAACTCAAAAGAAAGGAATTCCGGTTTTGTGTAAGAGAGGTGCTTCCTTAAAACCAGATATAATCATGCTTGCATACAAACTTCTTATTCTTTATCTCAATGTCTTGGTTTATAAACTGAAGCAGGCATCTCATAGACTGCGGCTTTTGCATGTAATATGCAAGTAAATAAAAGCTTGAGGAAAATTATAAAGACATTCATATTGCAATGTTTATTCAAGAATCACAACAAACAAACAAACAATAAAGATATATTATCATAGTAATGTAACGTCTTCGTTATGACTATAACTGTCGCTTGTCAGCAAACCCAGTCCTATTACTTTATAGAGATGTCCAAATCTTCGATGATAGTCTTTCAAACACTGTCCATTTTCATGTCCAGTTTAACCGCTTGACGTTGACCTCAGTCCTACTTGTTGATGGCCTTCTGTTTCTGAAGTCATCTTTCACCTCCTTGTGACCCTATTTGAACTCATGTTTCACTTAAAACACGCGTGCGTGACATGGTCTTTTCTCCATACACTTGCTGACGCAATTTTCTCCAACTGGACCAAAAATTTCAGGTTTATTCATTCTTCACTGCTCATAGTGGAACGACCTAAAAATGAGATGTAAACAAAAACTAAGATTACAGTTATATACTTCAAAGATATCATGTTAGATGGTAGATATTTATCCGTATCCCCCTACTAGGCAGGATTTGACTCAAGGTCTTTTTTTTAAATGGGCATTTAGGGGAGGTCGTGCACCAGCCGAAACACATGCCCTGCTGGACAATGCTGGTCATGAGATCACTAGGTGCAATATGAATCTATACCTGCCTTTGCTAAGTTTCCCAGTACGAAGCCAGGCGATCTTGCTTGACATAGATTCATTAGATCCGGACGTCCAGTGTAATGTAAATCTATGCTTGCTTTGCTAAGTCTCCTAGCATGAAGCCAGGTGACCTTGCTGGTCATAGATTCACCAGATCCAGACGTCCAGTGTAATGTGAATCTATGCTTGTCATCAATACTCCACCTGGCACGTATGCCAGGCGGCCAAGTCGAAGCCGAGAACCCGCGGAGCAAGCTCCAAATCCAGCTAAGTGTCTAAATAGCATGTTAGATGGTAACACAATCCGCTTATCCGTCTTTCGTCCATAGCTCACACGGAACACCCTGACCAGCTACTTTTCAAATAGGCCTTGTATATTTTACGTACATTATGTGATATATATCATATCATGTTATAACACTATATTTTATCGTATCATATCATATCATATTGTGCATAATGTAAAGGTTTAAAGGTTTTTTTAAAAAATGAGGACGGCGACCCAAGTTCAAATCCTGGACGAGTATGTTTGCATTTCACATGGAGCCAATACTCTTAGGAAATGTATGCACCGAACGGTTCTCCCTCGTGCAATGGGTAAATAGTCGGGCAGACTGAACTCTTTAACCTTTTTATGACAACCAGTTTAGAATAAAGAAAACTCTGAAATTGAACCTGTAAAACGCCTAAAAATCGATCCTACGTTGTATCATATATATATATATATATATATATATATATATATATATACACACTTACGTTCAGCTGAGGGAGTTCCTGTAACCTAGTAACAAACGTCCTTGACTAGGACATTGAAGTAAGAGAGTTTGAATTTCAATCGAGCTATTACGTTCAATTTGGGATTAATACCCTTGGGAAAGGAATGAAACCCTATATCCCCCACCCACCCAGCTATAGGTTAAAAAATATAACTATTGTTCTTTTACAAGGAAAAACCAGAAAGAAATTATGTTCCGTATATAGATAAAAGAATTTTGATTAATTTCTGTTATATATCACTGAACATTCACATTTTAGTCTCTAAATCTAAATATCGGCAATCAGCCTTAAGCCGCCATCTTCTAAATATTTGGGGGGAAGGCAAGACTGCATAAATATGGCGGATGGGTGAATTATATTGATTTGAAGACGAGGTATTTAAATGTAAATGTTCAGTAAAATACAAAAAAAAAAAATTAATATAATGACTGAAACTTGCTCTTATCTGGATGATGAATGTAAGTTTTACATTCCTATACAATTTGTTGTTTTGCTTTGTTTTGTTTTCTTTTTTGTATATTGCCGAAGATATATCCTCCTGTGGGATATTTTGGACAAGTACCAACAAAATGAATAAATACATCTTTTCTAAAAGATCATTGAACCCATCTCTAGGTCTCATACAAAGTTTGTTGTTTTTGGGGTTTTTTTCTTTGGTATTGGAAAAAATGATAGGGTAAATAATAAGGAAGCGAGATAAACAAAAACTGATAGAAATGTGAGGAATAAAACAAACAGATCTATGATCTTTGCAGTATCAACGTCAATTCATTGAAAGAAAAGAGAAGAAAGTATTTATTGCGTGTCCAGGTTGTCAAAGTAACGGTACAATAGGTTATTTGGTTTAATGGCATATCAATTCTTGATGGTTATTTAATGCCAAATTCTGTTTATACATATATAAGATTTTTAATTTGAGAATTAATTTTTCTTTATTGCGGACTTTTTGTCCTCATCTTGGTAGGTTTTTGGTGTGTTGTTTCTTCTTTCACTACGTTTCGGCCAAATTTCACCTCTGGCCTTCTTCAGGTGATTTACCGCGACCTCGGATAGGAATGCTGAGTCTTTTAACCGTATACACAGTAATTACTGCCTTCTATAGTTGTTGTCTATCGCACCACGTTTTTGACCAAGTAAACCTCTGGCCGGCTTGGGTAGGATTTGAAACCGCTATCTTCTGACAATGCTCACCTGGAACCGTAGAGACTCAACGCCTCTATCCGCTGCGCCACGGGCCCCGAAGATTTTTAGTTTGGTTTGGTTTTAATGCATATCAACTATAGTAGGTTATTTAATGCCAAATGCCGTTTATACGCATATACCAAATATATATATGACTTGTTTACACATTTTGTTGATAACATTTTTAAACGAGCCTGAGCCCTTTTTTTTGCACACAGTTCAATGGTTCCAAGTATTGCTATGTATCATTGACAATTCAATTAAACACCGGGCATGTGTTTACACTCAGTTTAAATAGTCAAATCGTTCTATTTAACCCAGAAATAGGATCCTATCAGGTGCTACCACTTTGGGTCCAAGTGGACCTGGGAGCATTGGCAATAAAGGGGTACTCCATATTTCACAAATCTCCAAAGCTGGAGCCTCGCCATAAGATGATAAGATGAGATGAGGGAGTTCTTACCCCAATGCAGAGAAGCAGCTTGGGTATTCTACAGCCCCAGCAGACGGGATTTTTTAAGTGAGTAGTTTGTTGGTAACATTTTTAAAATGAGCCAAAGCTCATTTGTTTGTTAATGGTTAAATGGTTTTAAGTATTGCTATCTAACACTAACAGTTTTAATTGCTCACGATTAAATGGTTTCAAGCATTGCTAATAGTAATAACTTAATATTAATTGTTTGAACACAATTAAAAATGCTTTCAAGTATAGTAAATGATTAACAATAATAAAGTTAGTTGATTGTGTTTTACGGCATATAAACCCTTGTAGGTTATCTAATGCTAAACCCTGTTTATACATATATATTGACTATATATCATTTTAAACGAATAGTTTGTGAGTAACAAGTTTTAAACGAGTCAGGGCTCATTTGTTTGCACCCAGTTAAATGATTTCAAGTTTTGCTATTTAACACTAGTAATTTTATTCAACATTAATTGTTTCGAGGATTGTAAATGATAAAACAGTTCTATTTGACCCATAGATGACCCATAGATGAAAACCAAACAATGTCAGAGTGGACCTGGGAGTAATGGCAAGAAAGAGGTATTCCACATTTTCCAAAACCCCAGATCTGGAGTTTCACCTTCATTTAGTTGAGTGTCATATCCAGGATACCCGTTAGTGTGTGTGGGGGGAGGTGGGTTTTACTTCCCTGCAGAGATGGAATCGGCGTATTCTACAGCAACCCGCTGCCGACAGGGCTGAGTCACAGTAAGAAGAGTGAAAGTAATTCAAACAAGTGATTAAAGTAGGGAGGAAGACTTTTTTTTTTTTTTTCGTCTTTTTATTCTCAGAAGACAAACGACCGAGAGAAATGAGAAGTGGGGAGGGAAGGAATAAAAATGAAAGAAACAAGAAAGCTGGAAGATACATTAGAAAACAAGGGGGTGGATTAATCTTTATGAAGATGAGAAAGAGAAGAAACAGTAAGGCATGTTTGAAAGTACAAAGAAGAAAAAAGCCAAGACAAATGGGAAAGAGAAGAACTTTTAAAATTAAAGGAAAAAAAAAGAGAATGAAAAAAAGAGAATGAAAATGAGAAAGTAAGAAAAGATCTATTGGTGTGCGTAAGAGTAACGAGCAGCAAGAAAAGAGAAAATTTGATTAGTTGGTTTTACGGCATGTCAACCCTTGTTGAGCTATTTAATGCCCAAGTCAGTTTTTTTGTTTTGTTTAGTTTTGTTTTTCAAACAATTAAATTCTTCAAGTAACTTTCTATTTAATAATAACCATTTATTTGCACACAATTATACACGATCAAGTATTCTTATCTAATAATGATAAATAGTTGCTTAGTTTTATAGTGTCGAGTTATTTATTCATTAAAAAATGGGAAGAAAAAATAACAATATGAATACTTCAAGAGAAACTGGATATAGCTAAAATGAGAAACTGAAATTTAAAAAAATAAATAAAAAATTAAAAAAAAAAAACAGAATCGTTTTGGATAGCAGAACAAATTAATGCCATAGGGATTAATTATATCAAAACGCAAACTGATAATATGCAACAGAACTGTGAGTGTAGGTTATGTAGACAAGATGAAACAGTTAATCGTATAATAAACAAATGCAACAAACTTGCACAAAAGGAGTGCAAAACTAGGCATGAGTGGGTTGGAAAAGTGATCCACGGAGACTTGTACAGAAGATTAAAATTTGACGATGCTGACAAATGGTATATGCACAAACCAGAATATGTATAAGATAATGAGATGCATAAAATTCTCTAGGGCTTTGTGATACAAACGGATAACTCAATCCCAACCAGATCTTGAGTTAATTAAGCAGAAAAGAAAAAGAAAATTGTCATCAAATGGATTTTGCTGCTCTGATAAACCGTAGAATGAAAATAAAGAAAAAGAGAGACAAATAATTGGATATTGCTGAAAAATTAAGCAAGGTGACGGTAATGTTAATTGTAGTTTGGTGTGCTTGCAACGGTGCCCAAAGACTTGGGTAGAAAGCTGAAGGGATTGGAAAGCAAAGGAAAAATCGAGACCATTCAGACCATATCATTAAGATCTGCAAGAGAGTAAGGTTTTGGAGTCTGTTACTCAGACTCCAATAAAAGAATTTTAAAAAATACCAGTCAAAACTGGTGTTAAACAAATCGCCAAGAATACTGAAATAATAAATAAATAAACAAACCAGAATCTGTCCAAAAGAATGAGAGGCATAAAATTCTCAGGAATTTTGAGATACAAATTGTTCGCCTAATCCAGGCCAGAAGACAAGACCAAGTAATAATTTTTTTTTTTTAAAGTGCCGGATAGTAGATTTTACCTTCTCGGTGGATCACAGAGTAAATATCAAAGAAAACAAAAAGAGAGACAAGTACTTGGACCTTGCCAGAGAACTAAAAAATGTTATGGAACATAAAGGTGACAGTGATACCAATTATAGTTGGTTGGTTGGATTTTATGGCATACCAACATTTGAAGGTTATTTAACGCCAAATTCATTTTTATGTGAATAATCAGTTCTATTTCAAACAATTCAGTTTAGCATGAGTACACAGTTTAATTGTCAAAAACATTTCTATTTCAAACGATCCAGTTTATCAAACTGTTCTAATTCAGCTAATTCAGTTTAGCGTAAGTACAGATTTTGTTTACACCGTAAAATATCAAAACAGTTCTATATATAATAATTCAGCTTAGTGTAAGAACAGTTTCAATGTCAAAAACAGTTCCATTTCAAACAATTCAGTTTAGCATAAGCACGTAGTTTAAATGTAAGTACAGTTTAATTGTGAAAACATTTCTATTTCAAGCAATTCAGTTTTGTCAAGCAGTTCTAATTCAGTTTAGTATAAGTACATATTTTGTTTACATGCAGTTAAATGTCAAAACAGTTCTATATTAAACAATTCAGTTTAGTGCAAATACATTTTCAATGTCAAAAAACAATTCTATTTCAAATGATTCAGTTTAGCAAAAGCACGCAGTTTAAATGTAAGTACGGTTTAATTGTCAAAAACATTTCTATTTCAAGCTATTCAGTTTACTCAAACAATTTAGTATAGCATAAGTATGCCGTTAGTTCTATTGAACCCATAGATAGGGCCCTATCAGGTGCTACCACGCCGGGCCAGAGTGGACCTGGGAGCAATGGCAATGAAGGGGTACTCTGTATTCCCGAAAGCCCCAGCATTACTGGAACCTCACCATCAGATCGTATAGTGTCATATCCAGGACACTGGGAGGTGTCCTCGTGGTGTAATGGTTAAAGCGATGGACTGCGGAATCGTAGTACGCGAGTTCGTACTCCAGTCGCGCTATTACGTTCACTTTCGGACAAATACCCTTGGGAAAGGTATGAACCCCCTTATCCTCCCAGCTATGGGTTAAATAGTACTACTACTATTCTTCTAGGAGTATGGCTTTGGCATTAAATAACCTACAAAAGGTTGATATGCCATTAAACAAAGAAACCAAACCAAACCAAACCAGGACACTGATTGGGGGGGGTACTATTTACCAACCCCTCAGCTCGGGCAGGATATGACACAAGGTCAATTTTTTAAACGGAGTTTAACAGGTTTGAATTCAGAGTTTTCCTTCTCCTAGACTAGTTGCCTCATCAAGGCTGAAGAACCTAGTCTATCCTACTATTTACCCATAGCTGGAGGGAGAATATTTAGATTCATACCTTTCACAAGGGTATTAGTGCAATGTGAAATGCAATCAGTCTCGTCCAGGTTTTGAACTCGCGTCACCGTGTCCATTTCCTACGACGATAACCATTACACCACGGGCACCTCGGTGTAATAGCTATTGAAAAGGGAACCTTCGGGATGCCTTTGACCATGGTCGCCAACTTCACTTACCACTCTGGATCAAGGTAGGCCTGGGAACAAAAGTAATAAAGATGTGGCTCCTCATTCCCCTAAGCACAAAAACTAGTGCTTGTCCACTGAATGTAGATTAATGTTGAACCCAAGGCACCACCTTTTTATTTGCCCTGAGAGAAGAGGGATTAGTCCTCTACAAAAGATACAATCGGCGTATTCGAAGAGGAAAAATATAGAGAATAAAAGCAAAAGTTAAAAATTGAAAGTAATAATAGAAATAATGTTCACACAGCAATATGATATTAAGTACTCCAATCAAATACAAATCACTCGACCATTAGATAGGACCCTAACAGGTACTTCCTTTTCAAGTCAAAGTGGATCTAAGAATGATGGCAAAGAAAAAGAAAAAAAAAAATAGCGTAACCGTTATCGTCGCAAAAAACGGAATCGTTAATCCGAGTTAAAATCCTTGACTAGACTGTTTACGTTTCACTTCGGAGTAATTCTCTTGGAAAAGGCATGAATCTATTTATGAGTAAATCGTTAGGCAGACAGGGTTCAATAGTTTTGGTTAGGCAACCAGTTTAGGAGAATGACAACTAAAAATAAAAACCATCTTCACTCCGCTTAAAAATGGATCTTGTATCACATCCTTCTCGTGGCGGAGGGGTTGGGTGAATACACACTTTGTTAATGACTACTACTTAACAGAATTCGATCTTCACTGGGAGCTCCATATTTGTGGCCTTCTACAACATCTAAGCTACGCTTAGTATATAACTATAAAAAAAGGCTGGTTTCTTTGTCTAATGGCATATCAACCTTCGTGGGTTATTTAATGCCAAAGTCATTCTTGTAGAAGAACAGTATTAGGACAAGTTAACCCATACCTAATGGAGGGGGGGTAAGAGAGTTCATACTTTTCCCCAAAGGTCTTAGTCCAGACGTGAACGTAATAGCGGGATTGGAGTTCGAACTCGCTTACTACGATGTCGCAGTAACACACGTTAGCCATTACGCTACGAAGACTGGCCTTAGAATAAACCAAATTATCTTTTTGATAAAGAAACAAAGAAAGAAAGAGAGGGAGAGAAATAAAACAACAAAATTGTAAAGTGCTGAAGAGAATATTTAAGGAAAATAAATAGCAAAATGTTCAGAAAAGAGAAAAGAAACGAAAAGGAAAAATATAACTAAAAAAAAAAAAAAAATCAAACAAAGTAAAGAAAGGGAAAAATATGACTTAAGATAAAAAAAAAAAAAAAAGTAGGGGGGGTAATATAACTAAATGATAAAAATGAAGGAAAAGAAGAAACTATAAGCCCTGACTCCCTGGGTGCAATGAGATACCACGTTTGTTTGTTTGTTTTCCCCGGATCATTGTAATTCAATGTGCGAATGCACGGTCACGGTGAGACGAAACGACATCTAACTGACACATTGAAAATCAATCGGTTCACCAAGGGTTGTAGTTCAACGTTTCAACACTAGAAGGCGCTCGGTCGATAAACAAGCTTTGGATTTTGAATTGTTTTTGTTTTGTTTTGTTTTTTTTTTGTTGTTTTTTTTTTCACTTTGTCGAACATTCTCAATGCACAATAGTTGCATATAAATAACATATATATAATATAAATTATTTCCATCCACGGTGAAGATTTAATGTACAGAATGATGGTACGTTGAATTGTTTGCATTGAAAAAAAGGATTATTTTATATGCATATACATTTACCCAGCCTCTCTACCCCAGACAGGATGCGAAACAAGTCACTTTTTAAACGGAGAACAGCAGGAGTTAATTCAGTTTTCCTTCTCCTTGACTGGTTGCCTTACATGGGATCCCAGTCTTGCTAACGATTTCCGCATAGCTGAATGAGAACAGATAGATTCATGCCTTCCAAAAGGCCATTCCCACCCTACCCAGAGTGGTAGTATCAATAAAACAATTTTCAAATATCTATTTGACTCATAGATGTTTGAAAATTATTTTATTTGATAGTAATAGCTAATACTAAAGACAAATTCACTTACCTAGGAAGCAGCGTCGCATCAACCGAAAAGGACATCGACACGAGGTTAATGAAAGCATGGACAGCTATCAATAGGCTATCGATTATATGGAAATCAGAACTAACCGATAAAATGAAACGCAGTTTCTGCCAGGCAGCGGTCACATCGATACTGCTATATGGATACACTACATGGACTCTAACAAAACGGCTGGAGAAGAAGCTAGACGGCAATTACACAAGAATGCTGCGAGCAATCTTGAACAAGTCCTGGCGGCAACACCCCACAAGACACCAACTGTACGGCCACCTGCCCCCTATCATGAAAACTATTCAAGTTAGACGAACCAGACATGCAGGACACTGCTGGAGAAGCAGGGACGAACTCATAAGTGATGTACTCTGATGGACCCCCACACATGGCCGTGCAAAAGCAGGACGACCAGCACGAACATACATTCAGCAACTATGTGAGGATACAGGATGTTGTCCTGAAGACCTGCCTGAGGCGATGAACGATAGGGAAAAGTGGCGAGAGAGGGTCAGGGATATCCGTGCTACCAGCACGACATGATGATGATGATATCACTGCATGCATTTTTTTTATTATAATTATTCAGGATAGATACTTTAAGCTAAAATTGTTTATTCAGAATTTTTATTAGTTATTTGAAAGCATATAATTTCTGTTAGATAGGAATACTTCTAACAGTGGGCAAATAAATAATTATTAAGAATGAATAGTTACTTTAAACCATTGTATATAAATTATTAGTATTAGATAGGAATACTTGAAATTATACAGTGTGTGCAGATTATTTGTATTTGGCTTCTTGGTAACATAACTTGGTAACATAACTTCTTGGCATAAAATAAACCTAGACAGGCTGACATGCCGTTAAAATCAGTCAGTCATTAATTCAGGTAAATTTCCCTCATATTGGTCAAATAGATCTATTCATATTTACCAACTCCTCCGCTCGGGCAGGATATGACACAAGGTCAATTTTTAAGCGGAGTTTAACAGGTTTGAATTCGGAGTTTTCCCTCTCCTAGACTAGTTGCCCCACCAAGGCTGAAGAACCTAGTCTACCCCACTATTTACCCATAGCTTGAGGGAGAATAATTGGATTCATACCTTTCCCAAGGGTATTAGTGCTATGTGAAATGCAATCAGTCTCGTCCAGGATTTGAACTCGTGTCGCCGTGTCCATTTCCTACGACGATAACCATTACACCACAGGCACCAAATAGATCTATTTGAAAATTATTAGTTTTTAATTGGAATACTTGATACCAAATAGCTATCAGTTGAACTAAAAATTGTATATATACAATATACTCAATTACAAAGAACTATTATTTGTTATTTGAAACCATATAATTGCTAGCAAATTATTGGTGTTAAAAAGGAATACATACACACACACACACACATATATATATATAACTGTGTGCAAGCAAATATTTATTATTAAATAGGAATAGTTACTTTAAATAATTGTGCATAAATTACTACTATTGGAGAGGAATACTTGAAACTAAGTTTGGTTTATTTTTTTGGTGATGGGGTATGCCAAAACCATCCTTATAGAACAGCAATGGTACTATTTAAACCATCGTTGGACGAATAAAGGAATTCATACTTTTCCCCAAGGACATTAGTCCAAAAGTGAATGTAATAACGCAACTGGAGTTCGAACTCGTTTACTACGATGTCGGAGTCCGGCGCGTCAACCACTACGCCGTAGGGACTGTGTATAAATAAATGAGCTCTGGCTCGTTTGAAAAATGTTGCCCACAAACCATGTGATAGGATTCGGCATTAAGTAACCTGCAAGGGTTGGTATGCTATAAAACAGCCAAATAAACATTTACAAATAAATAAATTTGTGTATTAAATAACTCATAAAGGGTTGTTATGCCGTTAAACAAGTAAACCAAACCAAAATACGAAAGAGATAAAAGTTTGACCATACTAACAAATAGTTTTTACCCAAAGTAGCGTCTGTCCTCGAATATAAAACGGATAAAATTACCAGGGACTTTAAAGACTAGGCATTTTTAATTAAAAAGAAAAAAAAATTGTGATCAAGTCTGTCAAATTTTGGCATTAGATAGCCTACAAGGGGTTGATATGCCGCTAAATAAACCAAACCAAACCTAAAGTCTGGATTCTTAAACATTTTCCTGTTGACGTGAGAAATTGTAAAGATCAAAGTTTTTTTGAAGAAATGGATCGGTCGACAAGGGTTCTAATTGAATGGCCTCTCAGGTCATCAGATCTATCACTATAACTTTTGGGTCATCTGATCTTTATCGGAATCAGCCAAGAACAATAATTGTACCAGAGAAAAAAAAATGATCAGTTTTTGTTGTTTTTTTTTTTGCGGGGGGTAGTTATTTTGTCTATTGAACCAAACTTTTTTGACGTGTTTGATTGATTAAAATGGACAAGGGTTATTTATTCTTTTTTTTTTTTCCATGGTTGAGTTTTTCTTCTTAGTGGTCAAGATGCTGCAAATGTGGATCAATGTGGAATAAGAAATATCCAATTGGGGATCAGAGTTTTTGTAGTCCTCCTCAAGAAGATGAATAACGTCGTGTCGTACTTGAAATAGAGAAAATTGCCTTGTTATGAAGAAAAGTTGGCCATTTTCAAAATAGTAACTTATTTTTGTTGGCTGGTTTTAAAGCATATTATTATTAACAATCACCACCACCACCAAAATCAGAAAAGAATAAGAAATTTACGAATACTTGGGAATATTGGAAGAGGACAACATCAAGCAAGCGAAGATGAAAGAAAAAAAATAATAAAGACTACCTCACACGAACAAGAAAACAAGCTCTATAGCAGAGATCTCATCAAAGTGTTACGGTTGGGGTAAGGAATATTCTGAAATCAATACGGAATTCTAATTGATCAGGATTCCTGCAACCTAACCACGTCCGCTCATAAGCCGAAAAAGAAAAATAAATAGTCCGGGTATGACACACTGGTTAAACGACTCTAACATTGGTTGGTTGGTTGGTTTTTCGGCGTATTAACCCTTTTAAGTCATTTAACGCCGAATTAATTTATTTTGATAAAAGTTCAAACAATTCAGTTTAATGTAAGAACAGATTTTTTATTTACACAATTAAGTGTCAAGACAGTTCTATTTCAAGCAATTCAGTTTAGCATAAGTCAACAGTTTAGATCCATTTGACCCAAAGATAAGACCCTATCAAGAGATACTACTCCGGGCCAGAGCGGGCAATGAAGGGGTACTCCGCATTCCTCAAAGCTGCAGCATTACTGAAACCTCACCATCAGACTGTTTAGTATCAATATCTAGGACACTCGTTGTGGGAGAGGGTCTTACCCCTCTGCAAAGAAGCAGTCAGTGTATTCTACAGCCCTAGCCGATTGGGCAACCTAATATTGGAGAATCCTTCGAGAGAAACGAACCAATATTCGCAAAGCGTAAAAGCAAAGTCCAGAGAGGAAAAATAATATAACCGGGTGAAAAAAAATCCAATTGAACTTTTATGAGCAAAATAAGAAGACAAGGAAACGAAAAGAAAAGAAAAACTGACTGTAACGGAGGACGAGGAGTAAAGCATTTAGCTTTCGTCGCCAAATTAGATTTTTTACTTTTTATCAATCGTCCTCTTGTCATTTTCTTTTTCCACTGGCGGCACGCCTAATTGCCTCTGCATTACCGAGTTTCTTCCTTTTTTTATAACCGCACGCAGAACGGTAACCATTTTACGTCCCTGGTTTTTCTTTTTAAACTGCTAACACCATCTATACGTTCTTATTTTATCTTTTTTTTTTTTTTTAACCATACGTCTAACGGTAACCTTTTTACGTTACAGTTATTTTAGACTGCCAGCAACATCTGACGTTCTTATTTTGTTTTGTTTTTAATAGCACGTCTAACAGTAACCTTTTTACGTTACAGTTATTTTAGACTGCCAGTAACATCTGAATATTCTTATTTTGTCTTTTTTTAACCGCACGTCTAACGGTGACCATTTTACGTCCCTGTTTTTTCTTTTTAAACTGCTAACACCATATATACGTTCTTATTTTGTCTTTTTTAACCACACGTATAACGGTAACCTTTTTACGTCAGTTATTTTAGACTGCTAGCAACATCTGAACGTTCTTATTTTGTCTTTTTTTAACCGCACGTATAACGGTAACCTTTTTACGTCCCTGTTTTTTTGTTTTTTTTCTTTTTGAACTGCTAATACAATCTATACGTTCTTATTTTGTCTTTTTTTTTATTCTCCCTGGATGCGAAGGAAGAGAACTCTTTTTTTTTTTCTTTAAGTGTGAGCCCACCCTCTTTTGCTCGGCTCGTACGCAGCTTGGTATAATTTAGCATTAAAATCGTAACAAAAGGAACAAAAAATCAAAACAGTCCCCCTTGTAAAATATTCGTGGTTCTTAAAATGGACAAGAGAGGAATTCAAATAGACCAAAAGACAAAAAAAAAAATGATGACGATGCATAAGGCCTTACATTCGAAAGATGACATAGACTATATGTATCGAGAAAATAAGAAAGAGGATTTGAAGAGGTGTTGAAGATTGCGTGGATGCATCAATATGAGGACCCAAGGACTGAATCAAACTGAGCAAAGAAAGACTAATTTCAGCGGCCAGTAACCGCACTGATAATATAAGGAGAAACAAAACACCAACAAAAACTAGAAAACCCAAAATGGAAAAGAAAAACTACATGGCTATTTCAAGCGACAAACTTAAGAAATCTCATATGAGAAGACCTGAATATCACTACGAAAGAGAAACCTTAAAAAAGAATTTGAATCTCTTCTAATAACAGCACAAAACAAGGACTAGTTATATTGAAGTAAAAATCGATAATACAGAATAGCAAGTGTAGATTATGTTGGGACAAAGACGAAACGATTAATCACATAAGTGAATGTAGCAAACTAGTGTAAAAAGAGCATAAAACTAGGCACAACTGGGTGGGAAAGGTCATCTACTGGGAATTGTGCAAGAAATTGAAATTTAACCATAATACGAAATAGTATATACTCAAACAAGAATCTATCCTTGAGAATGAGACACATAAAATTCTCTGGGATTTTGGGATACAGACAAATCATCTAACCCCGGCCAAAAGACAAAACCAAGTGATAATTAATAACAGAAAAGAGGAATTGCCGGATAATAGACTTTGCCGTCCAGGGTGGAAGGAACACAGATTGAAAATCAAAGAAATCTAAGAGAGTCAAAGATTTGGAGAGTACGAGACTAAGCATGACTAAGTGGTAAAGATAATCCACTGGGAATTGTGCAAAATAGAACCTATCCAAGAGAATAAGACGCATAAAATTCCCTAGGATTTTGAAACAAACGAATCACCAAATCCCGTCAAGAAAAAACAAACTTGCTTGTAGATTTCGCCGTCCCGGCGGATTACATAGGAAAAATAAGATAGCAAAATGATAAACAAGTACTTGGATATTAGATAGGAATACTAGAAACTATATAACTGTGCAAACAAGGGATTATTAAATTAAAATTGTTGCTTAAAACTATATAATTGTGCACATAAGACATTATTAGATAAGAATAATATCTTGAAACCATATGATTACTTGAAATACTTGAAACTATATAACTGTGCAAACAAGGGATTATTAAATTAAAATTGTTGCTTAAAACTATATAATTGTGCACATAAGACATTATTAGATAAGAATAGTATCTTGAAACCATATGATTACTTGAAATACTTGAAACTATATAACTGTGCAAACAAGGGATTATTAAATTAAAATTGCAGCTTAAAAGTATATAATTGTGCACATAAGACATTATTAGATAAGAATAATATCTTGAAACCATATGATTACTTGAAATACTTGAAACTATATGACTTTGTACAACTAATTAGTTTTAAATAGGAATACTTGAAACAATATAACTATACCAACAAGAGATCATTGAATATTTAATTACTTGAAATACTTGGCAATATATCATTGTGTGCAACATGTTAGTATTAGATATATTTTATTCACAAAAGAAACAAAAATTTTGAACCCCAAAATATCAATAGTGATTTGGAAAATTAAAGAACTGGCATGCATTATCCTAATGGACAAATGTGTATGTCAGGCTGATATGGATTTAAGTACAAAGTTGTTTTCTTTGCCAAGTAAATGTGAATGGGTTGGAGAGTATCCACATGTATAATATTGAATACGTTATGTTACATGGATGCAAGGAATTATATTACCTATACGGTTCGCATAGCTGGAAATGAGCCAATCTAGTAAATACTGATGTTGTTTTGGGTTCATGGCATATCGACCATAGTAGGTTATTTAATGCCAAATCCTTTAATACATTTATTAAATATATGATTTTCTAAACTCATTTTGAAGATAACATGTTTAAACGAGCCTGAGCTCATTTTTTTTTTACACAGTTAAATGGTTTCACTTAATTTCTATCAATTCAGTTTAGCATAAGTACACTCATTTATTTAAATAGTTTTTTGTTTACACAGAGTTAAAGGATCAAACAGTTCTATTTCAAACAATTCCGTTTAGTATAAGGACAGTTTTTTTGTTTACACACAGTTAAATGTAAGTCGTTGTCGATAGCGACCAGAAGGCTCCCTTTTCAATTGCTACTACACCGAGGTGTAGGAGTGGGTGCTACTCCTTTCCCTAAATTGCTCCATTTTACCCTTTATACGTACCTTATATTGTTGAGTGTTAAGCAATGAGGTATCAGGTACCATTTTTAAAGTCTTTGGTGTGACTCGACCTGGTATTGAACATAGGTCTCCTGGACCATTGGAAAAGCAGTTAATTTCAAACAATTCAGTTTAGTGTAATTACACAGTTTAGTTCTATTTGACCCATTGATAGGACCCTCTCAGTTGCTACCACTCTGAACCAGAGTGAACCTGGGAACGATGGCAATGAAAGGGTATTCCGCATTCCCCCAAATCTCCAGCATTACTGAAGCCTCACCATCCGATTGTTTAGTGTCATATCCAGGACACTCATTGGGGGGTGGTCTTACTCCTCTGCAGAGATGCAGTCAGAGTATTCTGCAGCCCCAGCTGATTGGGTCCTGTAACTAAAAGATATCACCTATATGGTTCGTATAGCTGGATATGAGCCAATCTAGTTTATACTGATACACTCAAGTATTGTGAAAGAGAAAAATGCTATTTCATGGCCAAATCAATTTACATATAAACTTACATATTTATTTGTAGTATAATGGTTCAGTATTTAGCTTCAAATGTCATAAATGATGTATGATAGAAATCACGAAGAAACAAACCAGAAGATCAACAACAATAATGGAATTAGCACACTTCTAAGACGTTCACTTACCGTATATACTCGTGTAATGAACAACGTTTAAAAACCTTTTTTTTTTTTCTCTTCAAAATCAAGGATTTGCACATTATAAGAGGAATATATATTTTTTTAATGTGGAAACTTACCTTATTTATAGGCCTTACCTTGCCGCAACTTCAAAACCAAGGTGTCCTTGGATAACCAATACTTAAACAAAGGCTTTTAGTTAAATTATAAAGTTTTTACATTACATTTTTTATCATTTATAACACCTGTGCATAATATATGTAGTAATATTATAAATAGTAGACAAAGTTGCATAAAAACCTCAGTATCTTAACTAAAAGCCTTTGTTTAGGCATGAGCTAGACAAAGCGTAAACACGCTGGGTTTCTGCTTCGATATCTTTCTTTTACTGGCATATCAACCTTGGCGAGTTATTTAGCGCGAAAGCTATCCTTGTAGGAGAGCAGTGGTACTATTTAACCCACAACTCGGAAGGACAAAGAGTTCATACCTTTTCCAAGGGTATAAGTTCGAAAGTTAACGTACTAGCTCGACTAGAGATCGAACTCGCTTACTACGATACTGCAGTTCAACATGTTAGCCACTACATCACGCAGACGCTCCCACTATTTATTATCTTTTGTTCTTCAAATAACTCAAAGAAGAAGCAACGATAAAATACAGTCAAGAGATGGGAATGTAGAGTAGAACCCCACATTAACAAGTGCACCGTCTCAATGAGCTTTCCTACCACTGTGAACAGGAGGAATTGAACGCTAATTCAGCGACTACCCAGACCGTCTGGATTCTCGCCAATGGTGAGAGCATAACAGGTACAGATTCGAGAGAACGATAGAAAGTATGATGCAAAGAGTTTTAGGATCATCAGTGCGTTAACTGTCTGCAAAGTCACTCAGTGTAGATTTCTTGACGTTAGAGAGTTGAACATGACGTTATTTCTGATAACGATAGTTAGGACAAGGAACTTCATTGCATATATAGATTCGAGAAAAGCATCACCAGAAATAAACAGGAGCCTGCACACACATAACACACACACATATATATATATATATATATATATATATATATAAGGAGATGTTGCAGTCCATTAGGGTTATCATTTCATTAGCACTACATGAAATTAACGCAAAGAAACTGAAAACGTAAATGTCTCCGATGACGAGGGAAAGGTCATGATAAACACATGTTATGAAATAGCCGAGGGATTTCGGTTCATGCCTTTGAGTTTAGTTAGGCTGAGAACCTTTCGGCTCAGCACATGGGTCGGTTGGGTGTAAGATTGAAGCAGGTGTTAACGCAGGTGCGCGCGAGCGGATGGAGGTGTCACTCAGATGTCATAACAGTCCGAGACGATACTGGGTGACAAGGTGCGGGTGACGTCACGCACCGGAAGCACGCGGAAGTTTGTGTGAGAATTTGAAGAAAATAAGAGTCGGGTTTTAGACGCCAAACGAGAAGGATCAATTTTGGAGCTCGCAGGCGCCCTATGGGGGGCCGCTCGAGTTGGGGGCCAAATGAATAAGACAGCATAGAAGATTGTGTCTCTCCTCCTTACGTCGAAACCTTTAACTCAAACTTAATAAAAAGGTTTCGTACCGGAACAAGAAGTAGTTACGTGTTTTTGAGATTCCTATGTTCTTTATATGTTCTATCGTTATGAACATTACATGTCTATTTCGCACATGGCCATATTCGTGTATATGGCTACGCAACACACACACATGTAGTCATCCACAGGCAGACTGTTTCGTTGGATCACATCTCATCAGTGTGGCGAAACACGCGAGATGCCTGCGGCTAGGATCGAAACCCGGGCAACTTAACGTCAGCCTAATAATATAACCTCATAAACACCAACAGCCTCAACATATGCAAGGGAATTTAATGTATATGTATTCAATTTTTCCATTTATTTACATTTTACGCAAACGGAGACCGGAGTGCTCAATCCGAAATGATACAGCTGAATAGGAGTCACAAAGTCGCACTGGAGTTTGAAGTCAACTCACACTAGAAGACGCCCAGGAATGAATATCTCACATACACGAAGAAAAATGACTCCGACTCAAAATGTTTTCGTACACTGAAAGAGATTTTTTGCTGATGGATTTATATATTTCTGGAACAAAGTGCCAAATCAGATGAAAAAAACAACAACAGGGTAATAAAAAAAATTAAATTAAATTAGATGATTTCAGAACTAATGATAAGAAAAAGAATTTTAGAGAGAATCTTGCAGAGCTATGAGATGAATTATTTAACAGAATTTGATCTGTATCTATAGGTTAATGGTATGACTGTATACGGAAAAACGACAAATAACAGGAAAAAAATTGTCCCAACGTCCTTGTTTGAGGAGAGTTAAAATAAATTAAAAAAATCTCATTAAATACTTGGATTTTGGTTAATTCAATTAATAATCATAAATTGCCTTAATAAAATTTATATTCATAGTAATAAAGTTTTAGTTTGGTTTGGTTTTATAGCATATCAACCGTTGTAGGCCATTTAATGCCAAATCCATTTTTATACATATAAACAGTTCTATTTCAAACAATTTAGCTTACCATAAGTACACAGTTAAATATAAAAAAAACTTCCATTTCAAACAATCCAGTTTAGCATGAGTACACTGTTTAATTTTATTTAACCCACAGATAAGACCCTATCAGGTGCTACCACTCCGAGCCAGAGTAAACCTGGAAGCGATGGCAATAAATGGGTACTCCGCTTTCCCCAAAGCTCATCATCAGATTGTTTAGTGTCATATCTAGGACACTTGAAAGGGGTGTCTTACTCCTCTGCAGAGATGCAGTCGGTTTATTCTACTGCCCCAACCGAATGGGCAAAAGTGTGTGTGTGTGATTGAAATAAGATCCATATTACGTACTTGGCAATCATGTTTCTTTAGTTGTCTTATTCTATTCGTGAAAGTTTAAAATACAAACAGATGTTAGTTTCGAGAAATCGTCGTGGGAAATGGACTCGAGAAACAGAGTTCAAATGCTGTTTGAGATCTAAACTGTGTATTTATTCTAAACTGAATTGTTTGAAATAGAACAGTTTGATCATTTAAGTGTGTGTAAACCAACGTCTGATGTTTTATTGAATTGTTAGTGATACATAGCAATATCAGGAACCATTTAACTGTGTGCAAACAAACGATTAATATTGAATAGAATTATAATTGTTTACAATAGTTGAAACCATTTAACTGTAGAAACAATAGCAATACTAGTGAGCAAAAAGTTTAGTTTTAAATGAAATTACTGGCAAACTAATCTCTTACATGGATTTGGCAATAAATAATCTACATTGGTTGATATGCCATAAAACCAAGCCAATCTTTCAACGCGAACGCAGACTCTACGAAGATCTCCTTCAGTTCCAAATTGGACGAGAAGTTGCTTTTTAAACCATTTTAAGTTAATGGTTCTCATAAGCATAACGTTACGTTTTGCCGTTTTCGATGCGTTGCAGTTACACATTCATACGTATACATGCATGCATACACACACACACACACACACATATATACACACACACATATATAATGTCTGTGTGTGTGTATATATAACAGTGTTGGTTGTCACTATCTCACTTCTTGGGTTTGTGGCAGACCAAATGCGATATAATTTGGAGAGTGTTCAATATCTGTGATAGAGCTATCATAAAATAATAATAATAATAATAATGAGTAAATATATATTAGTTTTTATATATATATTTAATAGCATGGAAGCTTACCTATGACCACAGGTTTCATGACGTCTTATTAACAACAATCATCAGGCAGAGAACGAAAGATATTGAAGAAATTGGAATCAGTTCTTCTTTCATCACTTCTTTGAATAGCATACCAACAATTTTAAAATATAAAAAAAAAAAAACATTTTTTTCTTCCTCAAAAAATGTTTAGTCTGATGAAGTTCTTCTGGCAATACAGAACGAAACATTTCCATTAAACCCGTTGTTACAGTTCGATTTATCCACTTATTTTTATCATATATATAATAAGACCTGATGAAAAGAATTTCGTTTTTCTTGACAAAAGGTGTATCAGATTTTTGTTGATAAAAATACCGTTATATTAAAGGGAAAAAAGGAAGTTTCGAACATAATGTGCATATTTTAATTATTTTGTTAACAGGTAAAGGTATTTTTCTAAAGTAAATTTCTAAACGTTTAATAAATTTGTTTACTGAAATATTGGTATATAAGGATTTTATGTCAAAAATAGGAAGAAATTTGTTTTCCACGCTTATATTATTTATTTTGTTGAGCAAATTACCGAATTCCTCTTAACAAATGTATCAAACGTTCAGAAATTCACTGCAAGAAAACAAACATTACCTGTTAATAAAATAGTTAAAATTCGCACATTGTGCCCGAAACCTTGCTTTTTTTTCTCTCAATATAACGGTATTTAAAAAGAACATACTAATCTGGTTTATTCATAATTTCGCCTCTTAGAAGGGTCCTCTCACATATATATATATATATATATATATATATATATATATCCAACAAGGGAAACTAACATCGGATATATGGATATCAGACTTCAGTGGCACCCAATTTTTATTCCAAGCTGTTTACTATACATTGTTGAGCCCCATAAACCTACATAGATAGGGCAAACTAGATAATCTATTGTGTCACCTCTTTTAAAGAAAAGGATAACCACAACACTTATAATCGTAAAAAAATTAAAAAAAACGCTAGTATTTGTGCCACGACCAGGTGCTACAAGTAATAGCAGATGTGGTAACGAAAACAATACATAGAAGCGAATATCATCCCGATAAACATAAAATTTCTTAAACCCGGAGAAAAACATCGCTCAAAACCAAGTACAAGAACAACCCGGCTTTCAACTGCCAAGGACTGGCAATTCAAAGTGGACATAGGGAAACAATTAAAGTTTCCCGAACAAATGACAAAGACATCACTTCGACATGACAGTTTTATCTTCTCAAACGTTACCAATAAGATAATGTACGAGGAATCACAGAAAAGGAAATCCTCAAAATACAACGACCTAGAATTTGAAAGTTGAAGTAAGGGCTCGCGAGCACGCAGTGAACCGGTAGGAGTATTAATTTACTAAGATTTTTGCTTAGATGTGGCACTCGGGGTTGTATGAATGAGTTACCCAAGGAGACTCAAATTCATTCGTGAAGGTTTGCTCGTCTAGCTTGCTAACCATTACACTACTTATAGTGCCCAAAACCTGTAAAAGTAAGATGTAGGGGTTTCGTAGGCCGCTGTTTAAGTAAAATCAAAAATAAATCTAAGTCTGACAAGAAACAAGAAAAAAATGCCATACAGAGAATAATAAAAAAAAAAAAAATCAACTCCGAAGTGGTTGCGGTAAGAAAGAAACAACGAATGGAGAAATTGAATTTCAAACATACCAAAATGGCGGAACAACGTCGGTGTTAGACAAAAAAATTACACCGAGGCAGAATATTTATTCGATCTAAAAATTTTACTCATGAATTTAGCACGGAGCCGCAATAAAGAAAGAAAGAAGGAAAGGCAGATAATCACTGTCGTAAGTTTTAACTTAACAAGTTCCAATTACTGACTCAAAAAATACTCTTAAATTCTTTTCACCACTACGACACGTCTTTTCTGAAAATCTTTCGCACTACAAACACCAAAACAAACCAGTCATTCCATGAATGTTTAACCGAATCTCCTAATTACATAATTGAGAGGGAGACGGGGAGAAAGGATTTTAAAAATTTATTTACAAGGTAAAGAAATCGCCAACGAAATACAAATGAATAAAACAAATAAATATATTATTTGGAAAATAAAATGATCGTTAGAATAACAATCCCCGCCGACCGCTTTAAACACCATGCCAGAAAAATTCGTTCACTGGTCGAAAAAGTGCTACAACCCCCCCCCCAAAAAAAACCAGTTTCCCTCCTACCTCCAGAGAACTCGAACCACTGTCATCCAATGGAAGTTGGAAGGAGAAAAAATAAATGGGTATTCACCATCATCATCATGTCGCTCCCTGGCTCTCTTTCTCTTTCTCTCTCTCTCTCTCTCTCGCTTTTCGTCTCTATCATCCATCGCTTCCGGCAGATCTTTTACACTATATCCTGTGTCTGCACAGAGCTGTTGCTGATAAGTTTTTGTTGGCTGGCCAACACTTGCACGTCCGTGTCAAAAGGTCGATCGGAGAAAGTCACTCAGGAGTTCGTCTTTACTCCTTCAGCAGTATCCTGCATGACTTGGTTGGTTGGTTTATTGGGTTTTATGGCATATCTACCTTTGTTGGTTATTTAACGCCAAATCCATTTTTATGTGAATAATCTGTTCTTTTTAAAACAATTCAGTTTAGCATAAGTATACAGTTTAATGATCAAAAACATTTCCATTTCAAACTATTCAAGCAGTTATATGTAACAATTCAGTTAAGTGTAAATACAGTTTTAATGTCGAAAAACAGTTCTGTTTGAAATAATTCAGTTAAGCATAAGCACGCAGTTTAAATGTAAGTACGGTTTAATAGTCAAAAACATTTCTATTTCAAACAATTCAGTTCAGCATTAGTATGCTGTTCTATTTAACCCATAAATAGGACCCTATCAGGTGCTACCACTCCGGGCCAGAGTGGACCTGGGAGCGATGGCAATGAAGGGGTACTCCACATTCCCCAAAGCTCCAGCACTGCTGGAACCTCACCATCAGATTGTTTCGTGTCATATCCAGGACACTCGTTGGTGGGGGGGGTCTTACCCCTCTGCAGAGAAGCAGTCGGTGTATTCTACAGCCCCAGCCGACTGGACAACCGCATGACTTGTTCAATTTATTTGGATCTTTTAGAGTTGGGAGGAAGGTGGCTGTACAATTGCTGTTTTGTGGGATGTTGCTTCCAGGATTTGTTCAATATATCTCATAGCATTCTTGTGCAGTTCCCGTCAAGATTTTTCCAAATACTCTCAGTCAGCGTCCATGTGGTGCATCCATATAGTAGAATTGACACGACCACGGCTTGGAATAAATTGCGTTTTATTTTATTGATAACATATTGATAGCAGTCTACGCTTTCACTAGTCTCATATTGATGTCATTTTCAGTAAATGAGACGCTGCTTCCGAAGTACATAAATTTGTCCACTAATTTCAGTGAACCACCTTTTAGAGTGGGTTCTAAAAAATAAAAATTGAGCCAATGAGCTTATATACTCTAGATTAAATTGCTTATTCAAAAAACAGGAGGCAAAAAAGTTGGTTTGGTTTTATGGCATATCAACCTTTGTAGGTTATTTAACGCCAAATCCATTTTTATGTAAATAATCTGTTCTATTGAAAACAGTTCAGTTTAGCATAAGTACACAGTTTAATTCTCAAAAACATTTCCATTTCAAACTATTCAAGCAGTTATATGTAATAATTCACTTAAGTGTAAATACAGTTTTAATGTCGAAAAACAGTTCTATTTGAAATAATTCAGTTAAGCATAAGCACGAAGTTTAAGTGTAAGTACGGTTTAGTTGTCAAAAACGTTTCTATTTCAAGCTATTCAGTTTACTCAATTCGTTTTAGCATAAGTATGCAGTTAATTCTATTTAACCCATAGATAGGGCCTTATCAGGTACTACCACTCCGGGCAAGAGTGGACCTGGGAGCGATGGCAATGAAGAGGTACTCCGCATTCCCCAAAGCTCCAGCACTGCTGGAACCTCACCATCAGATTGTTTAGTGTCATATACAGGACACTCGGTGGGGGGGTCTTACCCCTCTGCAGAGGTGCAGTCAGTGTATTCTACAGCCCCAGCTGACTGGGCAACGGAGGCAAAAAACTAGTATCACTTACCTGGTATAGGTCGTCAATAGATTTTCAAGGGACCCCAAATCCCTTATAAACCTTTAATATCTAATTAGAATTCAAAGTCAATTTCTTTCACTCGACACAAACGAACAACTTTCATCCACCTTTAACTGAAGTCAAAAGTAGTATTCCTCCGTCTCTCAGACTTAATTTTGATTTCAATTTGATGTTTGTAAAAAGCAACCTGCGTCTGAGATGAGAAGGACTTGTTTTCACGAAATCTTTTTTTTGTCGCGTTATTCAAATTACGACAATCATAATGCCAAGTAAGCAGAGAAACTGTGTTCGTACTGTGCAGCGATGGAACCACATTGCTATATACTGAACTGGCTTCCTGGACAAAGAATTTTCAAAACAGTGTGTGAACCGTGAAGCCTTCAAGAAGCTCCCATAACGGCCATACGACCGGGCAGTTAAAGAAAACGGGTGTGATCGACTCCTCCATATCACCACACCAGTTGCATTCTGGTGAAGTTGCCAGTTGCATTAAAAAAATCCTCTTGCTAACCCAGACGGAGTTTCGAATCCCTCTCCAGTGATGACTCGTTGTTAATGAGACACCTCACTCCGAGAGCCCACAGCCACAATAAGCAGCACTCTTCATTCGTCGCAATGAGCACTTCAATTAAGTCATCTCAAACAGCCCTCCTCACTAATGTTCGATATAATACCTTTATAGATAACGACTGGATGTCAGAGAGACCTTTCTGGAACCTTGAGAAAATTCTTAGAGAATCCTGACATTCGCAACATAAGGAGCATTCGTTTCTGGCCAATCGGTGAGCCCCTGCATAATCCGAAGGCTCTCTTGGCGTTTTTTTTTCTCCAGAATTTGACCCTCTCATTATGTCATGCACGCATCCGACCTAGAAAACTAAACCGAAATTTGCGTTGTCGCGTCTCTACTTTCTGTACACCTAAGTAGGGCAGTCTATAAACAATCTGCAAAGATCTTCGCCAAAATCTATGTTATTATTTAACATCAATAAAGAGTGGGTGGAGTAACGGTTAGCAAGCTTGACTAGCAAACGTACACGAGTGAGTTCGATTCTCATTGGATGCCCAATTCATTCGGCCTTGTGCCACATCGAAGCAAAGAGTTTTGTAAATTACTATAAAGAGTGAACATTAATAATCCTGATCTCACCATGTTTGTTCTTGTGAAGTAACTTTACTACACGGTGCGGAAGCAAAATATAAAATAATTTTACTTTTTTTTTTAATCTGAGAAGTCCAATTTTGAAAAAAAAAAACGCGATATATCTAAATTGTTCAATTACTTGTTATAGACAGCTACCAGGAAGGGTACAAACATGTGCGACAGCTTCAAATACACTTTGTCGAGAGGACCATCGATTTGTGGTTTCTTGTCCGTCCCGACCGTTTTCAGTGCTTTCATTACCTTCCGTAATGCACCTCTCAAACTCTACTGCTTTTGTCGCGTCCAGGCGAGGGAAGTCGGCAAGATAGGCGTCGAGCTGAGCGGGGCTCAGTATGGGCTCCCAGGAGAAAAGTTTTTGAAATTAATCTCGAAACTCCTTACAAATGCCTTCGTTTGATGTCCAATGTTGTCCATCTTGTGATGTAACTCAAACATCTCTAATTCCTTCAGCTCGTAATTAATGGGTCATATTCGTTGCCTCGTAGGACATTCTTTTTAGTCTGGCCCAAATCATAAAAGCCTGGAACGTTTTGTTACGTAAAAAAGGCAGTCCTGACTTATCTAGGTTAGTTTCTACGCTAATTTATGCTTTTAATACCCTATCTATCCGAGAATCTAAAGCTCTTTGTGCCATTATTTATCTAGTTTGTGTCTTCTACAATAGTAGGCAGCAAAGGATCTAATTCTATCGTTAAGCTTGGCCTACCAACTATTCCCAATTATAAGCCCCGTCAATTCCTGCTTTACTATTAGTTCTAACTGATCCTGAAAATCCTTCTTATCCAGCAAGGATGCGTTGAATTTCCAGTAACCTAACATTCTGACTCGTGGATCCAAAGCTCATCTCCTTAAAGATGGAATCATCTTGAACGAGACTCCCAATATTCCGCGGAAAAGTTAGATTTAAGGCTTTATACAGGGAAAAGTGTACATATAACGAGACCTTCTTTGACACGATTGATTTTCTTTCTTTCTTTCTTTCTTTAACGAAAAGAGAGTGCAGGCCAAAGATTGGGGGAACTTGCTTCACCAATTAAATTCATATTCCATCAGACCCTCTGCCCGTTCCAATCATCGATAGCACCTTTGCAATAGGGAATTTCTCAGGCTCCTCTACGTTCTTTCCATGAAATTCTTTAACGTTGTGGGAGACCTATAATTCCCTTAGCTGCTGCAACTAGAGTTTATTTCTCCTCTCTAAGATATCCTTGTCTGCCTTAAACATGTCTTCCCAACTTATGCCTTAACTTTTACTTCTTTTTTTTTTGTGAAAGGAGCACATCCATCGACCTACCTAGGGAAGAGCTCCGCGGTCGTTTTTTGGTGTTGTTGCTGCTGCTGTTGTTGCTGGTATTTCTGTGAATAAAACCAAATAAAAACATCTGCGGCGGAGGATGAGTTCCTTTTGGTGATATCGGTCTTAGTAGGGATAGCATCTGCCGGCCTGGTGGTGTTGAAGGTCGTCTAGGTGTCTGTGTCTTTAGGTAAGATAGAGTGAAGGGAGAAAACCCTGAAGTTGAACTTCTTTTTTCCCGGACTAGCGCATTTGCTTTTGTTGTATAACCCCATGATTGTGAGGTCTCTCCTACATTGTTGGTGTTTGTCGGGAGACAGAGGTTTCCCTGGTTGGATCTTCCTCCCAACTTTTCCGACGTAAACCACTCCCTCTTTGACTTCTTCAAAGTTTCCAACACCTTTGTTGTTTGGGGCTGCAGAACACACCAACTGCATCTCTGCAGAGAGGAAAGACTCCCCTTTCAAGTGTTCTGGGTGCGACACTAAGCAATCTGATGGTGAGGTTCCAATAATGCTGGAGATTTGGAGAATGTGGAGTACCCCTTTATTGCCATCGCTCCCAGGTCCACTATGGCCCGGAGATTTAGTACCTAATAGGGTCCTATCTATGGCTCAAATAGAACTAAACTACGTATGTATGCTAAACTGAATTGCTTGAAATAGAACTGTTTTACATTTAAACTCTGTTCTTATGCTAAACTGAATTATTTGAAATCGAACAGTTTATGTGTATAAAAATGGATTTGACATTATGTAACCCACAATGTTTGATATGCAATAAAACAGAACCAAACAAAACTAAACCTTTCTTGTTGGCAATGGAAATGTCTCAGCGGAAGTATGATTTTTCCTAACATGAACAGGATCCATTGTTCTGACAGCGGGCGAGATGACTTGAGCCTTATCTTTACCCTTCACCATGATAGGCGAGAGGGAATTCCGAATATGTCAGGCCGCTTTTTCAGAAGCCTTTTTTCCCCAGGTAATTTGCCGAGAAGTGAGAAATCTCCCCACGAAGCTAACAGTTTGATTTTCTCCCGGTAAGTATGATAGGTAGCCTACGCCCTTCCAAATCCAGCCTGTTGGTAATAGAGTAGAAGGTTTTTTTTTTCCATTGATTGATATTACAGGTTGATAAAGGAATTTGGGTCCCTAAAAGATCTATTGACAACCCATCCTAGGTGAAACAAACGATTTAACTAAGCTAGATATGTAAGCTCATCGACTCCATTTGATTTTTTTTGTACCCATCTTTTGTTTTACACATTCCCACTCCCATTAGATGACAGAGATTCGAGTTCTCCGGAGGTGTGAGGGTCACTGGGGCTTTTTTTTTGTATGTTTCTTTTCTGCAGCATTTTTTCGACTGTTGAACAAATTTTTATGACATATAAGTTAGTGAGAAGGGGCAAGTGGGATGAGTGTTTACCAATGGGTGGGGAAACTGGAGTTCAATCCTAGGTCGAGTCATATCAAAGACTCAAAAATGGTACTTGATGCTTCCTTGATTAACACTCAGTATTATAAGGTACAGATCAAGGGTAAAGTGGAGCAATCCAGGGAAAAGAGTAGTACCCTTTCCTACACCTCGGTGTAGTAGCTATTGAAAGAGTCCCCTTGTGTCGCCCTTGACTACAGTTGGCTGACTTACTTTCTTGACTTGTATATATATTTTTTATTCATTTGTGTATCGTTGGGGATTTCTTTTGCTTATTAATAATTTTTTTTAAAAAAGTTTCTCCCATCCCTTACGATTATATAAATAGGGGATTCGGTTAAACACTCATGGAATGACTGGTTTGTTTTGGTGTTTGTTGTGAAAATGATTTTCAGAAAAGACGTGACGTTGTGGTGAAAAGAATATTATAGTATCTTTGAGTCAGTAAATGGAACGAGCTAAGTTAAAAGTTAGGATAGTAATGAGGAGGTGCCCGTGGTGTAATAGTTATCGTTGTAGAAAATGGACACGGCGACACGAGTTCAAATCCTGGACGAGACTGATTACATTTCACATAGCACTAATACCCTTGGGAAAGGTATGAATCCTATTATTCTCCCTCCAGCTATGGGTAAATAGCAGGGCAGACTGGTTTCTTCGACCTTGGTGAGGCAACTAGTCTGGGAGAAGGAAAACTCTGAATTCTAACCTGTTAAACTCTGCTTAAAAATTGACCTTGTGTCATATCCTGCCCGAGCGAAGGGGTTGGTAAATGTGGATAGTAATGACCTATCTTTCCCTTCTCTCTCCCTTGTTGGGGCCTTATGTCAAACTTATGTGTACAATTTTTATGTATAATAAATATTGATAGCAGAATGAAGTATATGAATTTCTGATGAACACCGTTATTGCCGGATGAGACGGGATCAACCTTGGCCTGGTCATTTTAGCGAGGAGGTGTGAGGTCGAAAAGACCCCAAAACCCCAATGAACTAAAGATATAACCGATGGTACATCCAACAGCATCCGAGAGATTTACCTATATATCTATATATCAATAAGAAGCCCGTTGAAAAGAGTTTCATTATATATATATATATATATATATATATATATATATATATATATATATATATATATATATATATATATATATATATATATATATATATATATATGCAGAGACAGAGATGGAATTGTCCGTGATGTACCGGTTATCATCGAAGGAAATGGTCACGGTGACGCGAGTTCAAATCCTGAACGAGGCTGATTGCATTTCACAAAGCACTAATACCCTTGCATTAATGCTAGGTGGGGTGTCTGAATCCAACAATTCTCCTTCCAGCTATAGGCAAAATAGGGCAGCGTGGGCTCTTTAACCTTGGTATGGGAACCGTTTTGGAGAAGGAAAACTCTGAATGCAAGCCTGTTAAATTCTCCTTAAAATTGACCTTGAGTCACACCCTGCTCATGCTGAAGGTTTGGCAAATACACACACACACATATATATATATATATATATATATATATATATATATATAGTTGAATATGCTTTGTATTTATTTCAGTGTTAGGGATGTGAAATTTGTCTTAGTTAAATTTTTGCGAAAGAAAAGCTAGCCGTTTTTGATAATTAACATTCAAAAAGGTTTCGCTTCGGCTCGAACACTGACCGTTAACGTCGTTAAAATATTCAAGTCCTTTAGTTTGGTTTCTCTGTTTAATGACGTATCAAACTTCTTTATCCTTGTAGAAGATCATTAGAGGCGCTATTTAACCCATAGGTAGGGAAGGGGATTAGAGAGTTTATTTCTTACCCAAGGATATTATACGAAAATGAACGTAATAGAGAGACTGGAGTTCGAACTCGCTCACTTCGATGTCACAGTCCAACACGTTTGCCACTACACCACGAATACTCTGCTTCAATTACTTTAGTCTTAAACTTAAATTATAATTTTATTAAAGTTGTTCATATGTGTATATGTCATTTCAATTTTACATTCTATCATTTAGAAAAATAAAAATAATAATTTCAAAATGGATTCTTTTCTTTATCGTGGCGCATAAACTTTAAAAGTTTATTGGTCATATGAATTCAGCCCATAAAGTAATGGGACTAGGGTGAGTCAAAAGTTTTGCAAAATTTTAGTAACGTTAGACATTTCGGCGGCTTTGGATGCTTTTACTGGAGTCGTGAAGTTGACGAATCACTGTAGATTGTAAGATGTAGAGCTCGCCTGATACTCTCCGACAGCCTCTCTCCGGATTGCTCCAATGACTTGGCGCACTGCCTTGCTCGGAATCCACGCTTTTAGACCTGACCTTTGTCTGATCGTCGACGTGCTCGCTACCGGGAGAAATTGCTTCAACTATCTGTTTACTGTACTGTGATCAAGTACGCTTGCATCTTTCGCGCAACAAATGCTTTCAGTTGCTTCTGCAGCGGCGCTATAGCCCAGTTCGAATTCGCAAAGCATACGTTTCCGTATTGGACTACGTTACACATTCTTCTGTCCCGCTAACAAATCAGAATGTGTCAGCGCACCAGCTACCACAATACTACCTTCCACGACTTGAACTGCCTTCGTCACGAGGCCTACACGCCGCAAACTAGCACGTACCAAAATATTACAAAACTTTTGACTCACCTTACAATTAACTAATAAGCTATTTATCATAAATAAACAATATACGTTACTGATATCCTGTTAATATGATATTTACCTTGAAAACACGTCATATATATATATATATATATATATATATATGTATATATATATATATATATATATATAATTATGTTTCGAGGCGCTCGTGGTGTAATGGTTATCGTCGTGGGAAATGGAATCAGTGACCAGATGTCAAAATCCTAGACTGTTTGCATTCCTCATAGCACGAACTTTTGGAAAGGTATGTATCTAAATATTCTCCTTCAAGCTATGGGTGAATAGTAGGGAAGACTTAGCTCTTTAGCCTTGTTATGGCAACCGGCGAAGGAGAAGAAAAACTCTGAATTCAACCCTGTAAAACTCCGCTTAAAACTGACTTTGTGTCACATCCTGCCCGTGGGGATGTGTTGAGTGAATACATATATATGTATTTATGTGTATATCCTGAAAACATGACGAGCTAGAACAACCTTGGGGATGTATTTTTTGTTTCTCTGTTTAAAGGCATATCAACCTCTGTTGGTTATTTAGTCCCTAAGCTATCCTTGTTGAAGAACGGAAGCGTAACTGTTTAACCCATAGCTGGAGGGGGTGGGAAACAATTCTGAGTACAGGTATAGAATCAACGTTCTCAAGTTAGTTGAGTACAGGGTTATTTGTCAGGGTAGACGATAAAACTTCTTTCTTTTTCTTTTTAATTTTTTTTTTTTTTTTTTTTTTTTTGCCCAGTGCTATGAATACAATTAAAATAGCCTTTGTCGTAGCACGGAAAAGTCATAATGGAGTAAGTTAAATGCCCATCTATTCACGATCTCCTTTCTTTTCTTCCCATGTCCTGGTCTGACATACCAGTTGACATTTGATTTAAAATACAACTCCACCTTGTTTGTTTTACATTGAATTTTGTTTTTCATGTTCGGTTTTCTTTTCATTTCTTTGCTTTTTTTTTCTTTTTTTTTTTTTACGTTGATGGGAAGACGGCGTATCAGGTTTCCTAATGACTTGCCAGACCAACTCACTTCTGATTTCTCTTACTCTTGGGAAAGGTACGATACATCTACCCACCCACCCGCCACCTTATTCACCCCATCCCCACCACCAGCTATAGGTTAAATACCACCATTACTATTCTGCTACAAGAATGACTTTGGCATTACATAACCCACAAAAGTTGATATGCCATCAAACCAACAAACCAAACTAAATCTAATGACTTCCCTTCGGTTCGAACCTTTCCTGACTTTCAAAGCTTCCGAAATGTTTTGGATGAATATTGATTTAAAAAAAACACACATACAGACATTTTCCATCAAATAACACAGTATTAAAGTCACTCTCTCTCTCTCTTCTTATGACCGGCTTTTAGAATACGATGAGTGTATCACCTGAAAAGAGGTAAGATTTATCAACTAAAAAAAGGTGTATAGAATCTGTAGCTCATTGTAGACTCCAGTTCTGAAGAGTATGGAGGTCAACTTTAACTTGGAACAGTAGCACTTGTTACAGCCTCATCTGTGGATCAAATAGATCTGTTTGTTTGTTTAGGTTTTATGGCATGTCAACCTTTGTAGGTTATCTAATGACAAATCCATTTTATACAAATAAACAGTTCTATTTCAAACAATTCAGTTTAGCATAATTACACAGTTTAATTGTCAAATACATTCCTATTTCAAGCAAATCAGTTTAGCCAAACAGTTCTAATCTAGACAATTCAGTTTAGTGGAAGTATAGTTTTTGTTTACAATCAGTTTAAATATCAAAACAGTTTCATTTCAAACAACTATCTTTAGCATTAGTACACAGTTTAAATGTCAAAACAGTTCTCTTTCAAGCAATTCAGTTTAGCGTAAGTACGTAGTTTAGTTCTATTTGACCTATCAGGTGCTACTACTCCGGGCCAGAGTAGACTTGAGAGCGATGGCAATGAAGGGGTACTCCGTATTCCCCAAAGCTCCAGCATTACTGGAACTTCTCCATTGGATTGCTTAGCGTCATATCTAGGGCACTCGTTGTGGGGGGTACCCCTCTACAGAGGTGTAGTCAGTGTATTCTACAGCCCCAACCAATTGGGCAAGATCTATTTGAAAATTATACATGTTAGATATAAATACAAGAAACGATATAGCTGTAATATTTTTTGTATTAAGATTAGTTTCTTGGAGATACAAAAAAAAAAAGAATTGTTTACGTATAGCCCTAAACTCCATACACTAGTGAGGTTCTAGTTTTTTGTGGGGGTGGCACACCGCTTCACTGAGTTATATAATAGATTAATGAAATTTGTTATTGATAATATAGTGTGGAATGGAAGGAAGTAAATAATGGGAATAAATCCGACAGTTTAAAGAAAATAGAAAAACAAAGTCATCCAAAAGTGGTGAATTTATTATGATGGAAAGTCTACGTTAAAAAGTTTAAGTCTTCATAAATCTTCAGCAGCATTTTAAGATGGTGAAAAATGTTAAAACATCCATCGTTATGCAAGCAACATTTTTCCCCACCTTAAAGCCCTGAGGAAGGTTGATTAAAACCGAAACATTTTAACGTTGACTTTCCATTATAATAAATTCATCACTTGTACCGTTCCAAAAAGTTCTGGAAGGCCCCCACGGATGTCCTCTTGAGTGAGCGTGTCAATGACCTTTGTCACAGCCTCTTTCATCTCCTCAATTGTCTCATAACGACAGCCTCTGAGCTTAGGGAATAAGCAAAAGTCACGGGGAGCAAGGTCTGGACGATAGGGAGGGTGAGGAACTGTCTTGATGCCCATCTTGTTTTTCTATTTTCTTCGTAGTGTGGAACTTTTACAAGTTCTGTTAGAATATAGTTTCGTTTCGTTGCTTTATTCAATGGCATTTCAACATTCGTTGGTTATTCAATGCCAAAACTATTCTTATAGAAGGACAAAAGTGGTACTATTTAACTCATAGCAGGTAAGGGATAAAAGGATTCATACCTTTCCCAAAGATATTAGACCGAAAGTGAATGTAATAGAGTGACTGGAGTTCGAATTCTCTTACTTTAGGGCTGCAGTCCAGCATGTGAGCCCCTACCCCAGGAGGACTCCCCAACCGTAAGAATATCATCCGAGAAACACCGTTGGATATGAGTGATGGACGAAGAATTCGAGATCATATGAAAGCACAGCTTGCATTGGATGAGAGTGATCACATGATCCGTGAAAGTTTAGAAGTTAGGAATAAGTTAGAGTCAACTGGTGATTAGCGCTCGAATGGAGCAGTTGACTGTTCCACCTGTGCTCAACGATTCACCCTCGGCAAAACGAGTAAGATTAAAGTTGTCAAGTAAGAAATAAAATATGCTCACATAAAAAAGTGGTCTCGTTGGGACGTGAACGTCACGAGACAACTGTATGAAGCAATAACGAACGAGAAGAACAAAAATGGCGGCAGCAGAGAAACAATACGGCAACAACCGAAGAATGAAGTAAGAAAATGGGTGCTAAACTAGTCAATCCAAGATAGAAGATCAGAAAATATAACATAACATAATCTATACAAATTAAACACCAGAAAGGGGTACTAACAATTGCCATTACTCCCAGGCCCACTATGAGTCAGAGTATTAGTACCTCTTAAGGATTCTATCAATAGTTCAAATAGATCCGTTCAAATATACCTGTACGTAAATTATTAAAATTTTGTAATTATTCATTAACCGGACGTTAGAGTGGTTAGAGTGGTTAGAGTGTTCGCCAATGGCACGGGAGACCTCGGTTCAATCCTAGGTAAGGTCATGCTAAAGACTCAAAAATGTTACTTGATGCCTCTTTGCTTAACACTCAGTATTATAAGGTACGAATCAAGGGTAAAGTGGAGCAATCCTGGGAAAGGAGTGGCGCCCTCCCCTATTCCTTGGTGTAGTAGCAATCGAAAAGGGAGCTTTCGGGTTACGGTCGTCAACAACAAGAACAGGTATAGCATTAAATAACCCACGAAAGTTGATGAGACATTAAACAAAAAATTGAAACATCTGTATCTGATTTCTTACCTGACCTCACAGATGAGCTGCTTTACAAACTAACGTGATCAATTAGTATTGTAGAAGTTGATAATAAAACTAGTACATATAGCCAGTCTCCCCAGAAACAAAAGGGGACACGAGTTTGCTTCTCACCAACAGCTTATCCTTTATTATTGTCTCCAATTGATCCAAGAAAGAAGACGAATCACATCCTATTTGTAGAATTATCGTGGTTTGGTTTCGGTTTCTTTGTTTAATGGCAAATCAACTTTTGTACGAGGATCATTAAATAAGTTTCCAGACTTTTTTTCGTATGGGCACTTTTATTGATAGTACACACATGAAACTCTAGCCCCCTTCGAAGTAATATCCACCGGCTGCAATGCACTTGTTGTACCGTTCCAAAAAGTTCTGGAAGGCCCCCACGGATGTCCTCTTGAGTGAGCGTGTCAATGACCTTTGTCACAGCCTCTTTCATCTCCTCAATTGTCTCATAACGACAGCCTCTGAGCTTAGGGAATAAGCAAAAGTCACGGGGAGCAAGGTCTGGACGATAGGGAGGGTGAGGAACTGTCTTGATGCCCATCTTGGTCAAATAGTCTGTGACAAGGGTGGAGTTATGGACTAGTGCATTGTCCTAGATGGTCGAAAAGCAGTCTGAAGCATTCCATACGTTTCTGTGGCATTTTTTCCAAGTTTAAAACAGAATTTTATTGTATATCGTTCTTCTAAAGTGTCCTGACGTCCAGATTGCATTTTTGAAATTCACTAGCTGTGACAATCAGGTTTTAGTAGGGTGTATTCCAATTGCTTCTGTAGCTGTTCATTTGAATCTGAAATCATCGAAATTGGTCAGTCATCTCATAAGATGTATAGCAATAACATACTGAATTTTCAAGAGTCTATGCGAATTTTAAATGCCTGTACAAAAAAAGTCAGGAAACCTATTGAATATACCACGTAGTTTTTTTTAATGCTAAAGCCATCCTTGTCGAAGAACAGCAGTGGTACTATTCAACCCATAGCTGAGTAGGGATAAGAGGGTTCATACTATTCCTAAGAGTCCAAAATTGAATATATTAGTGCGACTTGAGCTTGAACTCTCTTACTATGATGTTACAAGTCCAGCACATTAGCCACAATGACACTCGGTGTTGTAGATAAAACCCCTCCGGTGAGATGTGATAAAAAGCATCTAAAATTAAAAGAGGGAAAAAATATTAGTCAAAATTTACAATAATAATGATTATTGACGAATCTTTATCTAAAAAAGGAAAAATTAAGATAAATAAAATACAATAAAGTCTTCTCATTCATCACTTTCCTTTGTCAGGAAGCAAAACGAAAAAGAATTATATATATATATATATATATATATATATATATATATATATATATATATATATTACAACGACTATTAATTTTGTTGTTTTAATTGGCTTTTTCTCTTATTATTTTAATATTTTCTTTCTTCTTTTCTTCCTTTTTTTTTTTTATCGTGATCAATAAGGAACCTGCAAAGAGAACGAAAAATTTTGCATTCATTTACACACGCACGCATGTGCACGCTGCACATTCAAATCCAGAATATCCTTTTGCTTTCACAGCGTTTCGTCAGCGAGCTCAGTTATCAAAACAGCCTTCACCTACATGCGATGAATCATTTGAAAATGATTGGGGTTTTTTTTTTCCCTAAATTAACTTTTTTTCAATGGATTGACTAAAATTTATCCAGGTTCCTTAAAAAAACATTCGTTTAAAGAACACCATTGACGCTAATTAAGGTAGATGAATCACATTTTATTTGTACAATTAATATTGGTTTGAGTTTTTATTTCTTTTTTAATAGCATATCAACCTTCATGGGTTGTATAATCCCAAAGCCATCCTTCTAGAAGAACATCAGTGATAAAATTGAACTCATAACAAAGGCGGGTGCGGTGGGTAGGTAATTGTTTCATACTTTTCCCAACGGTATTAGTCCGAAAGTGAATCTAATAGATCTAATGTAGTTTGAACTCGTTTACTACGATGTCGTAGTCCACTAGGTTAGCTACTATGCCACCGTTTTATAATTAATTAATTCATTATGAATCAGGGGAAGTACGCTATAATTACTATTTGATATTTATTTCCCTTCAGTAATAATTATCAACGTAACGATGAGTGCAGATTTTAGTATTATAACCGTGTTCAATCGAGTATAAAGGGAATTATTTAATATAAAAATCCGATATATTTAGTTTGGTTTCTTTGTTTAATGGCATATCAACCTTCGAAGATTAGTTTACACCAAATCCATCCTTATAAAAGAACAGTAGTTGTACTACTTAACCCATAGCTGGGGAGATTAGGGAGTTCATGCCTTTCCCAAGAGTATTTGTCCGAAAATGAACGCCGTACCGCTACTGGAGTTCGAACTCGCTTACTACGATGCCGCAGTACCAGTACGTTTACCTCTACGCCATGGGGACTTCCACCCCTGCTAAAAACCTGGATCAAAATTCGAGGTTAAAAGAAAAGAAACTTAACCAACAGAATTTTGATCTTTATTTTATAAATGATATAAATTTAAACCAAATTTTAAAGTTTAAATTGAATTGATTTTAAATTTCATTTTAAATTTAAAATTGTTACATAAAAATAGTTGAAATGCATGAATATACTCAAAACAACAAGAAAAAGCAAAAACAAAAAATCACGACTATTTGTCCACACCAATTTGTCTGTCAGTCATGAAAGAAAGAAAGAAAGAAAGAAAGAAAGAAAGGATAAAGAAAAGAAGAAAAGAAGAAAAAAACAAAAAATAAATAAAGAGAGAAGAATAAAAGAGGAAAAAACAAAGAAATGATCAAAGAATAAAGGAAGCAAAACAAAGAAGAAAAAAGAACATGAAATGAAAGAAGAAATTTTTAAAAAGATGAAAAAAGGAAAAAATAAAAATAGAAAAATAAGAAAACAAAAAAAGAAGAAGAAGAAGAAGAAGAAGAAGAAGAAGAAGAAGAAGAAGAAGAAGAAGAAGAAGAAAGGATAGAAGAAAAAAGGAAAGAATAAAATAAAGAAGAAAAAAGGAAGAAGTCGAAAAAGAAAGAAAAACACAGATGTTTAATGAATAAATATACTAATAAAATATTTGACGCAATGGAAGAGAAATAAAACGTAAATACCAATTTGATGGACTGTAGACGAATATATTCATTATGACATTTCATTTTTACGAGCTTCATCTGATAAAGATTCGAAAATATACTCTATAATTTAGGGAAAATATTAAAGAAGGTTACAATTTCAATGTACCATTTGATTATGTACCATTTGATTATAATTTATTCTTACTATCAATTTTAAACGTTACACAAAACAGGAAGATTTGCCAATTATCTCATACATGGCTTAAATAAAAAGTCATAAACAAGAATTGCAAACATTTTTTCGTTTCCAACCTTTTAAAGTTTCACAACGATAGCGCTCCTAATTACGTTGCCATGACATGCTCGTAGTTATAATGTTTTCCAATACTTTTTCCTAAAATTGCTTTTTTTTTTTTAAATCAATATCTAGTGAAACTTGTACAAAGGAAAACATTATAACATACACACGTCGAGAACATCACCAACATGACCTCCCACAACACCAAAGCCAGCCTGATCGCTGCCATCCGCCGAGTATTCGCCGAGCTCCAGCCGGCGCTTGTGAAAAAGCATGCTCCCAGTTCCGGATCCATATCGAGGCGGTGATTGAGGCTGAAGGCGGCTTCATTGAATAGATGTCAGTTCTACTACATAATCAAGTTACCTGAATTGATTTTTTCAATAAAAGTTTTAAAATAAAGCTGTAGTGTTATTTTCTTTAGGACGACAATTTTATCGTTCCTCCCTATATATAATGAAAAAAATTCCTACATGGCCAAGAGTGAGTCTACCTAGGTTTCACCAAACGGCTCTTCAGGATTGTTCTGGCACAGTGGATTAGGATAAAATACATTTTGTTGGTTAAAAAGACCCCCTCCTCATCTATACAAAAATTAGCATATTAAAAAACATCCCCCCTTTTTTTCTATACATTAAACAATTTTTATCAATCCTTTTATCCACTAATTAATAAATTTTTCCTATTTCTGCAAATTCTATTGGTGTTTTTTTTTCTTTTGACATGACATACGTACAGCTTGATTATTTTCAAGTTGCACTTGTGTTTTTCGTCTTTTCTTTTTTTACGAAAGTTTTCTTTCCCAGATATCACTTTGTAGAATTTTCAAATTGTACATTCTAGATTTTTTTCACACACACAGATTAGATATAAAGTTTAATATATATAGATAGATATGTATGTGTGTATATATATATATATATATATATATATATATATATATATATATATATATATATATATATAATCAATTTTTATTACTAATCTATAATTCTTATGATGTGAAAAAACACAGATGATACAATTTACAAATAAAAAATTATTACACAAACTGGAAAAAATCTATTAAAAAAGAATAGACTAAAACCATACGTACGACTTAAAATTAATCAACCAATAACGCATACCTAACCAAAAGAAAAAAACACCGACAGAATTCCTTAAGCTAACTTAAAAGTGCTCAATACTCTAAGTATATATATATATATATATATATATATATATATATATATATATATATATATATATATATATATATAATGAAGAAACCAGAAAAACAGAATAATAGGTGAATTTATTGTGATGTAAAGTCGACGTTAAATGTTTCGGTTTCCATAACCATCATCAGAACTTTGATATCAGGAAAATTGTTCACACTGCAATGGACGCTTGTCGAAATAACAGGAGCAAATAAAACGTATACAACAAAAAGATACAAACGTTCACATAGCGTTCTTAATTTAAAAGTATCAAGTACGTGTTTGGCACGTGGAAAGATATTTGAAAATTCACCTATTTGGATTATTCTGCTTTTCTGCTTCCTTCATACAGTCAGATTTAGATCCATAATTATATATATATATATATATATATATATATATATATATATATATATATATGTATGTATGTATGTATGTATGTAATCCACCAAATTGATTTTTATGCTATTAGAGATTGCGTCTTAAATTTGCAATTATTTTTCAATGTTTTTTTTTTAAAAGAAAACGACTAAAAACTGTATTATAGATCGTATTATATAAGAGGATACGATATCTTGCAGATGTTGATATCACCGATCACAGGTGAAAGTATACAACGCTCGTTCAAGAAGTTCGAAATCTCGTCTAGAAAGAAGACCGATAGGTATATATATATATATATATATATATATATATATATATATATATATATATATATATATATATATGGAGGTCGTTTAAAAATGTTCTAAGCCTCACCAAGAAAGAAAATCCCTAGCCACCACTTCTTATAAAACTGGAAAAACTCGTTCAGATTTCTGTCGTGATGTAGTTCAGCATCATTTATCAATACTTATAAAACTAACTTACTAAAAACGCGCTCTTCAGCTGTAAGCTGGCGATAAGTTTCTCCCTTCTTGTTGCTGCAATAAATACTGCATTACGAGAGAGAGAGTGAGAGAGAGAGAGAGAGAGAGAGAGAGAGAGAGGGGGAGGGAAAACAAAGAAAGATAAGAGAGGTGGAATGATACAATAAACACTGAATCACGAGAGAGAGAGAAGGAAGAAGGAGAAAGAAAAATAGGAGAGAGAGAGAGAGAGAGATAATAAACACCTACTTACTAGGGAAAGAGAGGAAAGAGATGGTTTGGTTTGGTTGTGTTTTATGGCATATCGACTTTCGTGGGTTATTTAATGTCAAAACCTGCTTATCTGTTTATACACACACACACACACACACACACATATATATATATATGCATATATATATGATTTGTAAGTAGATAACATCATTTTTAAACGAAACAAAGCTTATTTGTTTGCACACTGTTAAATGGTTTCAATTATTGTCATCCATTACTCATAATTCCAATTAATATTAAACACTTGTTTGCACGCAGTTAAATGCTTTCCAGTGTTGTCGTTCTTTTTTACCCATAGATAGAACCCTACCAGGTACAACCAATCCGGGTCAGAGTAGATCTGGGAGTAATGCCAATGAACGTGTAGTCTACATTTCCTAAAGCTCCAGGTCTGGAGCCTCATCATCAGATAGTTTAGTACCAAACCCAGGACTCGGATTGTGGAGGTTATCCCTCTGCAGGCGTGCAGTCGGTACATTCGACTTTTGGACAAATACTCATGGGAAACGTGTGAACCCTCTTATCCTCCTCCCTATGGGTTAAATAGTACTACTACTATTCTTCATGAAAAATGGGTTTGGCATTAAAATAACCTACGAAGGTTGATATGCCATTAAACAAAGAAACCAAATACTGCAGTCCCAGTACATATATAACGAATGTAATATAAACCAGTACATATAAACCAAATACTGCAGTCCCAGTACATATATAACGAATGTCCCTTGTGTGAACCCGCTTTCTATATCTTCCAATCTTTAGAGCGCGAAACTCCAATGAATCCTTCTTTTTTTTTTTTAGGTCGGAGTCGCCCTCTCTGTCCCTATTGGTTACAGGAATAAACTCGACGAATGAAATCAATGCCCAGTCTATGGGCCACGTCTACAAGTGGATTACGGTATTTGTTGTGAACACGCCAAAGAAGAAATGTGAATTTTTCTTGGATTTTTTTGTGAGCCTTAATATATTTGAAATCTGTGATCGAAGCAGAAGAAAAGACTTTTTCTTGCCGGAAAAATGAATAATACAAGGGATTAACGTAATAACCGAATTTAATGCGGGTAAAGAAAATATGTACACAAAGTTTAAAGATGGTAATACATTTAAAGTAAGAGAGGCAGTGGATTAGAATCAAACAATGACTTCGGTCATCGCAACAGAGAATTCTAATAACGCTTCTCTTCAGCATTTTTTCGACAACTGTGAGAATTAAATTAGGTGAGTACATATGATAAAGTCCGTCCAAGCCATCTGACTTCATACAACGTATCACACAAATCCCAGTCGGGGCCTGAAAGTCATTTCCTAAATATCCAACACGAAATTTGAGTTGAAATAATTTCTAATTCATTTCAGTCTAATTTTCTCCTCACGAGAGAGGCCCGGTGAAAAGACTATTTCCCCATAAACCCTGATTTACCATTGTACATTGCTGGGGTCAGAAAGTTATTTTCTAAGATTAATTCCCTAATTTTCGAGTTGAGATATTTTCCCATTCAACTTGTATGCTCAAAAACTTCAAAAAGATTTGTTTAGCCAGCTGAAGGTCTTCCCAGCGTCGCAGGTGCACGAACAATAAAATGTTTGCATTTTGAATTTTGTGTATATCCATTCATAGGCAAAAGAAACATTTTTTTTTTCCTAAAAATAAACAAGGAGCTTGTTCTTTCATTATTCTAATTATTGCTTACTTGCAATGATTCTTATACTTCTAAAATCCGTTTTATCAATACTATTATAATTTCATCATTTCTTCCGCTTCAAGTTATAAAAACAAATTCATAGAACAAGAGGAGCCTTATTATATAGCCGACTATATACTGATACAACAGAAGGGGTTTACAATGTTTAAATATTTAAACTAACACATTGATTCAAATAAGATTTTTCCTTTGGTGCTTTGGGTTCTCGTGCGCTGTCCAATTGCCAGACCACTCAGTCCGCTCTGCCTATTTGTTATCGCATATATACAAACAAAACAAGAAATCATTTTGAACGTTTACTTCCAGAGAACATGTAACAAATGTATGGAGGTGCCCGTGGTGTAATGGTTATCGTCACAGGATATGGACACGGCGATACGAGTTCAATTCCTGGACAAGACTGATTGCATTTCACATAGCACTAATACCCTTGGGAAAGGTATGAATCCAATTATTCTCCCTCCAGCTGTGGATAAATAGTAGGGCAGATTAGGTTCTTCAGCCTTGGCGAGGCAACTAGTCTAGAAGAAGGAAAACTCTGAATTCAAACCTGTTAAACTCTGCTTTAAAAAAATTGACCTTGTGTCATATCCTGCCCGAGCGGAGGGGTTGGGTAAATAGGAACAAATGTATTCATCATACAGTATCCCACCGTTGTATAATGGCTCGCCAGCGCATTACTTTTAAGTAGTGAGTACAGTCCCCTCGAGATGTCCCATATTTGCAATCTTGAGACAACAATCCAAGCCATACTGAGGTTTTCAAGATGTCAAATCGCGTTGAGTTAGCAAGCTAGGCTAGCCAATAATTGAAAGTGAGTTCGATTCTCTCTGAGTATCCCCAACCTAGTGCTTAACTAAGTTAATGACTGTGACTGGCTGATTGTTTGTTTACTTTGTATTGTTTTGTTTTTTGTCTGTCAGTCTGTTTGTCAGGTAGTTTGGGGGTTTTTTTGTGGAGGGTCTGTCATGTCATCTTTTGTTGAGATACCAAAGCCAGTAAAACAATCTTGGTCTTAATTTATGTATGGCTTAAAAATGTATCTTCGTAATCATTTTGAACAAAAAAAAACAAACACTTCTGGATCTCAAACTGATCCATTTGATCAACAGAGTGGACCTGGAAATGATAGCAACCAAGAGGTGATTTTACACTCCCCAGAGATCCAGAAAAGTAACCTCACCATGCAGTTTAGTGTCATAACTAAGACGCCTTTTTCTGGATGGTGGTACTCCACTGCAATGGGATGCAGTCAGCTTATTCTAAGCTCCGCTGATTGGGCAAATTCTCCTTGGCGTAGTGGCTAACGCGTTAGTTTGAAATCGTAGTGAGCGAGTTCGAATTCCAGGTGTGGCTGTGACATTAAATAACCCACGAAGGTGGATAAACCATTAAACAAAGAAACCAACCCGAAAAAACGGAGGGAGGAAAAGTCCTCACGGAGTAATGGCTAACTTGCTGGACTGTGAAGCAAGATCGAACTCCAGTTGCGCTATTACGTTCACTTTAGGAGTAATACCCTTGGAAAAGTTATGAACCTCCTTATACCTCTACTTATAAGCTAAATATTACCACTACTGACCTTCGACAAGGATCGCTTTGGTATTAAATAACCCACGAAGGTTGATATGCCATTAAAACAAACCAACCCTTCTACCATGAATAGAATTAGAAACAAGCTCATTTTTTAAGCTGAGTACATTGCTCTGAATTCAGAATTTTCCTTCCCCCAAACCGGTTGCCTTACAAAGGCTAAAGAACTTTGTCTGTCCTACTATTCCCCCATAGCAGACAGTTTAAGTAAACCCAAGTCTGTGTGCCAGACTAAACAATGTTTTTTTTAAATAACAAACAATCATTCCAAATGGCGATCTTTTCAAAGTATATTGTCACCTGTAATTTCCCCGAAGAACATATAATTTCATATCCAAACTAAAAAAAAAAAAATAGTTGTGTCGGCAAAAAAAAAAAACCCTTCATCAGATGATAACTGCGGTCATGTATGGTTTCGGAAGTGAGAGATCATTACAAATAACCCAAAGAAAAGTAGGTATACGTATATGGGTGCGTGCATCGGAATGTAAAAATGTAGAGACAAACATACAAGAATAATGCCCCTATGTGATAGGTAGATACACAGATAATCCTTTCTTCTTTGTTGACTTAATGATGTCAAACCAATTTATACGCCTCATTTGTTACCAGGTGGCGCAGGTGCAGCTTTCTAATAATTTGCAGCAGCCTCTCGTGGCACGCGCTGTGATCAAATAAGCACATTAGCCCCTTTTTATATGCAACCGTCTCATTTGTCTTCTGCCCCGAGGACATCTGCCTTCAGTTCAGATCTTTGATTACTATCAACTCTTTATTTGTTTACATATGTGCGCTGCTTTTTGTGAAATCATCAGTTCAGTTACCATGAAAAACAGCCATTTGATTATCTTCAAACAATTCCCGATTTCAGTTTGGCTAACTCGTTTCTATTTTTGTATTTATTCAGTTTTTCATTCATCGACATTTTTATTGGTTTGGTTTCTTTCTTTAATGACATACCAACCTTCATAGGTTATCTAATGCCGAAGCTATCCTTATAGAAGACCATTAGTAGTAGTATTCAACCCATAGCTGAGGGAGAAAGTGAATTTAATAGCGCAACTAGAGTTCGGACTCGCTTACTTCGATGTTGCCGTCAACCAGGTTAACCACCATGCAACGGAATCCTCACTCCCTTGTGCATTCCTCATTTGTATACTGTTCGTCTGGTCAAACTTCTGCTATTACCTAAAAAGTAATAATGAATAGATTCATATGAAATATTTTAAAAGAAAAAATAACTAGGTGGATCGCAATGAAGAATAAACTAAAAATACGCAACAGTTTGAAAAGCGAGTGTGACTGAAGTAATGGGTTATTGGTTTTGTTTGTTGATTTAACGGCATGTCAACTCTTGTTGGGTCATTCACTGCCAAAGTCAAACAAATACATGATTTCAAATAACTATTCTTATTTAGGGATAATCGGAGGGGGTGTCCTCGTGGTGTAATGGTTAAAGCGCTGGACTACTGTGTCGTAGTAAGCAAGTTCGAATTCCTTTCGCGCTATTTCGTTCACTTTCGGACAAATACCTTTTCCCAAGGGTATTTGTCAATGGGTTGAATAGTACTTCTAGAAGGATGGATTTGGCATTAAATAACCCAAGAAGGTTGATATGCCATTAAACAAGTCACACAAACAAGGAATAATCATTTATAAACAATTATTGCAGAAGGGGTAGTGGCTAACGTACTGGTCTACAACATCGTTGTAAGTTTGTGGTTTAAACCATCCTTGTAGAAGGACAGTAATGATACAATTTAACTCATAGTTGGGGAATAAGCTGGTTGATAATAACAGGGGTTTGGACTTACTTACCACGATGTCACAGTCCAGCACGTTAGCCACTGTGCTACGGAGACTCCCCCTCTGTCAAAATTGGTAAGCCCGGTGGAAAATTTTAAGGACAAATGTCCTTCATACATGAAACTTAAACTTCTTAAAACTCTTCCAAGTTTTAGCTTGGGTTCTTTGTTTAATAGCACATCAACCTTCATAGGTTAGTTAATGTCAACACCATCCTTGTACAAGAACAGTTGCGGTACTATTTAACCCTTTGCTGGTAGGATAAGCGGGCTCATACCTTTCCTAAGGGTATTTATCCGAAAGTTAACGTAATGGCGCGACTGGAGCTCGAAATCGCTTTTTTTCGATATCACAGTCCAGTACGTTAGCCCATTTCGACACTGGGACTCCCTCTTGAAAAGATGGAATATTTTATCAAATGTAGAACTTTTGAATAGCTTTAATTTTTTAAGAATCTGATGAAATGAGCTCTAAACATAAAACGCTCCATTTCCACACTGAACTTCGTTGACTTTCAAGAGGTCATTATATTAAGTCGTATCTATGACCCCAAAGACGAAGTGTACGAAATGTTCGCTCGTGACGATAACAGAAAATTCCGTGAAATGTTACATGATGAACTTTAGTGTTAAAAAATTCGCTTATCTTTCTGATATAGTTGAAATTCTAAACAAGTTAAATTCTAACATGCAAGGAAAGAAAGAAAATATTTTGACATCTTCTGATAAGCTTCATGCTCTCAAAAAAGTTTCCGTTTTGGTTGATTGAAGTGGGAAACGGAAATGTCATCATGTTTTCTTATAACAAGTACCTCCAGCAAATCAGCCCAGTCGGTTGAGGGGTGCTGTAGAATACACCAACTGCATCTCTGCAGAGGAGTAAGACCCCCTGCGCCAATGCGTGTCCTAGATATGACATTAAACGATCTGATGGTGAAGCTCCAGGATTGCTGATGCTTTGGGGAATGCGGAATACCCTTTCATTGCCATCGGAGTGGTAGCACCTGAAAGGTTCCTCCCGATGGATCAAATAGAACAAACTGTGTGCAAACAAATGATGGATGTTAAATTATGACTGTTATATAGCCATACGTGAAACCATTTAACTGTGTGCAAAAAAAAAGAGTTCATTTTAGAAATCATATATGTATTTGATATATATGTATAAACAGGATTTGATATTAAATAACCTAAAATGTTTGATATGCCATAAAACCAAACCAAACCAAGTCTTATATATTCAATATATGTATAAACAGGATTTGGCATTAAATAACCTAAAGTGGTTGATATGCCATAAAACCAAATCAAACCAAGTCTTATATATTCAGTATATGTACAAACCGGATTGGTATTAAATAACCTAAAATGGTTGATATGCCATAAAAACCAAACCAAACCAACCCAAACCAAACAATCCAGTAAATGTTCTGCCGCCAAAGTTTCTGATCATTTACTATTCAAGAAGAAAAAATTAAATATTTCCCAGATTTTAACGCTATGGTATATGACGAGGTTATCGATTCATTCGTAAATTGTCACGAAAAGAATCAATAGAGAGTTTTAAACCGAGGAATGATTAAGACACGAAATATTCAGAAATGGAATTAGATTGTTTTTGTATCGAAATTTCAATCAAAGGTGCGATTAGCGAAACAGTTAAGTAGACACGTCGACCTGAGTTCGAATCCTGGATGAGGTTTGCTTTTAACATGCAGCTGATAATCTTGGGAAAGGTATGAATCCAACTACTCTCCATCCTGCCAAGGGCAGTCTGGTTTCTTTAGCTTTGATTAGACAAACAGTCTAAGAAAAGAAAAACTCTCCCAATGTTGTATATTGACCTTCGACCCGGCCAAAAATGCCATTCCAAAGTGATGCACCAGAAGGAAGTGACATATTCCGATGGCAGTTATGAGAAGAAATCGCGTAGGCGGGCTTGGCTGAAAAAATGGGACAAGGTAAAATCCCATGGTACACTCATAGACTGATTCACCGGAAGAGAGTGACCTGTGAACTGCATGACAGTTATTTCCGCTTGATGACGATCAAACATGCCATTCCAAAGATTGAGTGGGCGATTGAACTATTATATAACTTGGTGAAGACAGGAAGTGAGTTGGAAAACAAGAGAGTTGGAGAGAAGATGTGGTAGGGAAAGCCACCACCCAGCAGAAGGGGCCCTCGGGACCCCCGATTGAGTTGGAGATCAGATGAGTTAGAGACAAGATGTGGCAGAGAAAGCCCGCACTCAGCAGAGTGGGCCCCCGGGCCTCCGGTTGAGTAGTCCTGGAGAACGAGAAAGACACAACACTGATGGCCATAAGAGTGGGGGGTCAATATATTGCAGTTCTGTTCGGTCTCCAACTCCCTCTCACACACAACACCTTTCAAATAAAGTGAGAGGTATATTTTTTAAAGAAGTCTTCGCTCGTCTTTATTCATTGCGTCAATATATATTCTGCATGAATCTGTATATGACTATACAACACCAAGAATAACCAGAGATTGTTTTGCTTCAGTTCTCAATAACGTATTTCTGTGAATCTGGTTTCTCAGTTTGAACTAACATCAACACAAAGGCATAAGATTTGAAAATGATTGAGAAGGAATGTGAAATGCCTTATTAGCCATCCTTCTTATACTTACACACGTATCATCATCATCATCATCATCCTCAAGACATGTTAGAGCATGGATTTCCTTCACACACACACACACATGATTCTCTCTCTGTCTCTTTTTCTTTCTGTCTCTTTTTCTGTCTCTGTCTCTATGTGTCTCTATCAGCCATCAACCTTATTAAGGCTCCTAGACAGCATCCGGTGTCTGCATAGAATATAAGTTTATGCTGGTCAGCCAACACAGGTGCGTCGATGCGTAATCATATTTACCCAACCCCTCTGCTCGGGCAGGATATGACACAAGGTCAATTTTTTAAAGCGGAGTTTAACAGGTTTGAATTCAGAGTTTTCCTTCTCCTAGACTAGTTGCCTCGCCAAGGCTGAAGAACCTAGTCTGCCCTACTGGAGGGAGAATAATTGGATTCATACCTTTCCCAAGGGTATTAGTGCTATGTGAAATGCAATCAGTCTTGTCCAGGAATTGAACTCGTATCGCCGTGTTCATATCCTGTGACGATAACCATTACACCACGATGCGTAATAGTCCATAGGAGAACGTCGCTTATGAGTACGTCCTTCTTCAGTAGTGGTCAATATGTTTTGCTCGTCTTATTTAGATGATTTGCGAAATGGGAAGTAAGTGGCCGTAAAGCTGCTGTTTTATAGGAGTTCTGCTTCCAGGTTTTTGCTCAAAAGAGCACCCAGTGTCATTTGTGTAGTTCCCAATTAGATTTTTCTCCGAGCGTTTCGTTAAAGTCTCAGTGTATTTAGATGCATCAAACAGTATTAATCCCAGTAGCGTAATGGGTAAAGTGCTGGACTTTGTCCTCGAAGTAAGCGAGTTCAAACTCCAGTCGCGCTATTACGTTCACTTTCGAACAAAAACCCTTCGAAAAGGTATAAAAAAATTATTCCCACAGTTATTGATTAAATTGAATCACTGCTGTTCTTCTACAATGATGGCTTTGGCATTAAAGTCCAAGTGGTACCGGAATGTTATTGTATCTTTCTCGTTTGTTTGTTTGGGGTTCTATGGCATATCAACCTTTGTAGGTTATTTAATGCCAAAGCCATTTTTATACAAATAAACACTTCTACTTCAAACAATTCAGTACACAGTTTAATTGTCAAAAAAACATTTCTATTTCAAGCTATTCAGTTTAATCAAACAGCTCTAATACAAACAACTCAGTTTAGTATGAATATAGTTTTTGTTTACCCTCAGTAAAAACAATTCTATTTTGAACAATTCAGTTTAGCATAAGTACGCAGTTTAGTACTATTTGACCCATAGATAGAGCCCAATTAGGTGCTGCCACTCCAAGCCAAAGTGGAGCTGGGAGTGAGGGCAATGAAGGAGTGCTCCGCATTCCCCAAAGCTCCAGTATTACTGGAGCCTCACCATCAGATTGTTTAGTGTCATATCAGGACACTCGTCTAATGGAGTGAAGGTTTTGAAAACCTTCACTCTGTCAGACGAATGCAAAATACATGAAACCAAGGGTCAGAGACACTACCATGTAATATAATATATATTATATATGTGTATACATATAATATATATATATATATATATATATATATATATATATATATAATTGATATTGAGCACTATTTACCAATACTGCAACATTTGGTCCGCCATTAACTCACCATGTGAGCTAGTAAGAACCATAAACCTCTTTTATATATATACATATATTACAAACCAACAATTGGTCGCATTAAGATAATAAATTAACTTCCAACCTATTACAAAGAATTGATATAAATCAATGCTCTAAAGAATTAACAGGACTTCTTCAGATCAAACAAGAAAATGGATTAAAATATCTTTTTCACATTTACAACCAGATTTTTAAAAAAATATTTCTCCCACATATGATGATGGAGATGCCCGTGGTGTAATGGTTATCGTCGCAGGATGTGGACACGACGATACGAGTTCAAATCCTGGACGAGCCTGATTACATTTCACATAGCACTAATACCCTCGGGAAAGGTATGAATCCAAATATTCTCCCTCCAGCTATGGGTAAATAGTAGGGCAGACTAGGTTCTTCAGCCTTGGTGAGGCAACTAGTCTAGGAGAGGGAAAACTCTGAATTCAAACCTGTTAAACTCCGCTTAAAAATTGACCTTGTGTCATATCCTGCCCGAGCGGAGGGGTTGGTAAATAGGATAAATGAAGTAGCAATTAATATCAACTTATTTTGGCATGTAAAGAACATCCAGTTTCATCATACTTTAAATCTAACGGTGGAATAATTTATAGCTACAAAAATATATATCAAAACATTCAAACATTTATATAAAAAAATATTATTCAGACATATCTACATCAAATTTTAATCGTTAAATTGAAATAAAACAATATATATATATATATATATATATATATATATATATATATATATATTCAGGATTGCTAAATAAAAAATCTGAGATGTATGGATGTTTTCTCCCTCTTCTTTATGCAAATTCTACAGTGTTCTTGGATATATTTATTCGTTTGTTTTAATGACTTTCAAGCAGAATTTCCATGAAAATTGTTTTCTATGAAACTTTTATAGCAAGCTTCTGTAACTTATTCGGTTCTCTAACAGGTCCAACGTTGGAATTGAGCACTTTTTCAATATATATTGTATCGCGTCTCATTTGATTTATTTTCATTTTTCCAACGTAGTCCGTATTGTGATATGTTCCGTTTTTACTTTTTTTCTTTTCCCAACGAATTATTTTCTTTCTTTATATATATATATATATATAATCTTTTACATGAAGACAAAAGAAAAATTCACGACAAAAGAAAAATTCACTTTGTTGGTATCACTATAAATCTATTTCAGGCTTCTACAAATTCTTATAAGTCCAAATCACAACTTATAATTCTTATAGAACCCATCTAATAATAATTTTAAATATTTCATCCGAAGATGGGTTCTATATGAATTATAAGTTGGGATTTGGACTTATAAGAATTTGTAGAAGCCTGAAATAAATCTATAATATCAAGAAAGTGAATTTTTTCTTTTGTCTTTATGTAAGAGATCTACACGTTGAGTGTAGATGTATCATTAATCTCAATTAATCATACACCAACAACTGTTAGTATTGAGCACTCATAATGGATACTCCTATACCTTGCATTTGTAGGACAGACTGGGTTCTTCAGCCTTGGTGAGGCCACTAGTCTAGGTGAAGGAAAACTCTGAATTCGAACATGTTAAACTCCGCTTTAAAAAATTGACCTTGTGTCATATCCTGCCTGAGCGGAGGGGTTGGTAAATATGATACCTTGCATCATATGATTTATATGATCCTTGCATCATATGATTTATATGATCCTTGCATCATATGATTTATATGATCCTTGGATCATATAAAGAAAAATATGTATATATAAAATAAATATATATTAGTTTTTATATATATTTAATAGCATGGATTGTTCATCTGCGACTACTGGTTTCATGCCGTCTTATTCCGACAATCTTTTGACAATATTTTTCGATTTTTTCTATTTCTCCAATATAAATTCTTTCTCTATCTGATGATGGTCGTTATAAGACTGCGTGAAACCAGTGGTCACAGATAAACATCCATGCTATTAACTATATATAAAAACTAAGATATATTTATTTATTATTGTTATTATATAATAGTTCTATCACAGATATTGAACCCTCTCCAAATTATACCTCATTTGGTCCGCCACAAACCCACCAGTGAGATAGTGACAACCATTATACACCGTTATAATATATATATATATATATATATATATATATATATATATATATATATATATATGTATGTATAGACACGCACAGACACACACTCACATAGACACAGACACACACATGCACACAAATATATATATATATATATATATATATATATATATATATATATATATATATATATATATATATATATATATATAAATCAGGCTTCTATAAAAAGAAATACAGCTCGTTGTTAAATCTTTCCAAGATGCCAAAATTTCATTTTGTGTCCTTGAACAAATTAAGAAATAGACAAATGCCTTTATTATATTTAAGAACAGGATTTTTATTTTAATGATATATGAAGAACATCTGAAATGTTAACCCTCCGTCACAACTAGCAAAAAAAGCAATATTGTTTATATTATATACGAAGTCCCCCAAGGACACTGGTAGAATATTTGTAATGTTTAAAGCTAAAGGCAATTTATTAACAAAATACATTCAAGTAGTTCTGTATATAATCAAAATTAATTATTAAGAGATGTGTATGGGTATGTGTGTTAGTGTATGTGTGTGTGAGAGAGAGAGAGAGAGAGAGAGAGGGAGAGAGAAAGAGAGTGTGTGTGAAAGAGTGTGTGCGTGTGTGTGAGTATGAGAGAGAGAGAGAGAGTGTGTGTGTGTGTGTGTGTGTGCGCGCGCACGCGCGTGCGCGCACGAGAGAGAGAGAGAGGAAATGTGAATATGTGTGTGAGAGAGAGATTGTGAATGTGTGTGAAAGAGATCTGTGTGTGTGCGTACTTGAGAGAGAGAGAGAGAGAGAGAAAGTGTAGGTGTATGTGTGTGTGTGAGAGAGAGAGAGAGAGAGAGAAAGAGAGAGTGTGAGTGTGTCAGAGAGAGATAGTTTGTGTGCGTGTGTATGAGAGAGAGTGTGTGTGAGTGGGTGTGAGAGAGAGAAAGTGTGTGTATGTTAGTGTGTGTGAGAGAAAGAAAATGTGTGTGTGTGCATGTGTATAAGAGAGTGTGTATGTGTGTATGAAAGACAGAGCGAGTATATGTGTATGAGTGAGAGAGAGAGAGAGAGAGAAAGAGAAAGCGTATGTGTGCGTGTATGAAAGAGAAAGTATGTGTGTGCGTATGTAAAAGAGTGTGTGTGTATATACGAAAGAGAGAGTGTGTGCATGCGTGTGTGTGTGCGAGAGAATGAGAAAATGTATGAGTGTGCGTGTGCGTGTATATAAGAGAGAGAGAGAGAGAGAGAGAGAGAGTGTGTGTGTGTGTGTGTGTGTGTGTGTGTGTGTGTGTGTGTGTGTAAGAGAGAGAGAGTGTGTGTGTGCGTGTGTGTGTGCGTGTGTGTGTGTGTGTGTGAAAGACATAGTGTGTTGTGGGTGAGAGAGGGTGAGCGTGTGTGTGAGAGAGATAGTGTGTGTGCATGAGAGAGAGAGAGAGAGAGAGTGCGCGCGTGTGTGTGTGTGTGTGTGTGTGAGTGTCTAAAAAGAAAATTGCCATTCTGTGTGTATGTATGAGGGCCGATGCGAAATGTTTTAATTCGCGGGGATATCTAAAAATGAATCACCCGTAAAAAAGAAAGAGAAACAAAACAAGACAAAATGATAAAGAGAACCAACCAGACAAGAAAAGGAAGAGAAAGATGGGGAAAATGAAAGACCTGACAATTCTGACATCGAAAACCAATTAATTTTTTTTTTTAAATGGATGTTAGATGTATCAACAATAGGCGCTTAGAGACTGGATAATTCGTTTCTACATGTGCGCCTGGTCAACTTCATGTGAATGCCTACAAAATATATTAATATATGCGTCTCTTAATCAAATTATATGTGAGTCTCTATGCAGAGAACTATAAACTTCTTTCCTTATTTTCTTTTTCCTATTTTTTCTCTTTATTTTTCTTTTTTTTTTTTTTCATGATAGCATGTATGTTCGAGGGTCATTCAAAAAGTTCTAAGCCTTACCCAGGAAGTCGAGCCATAGCTGAACATTTTCGTTGTAGGCACATACTAACCGGTTCATTGGCCTAGTGGGTAGAGTGTTTGTCAATGGTCCGAGAGACCTAGGTTCAATCCCAGTTCGCGTCATACCTAAGACTTTAAAAATGGTACTAGATACCTCCTTGCTTAACACTCAACAATATAAGGTACATATCAAGGGTAAAGTGGCGCAATCCAGGCAAAGGAGTAGTGTCCTCCCCTATACCTTGGTGTAGTAGCTATCGAAAAGGGAGCCTTCTGGTCGCCCTCGACTACAGTCGCCAACTTTACTTACTTTACTGCTACTTATAGAACTAGAAAAACTAATAGTCTTATTTTCTGAGCAGGTGAGAGGTATGTGACAAATCGGAAGATCCTGGTGAGGCTTAGAGTATTTCTGAATGGGAACAGGAATGGAGGGGGAAAAACAACATATAACACCTGTGTGTGGAATAAAAAGTAGATGAAATAACAGGGCGTCCGGAAAAAATATCAATATACACGCATAGGTACATCTGTAAGTGCGCAACCTAATGATAACAAAGACGTTTATTTCGCACGACAAATAATTATTTCTTCATCCGTGTCAAGGCACTTAATTAAACAGAGACTATTAATCATATAGATATGTATAAACCAAATATGGTACAGTGAAAATTTCAAATGAAAATTTATAAGTTAGAGGTATATAGAGAGGTACGCAAAATTCTACAAGTTAATGTACACGTATATATATATATATATGTGTGTGTGTGTGTGTGTGTGTGTATTTACCCAACCCCTCCATCGCGAACAGGATGCGACACAAGGTCAATTCTTAAGCGGAATACAGCCAGTTTGAATTCAGAGATTTTTTTTCTTCTCCTAAACTGGTTGCCTTATCAAGTCAAAAGAAATCAGTCTGCCCTACTATTTACCCATTGCTGGAGGAAGAAAATAGTTGATTGTATACCTTCCTCCAGAGCATTAGAGCGAAATGAACATAGTCTTACCCAGGATTTGAACACGTGTCGTCGATTCCATTTTCAACTGTGATAGCTGTTACTCTAAGCACACCTCATATATATATATATATATATATATAGAGAGAGAGAGAGAGAAAGATTTATAGGTCAACATGTTAATATATAAGTAAATCCATGTTTCATGCAAATTTGCGTAAACTTATATGTTTATATATATATATATATATGTGTATGTGTGTGTGTGTGTATGTGTGTGTGTGTGTGTGTGTTCATACGTGCATATATATATATATATATATATAATCACATTTATGTCTGTATGTGTGTGAGTGGAGGGGCATGAGATTCTAATCATGCACAAACGTGTACGAGATGGATTCTGAGTGGTGACGGGGTTGTCAGGGTATGGGTGAAAGGGATTTAAGGCATCACGTGACCGAGGGTCTGCCTTTTGCCTTGGGCGCCCCCTATTTAATGACGTGTCCAACAGGCGCCCTGCGTCTGAATGCTCGTCATCCATCTCTGTCATTCGGCGCATAGAACTCGTTATTAGGCCAGTTGTTCACACGAGTACTCCCTCTCTCATTCGCATCACACACATACACACACACACACACTCTCTCTCTCTCTCTCTCTCTCTCTCTCTGTCTCTCTCTCTCTCTCTTTCTCTCTCTCTCTCCACCCACAATATGTAGCCTCCCCTCTCGAACACTTTTTACGTATTAAAAAATCTATTTTTATCAATCTTTTCTTATTTCTCTCTCTATCTATCTATCTATCTATCTTAAAATCCATTTTTCTATCTTGTAATCGGAAGTCAAAATCCTATCCTTGACAGATTTTGATTTTTCATGTTTTTCGATTTGGTATTTAGTTCTCATAGATAGATAGATAGATAGATGAGACCATAAGAATAGATATGAACAGACATAGATAGATAGATAGATAGATAGATAGATTAGCCTTTTTTGCTTCATCTCTTATCGTTTTGTTTTCTCTTCTGATGTATGCATATGTATTTCGGTGTGTAAGGCTGGTATATACGTACACACTAATGCATACGTACACGTATTCAACACACATACATACACACACACGCATCCCATTATACGTGTTCGTATTAACATATATTCGAGTGACGCGTATTTCTTAAACGAATAACATTTGTGTTGACATTGAATTGGCAAAGGCCTGTGATTAACGTCCTCGAAATATGCGGGAAGCTTTACTTTGCAAAGCCAAGGATAGATAGATAGATAATTAGATAGATAGATATGAACAGGCTGAGATAGAAAGACATTTTTATGTGGCTGCAAATCCGATCATTCTGAGAAGGGATTTTGCTGATTCATTCTCTCACGCACGACCTGAAGATTGTCTGACGGCAGGAAACGATTATTATTATTATTATTATTATTATTATTATTATTATTATTATTATTATTATTATTATTATTTACTCGTTAGAGTTTTTCACATCAGTTGTAGCTAATGGTCTTTCACTGAAGTTTGAGTGACAGCAAGTCTCCTCAAGTCTCCATGACTCTTCTCAGTGTTCTGGCCGTTCTCAATAATGCTGTAGTTTGGCTGGTCTCCAAGTCTTTCAGTCCCTTTAATAATCCTTTGGTTATTATTATTATTAATAATAATAATTTTACTCTTTTCCAGTTTATCACGCCCAGCATTTGCGGGTGGACTTCCACTGGTGTCTGAGCGACACCAAGTCACCTCATCTGCCTAGGACTCTTCTAAGTATTCTACCCAATCGTAACAATGCATGGTCTCGATTCTTCTTCCGATTTCCAATCCCTCCAGTCTTTTTCTCAAGCTTTTGGGGACCTTTCCCAAGGGCACCAACTATAATTGGTATCATTATCATCCTCATGAATCCACAATTTTTTTTGTTTGGCTTCGTTTTGGGGTGGGTTGTTTTGTTTTGTTTTGTTTTGTTTGTTATTGTTGTTTGTTTTTTTTGGTTTTTCGTATTTTTTTTTTTTTTTCTCCTTAAAGGTTTAAGTATTTGTCCATTTCTTTTTAATTTTCATTCTGTGGTCCGCTAGAACGACAGAATCAATATATGACAAGTTTTGTTTTTTTTTTTCATCTCAATCACCACTAGGCCTGGTTTTCTCTCAGGGATTAAATAATAATAATAATGATAATAATAACGGCCAGAAGATCATATTATTATTATTATTATCAGCTTTGCTTTCGCTTTCTCACAATCCTTCGCCTAGTCTTTGCACAAGACCTTGGGAGTCTCATCCGAAACAGACACACACGCACACACTGGTCAATGTTGGTTTATCCACTTTTCCGCTTGTTTTTATCATCTTGTCAGATTTAACAAAATCTACCATTTCACCATATATATATATATATATATATATATACGAGGTGCATACGATAAGTTTCCAGACTTTTTTCGTACGGGCATTTAAAACTGTCGTAGATTCTTGAAAATTCATAATGTTATTGCTATATATCTCATGAGATGACTGACCAATTTTTATGATTTCAGCTTCAAAGGAACAGCTACAGAAGGAATTGGAATGCACTCTACTAAAGCCTGATTGTCACAGCTGGTGAAGTTCAAAAATGCAATCTGACACTTTAGAAGAACGATATGCAATAAAATTCTGTTTTAAATTTGGAAAAAATGCCACAAAAACGTATGGGATGCTTCAGACTGCTTTTCGACCATCTTTCATGAATCGAACATGAGTTTTTGAGTGGCATAAGAGATTCAATGAAGGCAGGTAGTCTGTGAGGGATGATGAAAGGTGTGGGAAGAGTAAGGAAGTCAATACACCAGAGTTGATTGGCCAAAGGGTTAGGGTTAGGGTTACTATGTGGAGGTTTTAAAGGAACTTAGGAAGAGATTCCGTCGGAAGAGCTCAGCACTCTTCAAATCGGGTCAGTAGCATTTCCACGAGGACAATGCACCAGTCCACAACTCCATCCTTGTCACGGACTATTTGAGCAAGATGGGCATCAAGAAAGTTCTTCAGCCTCCCTATTGTCGAGACCTTGCTCCCTGTGACTTTTGGTTATTCCCTAAGTTCAGAGGCTGTCGTTATAAGACAATTGAGGAGATGAAGGTCATTGACGAAGGTCATTGACACGCTCACACAAGATGACTCCCATGGGGCCTTCCATAAGTTGTTGGAACGGTACAACAAGTGCATTGCAGCCGGAGATTACTTCGAAGGGGACTAGAGTTTCATGTGTGCACTATCAATAAAAGTGCCCATACGAAAATGTCTGGAAACATATCCTATGCACCTCGTATATATATATATATATATATATATATATATATATATATATATATATATATATATATTGGTTCAATATTTAAGTTAATTTGTTCTTATCTCTATCTTTTTCCCGGGCAATACGCTGATTTTATATCCATACCGTCAAACGTCAAAATAGTCACGTTTTCTGGCTAGGACACTAAACTGCATCCGTTAGTGAGGACCAATATTTCAAACTCAAGGAGATCACATCCCATACTCGTAATAAAAGACATAAAAAAACAACCATTCTCAGCCTTTGTTTTATTAATATTATGAAATGCAATTAAACCAAGATGTCTGCACCCTACAGCAAAGACTTAATGTCTTTCAGCTCGTGAACTCTGTGTGATTCAGTACAAAGTATCCGAGGGACAAGAGGCTACAGGTTAAAGGGGTTAATTTTCAAGACGTAACAATAGAGGTAATTCATTTTGTCATTGCATATAAACACTGAAAAAGTTCAGAAATCTTACAGTCAACGGCGGCCAAATTTTTAAATGAGAAAACCTCGTCAATTACCTGTTTACTTAAATACAATGTCATGAAGTTTGGTTTGCTGATTTGGTTTAATGGAATATCCAACTTTATGCTTATTTAAAGTCAAATTTTGTTTTTATATATATATATATATATATATATATATATATATATATATATATATGTGTGTGTGTATGTGTGTGTGTGTGTGGTTTGGTTGAACTTTATGGCTTATCAATCCTTATGGGTCATTTAATGCAAAACCCTGTTCATATATTTATACATATCTCATTGACCGAATTATTTTGTACTTGTCTTTAATTGGAATCATTTTGAGATGAGGCTTCTTAATCTGAGAATTGATTTTTATTTATTGCGGACTTTTTGTCCTCATCTTGGTAGTTTATTTTGTGTTGTTTCTTCTTTCACTACGTTTCGGCCAAATTTCACCTCTGGCCTTCTTCAGGTGATTTACCGCGACCTCGGATTGGAATGCTGAGTCTTGTAACCGTACCCCCAGTAATAACTGCCTTCCATAGTCCGCAATAAATAAAAGTCCGCAATAGATAAAAATTAATTCTCATATCTCATTGTGTATCCCACTCATACGACCTTGTGTCGCATCAAAGCAAAATGCGTTGTGAATTGGTAGATTTTGGTGAATCTGAATAGATTATAAAAATAAGTAGAAAAGTGAATAAATCAAACACTTACGATGGGTTTAGTAGTAATATTTCATTCTTTTCCCACTTATCTTTATTATATAGATTTAGCATTAAATAACCTATAAAGGCTGATGTACCACGTAACTCAACCGAACAATATAAAAAAAACAAAAAAACTAACCGAAATTTAAATTAAAAAAAAAAAATCACCCTTCCTCTATCCCCTCCCACTTTTATGTGTCTATTCTAGTTTTTTTATCAAAAAGATCTGAAGAAGTCCTGTTAATTTTTTTTCGTGTTTTTGGAAATTTCAAAAATGCGTAACAGGATGGAAATAAATTTATAATCCTTTGTGATTGGTTTCGTTGTTTTTTCTTAAAGTATATATATATATATATATATGTGTGTGTGTGTGTGTGTGTGTGTGTGTGTGTGTGTGTGTGTGTGTGTGTGTGTGTGTGATTTGGTAACGAATAGTTTGTAACATTTTTAAGCAAGCCAGAGCTCATGTGTTTGCAAATACATAAATGGTTTTAGATATTGTTTCCAACACTAATAATTCTATTTAATACAAATCATTCGTTTGCACACTGTTTAGTTGTTTCACATTCTGGAATTTATCACTAATAATTCTATTTATCAAGTATTCTTATCTTATACCAACAACTTGCGCACAGTTGAATGGTTTTAAATAACTCATAATAATCCTAACAAAAGAGTGAACAGTTCTATTTGACCCATAAATGGGATACTACTACCGCTCTAGGTCAGCGTGGACCTGAGAGTAATGGTAATAAAGAGGTGACTCCACATTCCCGAAACCTGAAGATTGTAGCCCCACCATTAGATGCAGTTTGATATATAAACTAGGACACTAAATGGTTTCAAGTATTCCTATCTGACGCTAATAATTCTGTTCAACGTCATTCATACGTTTGCACACAGTTAAATGGTTTCAAGTATTGCTATCTATTACTAATAATCCTATTTGATATTAGTCGCTTGTTTATATACAGTTAAATAGTTTCGTGTTTTGCTAACACAAATAATTCCATTCAATATTATTCATTTGTTTATTCACAGTTCAAATGGTTTAAAATATTGCTATCTCAGTGCAAATGACCCTCATTCACACCCTTTTATTATCTTTAAGATAAAGTAGGGTGGCGTCCTTGTTTGCCACAAGAGTAATTTGAAAAAACGGTCGGGACAATCATATAGGCGCTAGGGCTTGACATAATCAGTCGACTGACCAGATCAGGCCCCTCCGACTACCCATCTAGCCAAGTAGGGGCCAAAATTGAATCATTTGACTACTTCAGTTACCGGATAAAGGACTGCTCAGCCGTTAGAATGCCGTCCAAAAGTATTACGGGTCACTTCCCATGATTAACAGGTGGCCTCGTTGGATCATAATTTCACTTCATGACAATCTTTGGCCACATGTTGGCAGGGTGACACAGCAAAAGCTCATTGATTTGGGATATGAGATTTTGCCACATCCACCATATTCTCCCGCTCTCTCAACCCACCAACTATCATTTTTTTCAAGCATCTGAACACATTTTAAGCCAAAAAACATTCTGTTAGAAAAGAGAAGGAGAAACTGCATTTAAAGATTTCTTGGTATCAAAACCTTTTTGAGTGTTATCGAACAGGCATAAATGATCTTGTTAATCGATGGCAGAAATGTATAGATGTTCAGGGTTCATATTTTGACTGTGTAGCCGAAAGAAACTTGAATTTTTGTTTGGCGCGTAACTTAATTTGACCGTTAGAGTCACCGAACATTTTCACCCAATCAGGATGACTTGTCTTATTCAGCCCGAGGTCATATTTCCTAGCAGCACCAAAAATTGAAGAAAGCCCACGAATCTCTCTCTCGCTCAGAAATCCTCAAAGGGAACGGACGTCTATTCGTCTGTTCCTGAATAGCAGTAGCCGCATCAACCATTATGAGGAGAGCCATCTAGTTTATGGACCCCTTGGGTCTATTCTTCAAGACCAACGGATCCTAGTTAAAAACAAATTAGATGATACACTCTAACAACTTCCTACCTTCTTTCCTTACTACTAGTCTCGCAGCATACCAGCGTAAAACCCTTTACTTCATGCTGCCATTAAAACCTTCCTTTAAAACCTAACGACGTCTTCGTTCTTCTCCACCACCTTTATTTTCCATCAACGTTTAGCGAAGGGATAACAACCAACGAAATACCAACGCTACCAACGAAATACCAACACAACCAACGTAAAACCTACTTAAACCTTAAACCTAAAAAACCAATAATAATAATAATAATGTTATCCCCATCGCTATAACTGATTAAAACACAGTTTAAATTCATTGATTGAGGAATGAAAGATCATTCTAAAATTGGACATTATTTTACGAACAAGCTAATATTTGATAGAAAATTAATGTTTTATTCATTGTTCGTTTCTGTCTTGGTAAATACAACTTCATTTTCAATACTTTTTAAACACAGCTTGTATATCATAAATTCAGCTCCTTTAAAAGCTCTGACTTTGACAATGAACCATTTTGCATCATTTTGTGGGGTCAACATTTGCTCTTAATGTCATTTTTTAAAGCATCTTAGTTCTCAAAATAACAAAGATGACAATGAAATTATTAGATAGATAGATAGATAGATAGATAGTATATCCATGATGATATCTATACTTCTATTTAGGAAGGATTGACGGGTTCTACCAAGCATTTCATAGCTATCACCATTATATCAAATATATGATGATTAATATATTAAGTTCAATATTATCGTTCACTTGCAAATTGAACGGGAAATTGTTTTATTCATTCCCTAATTTAGAGCGTTTTAACTGAATTGATCGAATAAAATGTTTGCTTTTTGCTGTTTTTGTATCTTTACAGTTACATACAAACATCTTAAGTCCTGTCGACTGTTGTATGTTACTGTTATATAAGCCGACTGTCTCCCCTACAGACGGGTAAGACCCCCACACTCAATGAGTGTCCTAGATGTGACACTAAACTGCACAAGATGGTGGTGCTCTAGTTCTGGAGCTTTGGGGAATGGGAAGTACACCTTCATGGGGATAATTACCAAGTCCACTCTGAACCGTAGTCGAAGTACCTATTAGGATCTCATCTATAGGTTAAATAGAATCGTTTAATATTCTACCATTTCACTCTGTGAAAACAATAAATATCGATACTTGGAACCATTTAACCGTGTGGAAATAAATGGTAAATATTAATCAGAATTCTTTGAGTTGGGTAACAATACTTGATACTATTTAACTATGTGAAAACAAATGAGCTCTGGCTGGTTTAAAAATAATGTTACCAACACACTATTTGTTTCCTATGCCAGGTCGAGTCATACCAAAGACTCAAAAAATAGCATTTGATGCCGCCTTGCTTAACGCTCAGCATTATATTGTACGGATCAAGGGTAAAATGGAGCAAACCAGGGAAAGAAGAAATGCTTTCTCCTACACCTCGGTGTCGTAGCTAATGTAAAGGTAGCCTTCGGGTCATCCACGACTTAGGCCGCCTACCCAAAAAACACAACCAAAACCAAAATAGCAAACATCTTATTATAATGGAGTTTATGAGTCTGTCAGTAGCCGAAACTACATTGCTGGCAATGTCTTGATTTCCTTAGTTATTTACATTATATTCGCCATAAATGCACTTTTTTTTATTAATTTTATGGAAAATAGAAAGTTGGGAGATCTTTAAAAGACGAGATCAGAAGTAGTAAAAAATTATCCAAATGAATAGAAGAAATTCTTTAAGTCAATAGCAAAAATAGATAAAACTGAGAAAGAAAGAAAGAAAGAATATAGGAACACTTGTCCAATTTAAGACTTAGATTATGAAGAGAAAAAAAAAGAAACAAACAAAAAAGAAAGAAAAATGAATAGAGGAACACTTGTTCGAAAGAAAGCACAAATTATGAATAAGAAAGAAAGAAAGAAAGAAAGAAAGAAAGAAAGAAAGAAAGAAAGAAAATAGGAACACTTGACCGAATAAAGATACAAAAGATGAATAAAAAAAAAGAAAACGAAAGAAAGAAAAATGAATATAGGAATACTTGTCCGAAAGAAAGCTCAAATTATGAATAAAAAAGAAAGAAAGAACACTAATCCGAATGAAGGCAGAAATTATCAATGGAAAAAAAGATTAATGAATAAGATAAAAAAAAAAAAAGAATTTCCTGAAAGAAATAGGTAAACAATAAGAAGCTTTACAAAGTGAACGCGCGAGGTTTCTCTCCTTCAAATTTTAAGTATTTCTCTCATTCTTTTCTGTCCATTTCCTTTCAGACTGTTTTTTTCTTTCCGCTTTCTTAGTGTGTGTGTGTGTGTGTTGTCTGCATTCTGTTTGTTAATCAAGTTATTAGCCCTTTTGGGCTGATCCAACTCAATCTGTCATGGCTGCCCAACTTGATGATTGAATGTCTGACCGACATTTTGACATTAGACATTCCGTTCGTCAATTGGCATTGTTGCCAGTAGACTCGACCAGGAGGCACTGTCGTTCCAATAACAGATAACATCGCCACAATTACTGCTAATCATTACCACCATGATCGCCTTTGCCCTTGTTCTCTTAACAGTCTCCAACGACTAGTAATACTACTTCTCGTAGTAATGAAGGCCGTCAGTATATTATCGTTTTGACAACAGTCATGGAGATTAAAAAAAAAATCAATTGCAAAAATCAGAAATATCTTAATTAGTTTCTGCGAATTTCAACTTTATTGGCTTTCTCCTCTTACTTGTCAGATACAAATCAAGTCCCTTCATACGAGACTCCAAATAGGTGTAACCCTACGTTATTCTTTAGTCAACCAAGCGCACCTTTCAAAAGAGATTCGCCCAGCCGGCGAGGCTGAGAACACGCTAACTGTATCTCCTGCAAAGGGATAAGACCTCCGCCCCCATAAAAAGGGGCTGTCTTGAATAGGAAGCTAAACTGCATTTGGTGGTGAGGCTCCTGTTCTGGATCTCTTGGAAGTGTGGAGTAATTCTTCATAGTTATTATTCTAAACCAGAGTGGTCGCACCTGTAATGGTCCCATCGCTGGGTCAAAAACATCTATCTGAAAATTATTATTATTATATAAGAATACTTGAAACCATATAACTGTATACAAAGTTTATGTATTAAGAATTATTACTTGAAACTATGATTGGTTACTAAGGAATATAAGTCACATAAATTGCTGGCAAATTATTGGTATTCGATTGGAATACTCGAAACTGTATAACTGTGTGCAAAAAAAAGATTATTATTGTTCTTTGCGAAATTTTCCCACCAGCGTCACCTAATAGATTTTCGACGGAGTCTAAGTGACAAGTCTACTAATGTCTCCAGGACTTTTCTTAATGTACCATATTCACAATTAACGCTATGTGCGAAATGGACATATAATGTTCATTACTATAGAATATATAAATCTCGAAATTCGAAAACACGTAACGACTTCTTGTTCAGGTACGAAACCTTTTTATTAAGTTTGAGTTAAAGGTTTCGACGTAAGGAGGAGAGACACAATCTTCTATGCTGTCTTATTCATTTGGCCCCCATCTCGAGCGGCCCTCATAGGGCGCACGTTCGCCTCGCGTCTGTGAGCTCCAAAATCGATCCTTCTCGTTTGGCGTCTAGTACCCAACTCTTACTTTCTTCAAATTTGAAGGTATGTTCAAACAAGTGAATTGATCATATAAGTAAAGTTGGTGACCTAAGTCGAGGGCGACCCGAAGGCTCTCCTTTCAATAGCTACTACACCGAGATGTAGGGTAGGGTGCTACTCCTTCCTCTGGATTACTCTACTTTACCCTTGATATGTATCTTGTAATACTGAGTGTTAAGAAAGGAGGGATCAAGTACCATTTTTTGATTCTTTGGTATGGGATCAAAACGCGGTCTCCCAGGCTATCGGCAAACATTCGACTCACTAGAACAATAGGATATATATATATATATATATACCCAGAGAGAGACAGAGAGGGTTTCGAGAGAATGATTTTAAAATCATTCTCTCGAAACCTTCTGTGTGTATATATATATATATATATATATATATATGAATCCCCTTATACTAGACGGATTTCAATAGCTCAGCATTAAAAAAAAAACATTCATGCCCAACAACACAACTACGAAAAATTCTCACCGACAACACAACAATACTCGCACATCAAAATAATAAACAAAAACTTCAGATTCTCGAAGCACTATATATTAGAAACCTGCAACCAGCACTTAATAGAATTAATTTTCAAACCAGTGCTAATGTACTTAAATGTCTTTAGCTACTGGCACTATTTACAGAATTACATTTAAAAGCAAGCGTCATAATCTTCAACGGCAAAGACGTCCTTACACAGTACTAATTTGCTAAAACAAAAGTTACATCACTTTTGTCATAGATTCTCCCCTGATGATGACCGAAAGTCGGGCAGAAAGTACGAGGGATACATACAACTATGGACAATACCTAAATCAATTTCCCCCGAATACTATAAAAGTAATACGGGAATTCGAACGGATCCAGAAGAAAATATGTAGGCATAAAATGTTTATTATGTTTAATGAAATTTGCATTAACGAAGAAATGCTGCCTAAATATATATATATATATATATATATATATATATATATATATATATATATATATATATATATATATATATATATATATATATATATATATATATACTGTTGTTCTAATATATATATATATATATATATATTGATCAGTGATTGTGTGTCATAGTACAACAGCTTGTAGGAAGGAGTCCTATGGTGAAGCGAATATATTGCTGGTCTGTGACGTCGTAGTAGGCAGGTTCGAACTCCAGTCTCGCTGTTACGGTCACTTTTAGACTATTTCGGGTAAAAAGTATGAAACCCCAGTTGTGGGTTAAATATTACCACTACTGATCTTCTACATGGATAGTTTTGACATTTAATAACCTACGATGGTTGATATACCATTAAACAAAGAAACTGACTATAGCTTGAAAACAATAAAGCACTCAATTTCAATAATCTTATTTTGCGAAAACAAACAAACAAACAAAAAAGAAACATTACATTAACGTGGCGCCTCCTAACAATATTTCAATACTGAATTAGTCAACAAGCGGCAAATAAAAATGCCTTATATTGAGCTACCGTGTAAATGACAAAAATGTCGCTCTGCCTACAAAATGGTTAACGTTATTGTGTCCGCCTCGCGGGATATTATATTGTGTGGACTGTCCCCTATCGTGTTTGAGATAAACTAATCCAGCTTGTTGTCATCAGAACAAAAATCCAACCCCACTTGTATTTAAAATGAACGCCTTTATCAGCGTTTCGTGTATCTTCTTTTGTTCACTTATATTGAGTGTACACATCTTGACGGAATTAAAGTTTCCTTCGGTAACTCTTTGAATAAGACTCCTTATTGTTAAGATTTATGCAGTTTTTTCTTCTTTCGTATTCTTTTATGTTTAACAAAGCGACGATTTTTAACTTTTATAAAACTGAAATCTACGTCATCTAGTAGAATCCTTAATCATAAGGTTGGTTGGTTTGTTGGTTGGTCTTTTCATAGCCCATCAAACCTTGTTGCTTGGTTGGTTGGTAGGTTGGTTTTATAGCATATCAAATCCTTGCTGGTTGATTAGTTGCTTGATTGCTTGGGTTTTATAACATATCAACCCAAGTCGGTTGGTTGGTTGGTTGGTTAGTTGGATTTTAGACATCATTTATTAGCATTTTTTAATTTTAAAGTAAACTGGGGGGGGGGCTATTATTATTATTACAATTATTATTTCTTGCGAGTTTTTCGCGCCAGCGTTAGTTGATGGTCTTTCACTCGAGTCTGAGTGACAGCAAGTCTCCTCAGGTCTCCAGGACTCTTCTCAGTATTCTGGCCGATCTCAACAATGCTGTAGTTTGGATTGTCTCGATTCGTCCTCCGATTTTTATTATTGTTTCTCCTCGAGAGTTTTTCACACCAGCGTTAGCTGATGATCTTTCAATAGAGTTTGAGTGACAGCAAGTCTCCTCAAGTTTCCAGGACTCGTCTAAGTATTCAAGTTGATCTTGATAATGCTGTAATCTGGATAGTCTCTGTTTGTCCTCTGATTTCTAAATTTTCTAGTCTTTTTACTAAACCTTTGAAGATTGTTTCGAACTCCCTGTTCTTTACTGTCGTAAAATGATAACCCGAGTGAAAAAAAACAAGAAAAAAAGAACCTGTCGAATTGTAGATTTTGCTGTAAAATTGAAAGAAAGCGAAAAGAAGAATAAATACCTCAACCTTAACAGGAAATGAAAAAAAAACATGAAAGTGATGATTATATCAATTGTAATTGATGCTTTTGGTATAGTCACCAAAGAATTGGTACAAGGACTCGATGATTTGGAAATAAGAGGACGAGCAGAGACCATCCAAACTACAGCATTATTGATATCAGCCAGAATATTGAGGAGAGTCCTGGATATTTACTGTCACTGAAACTCCAGTGAGAAACCATTAGCTAACGCTGGTGTGAAGAACTTGAAAAGGAGTAAAATGATGACAAAATAGGGCAAAGAGAGAGGAAACTTAAGGAGATAAAAATTAATTTTTTTTCATAACCATCCAAAATAAAGCTGTTGGAACCAACAGTGTGAAAAAAAGTAGATAAAACTCAAAAGAACTAGCTGGCCACATGGAAAGAGATACTGGGGTAATTTCCAGATCTTCGTGCAATATACATGCTGTCTGTGATACCCCCCACCAAATAGTCTATCCCAAGTTGTTATGTAGTTGAACATATGTGATACCCATCCCCCAAAATAGTCTATCTCAAGCTGTTATGTAGCTGCATATATGTGACAACCTCATCCTAAAATAAGTCTACCCTAAGCTGTTATCTAGCTGCACATATGTTATAACCCCCCCCCCGCCAAATAATCTTTCCCAAGCTGTTATGTAGCTGCACATATGTTATAAACTCCCCCCCCCAATAGTCTATCCCAAGCTGTTATGTAGCTGAACATATGTGATAACCTCCTCCCCACCAATAGTCTATCCCAAGCTGTTATGTAGCTGCACATATATGATAGCCTCCCCCCACCAATAGTCTATCCCAAGCTATTATGTAGCTGCACATATGTGATAACCTCCCCCCCACCAATAGTCTATCCCAAGCTGTTATGTAGCTGCACATATGTGATAACCCCCCCCTCATCAATAGTTTCTCCCAAGCTGTTATGTAGCTGAACATATGTGATAACCTCCCCCCCACCAATAGTCTATCCCAAGCTGTTATGTAGCTGCACATATATGATAGCCTCCCCCCACCAATAGTCTATCCCAAGCTATTATGTAGCTGCACATATGTGATAACTTCCCCCCACCAATAGTCTATCCCAAGCTGTTATGTAGTTGCACATATTTGATAACCTCTCCCCCACCAATAGTCTATCCCAAGCTGTTATGTAGCTGCATATATGTGAAAACCTCCCCCCTCCACCAATAGTCTATCCCAAGCTGTTATGTAGCTGCAAATATGTGATACCCACCCCCCAAAATAGTATATCCCAAGCTGTTATGTAGCTGCACATATGTGATAACACACACCAAAAAATAGTCCATCCTCAGCGGTTATGTAGCTGCACAAATGTGATACCTACCCCCAAAATAGTCTATCCCAAGCTGTTATGTAGCTGCACATATGTGATAACACACACCAAAAATAGTCTCTCCCAAGCTGTTATGTAGCTGCACATATGTGATAACACACACCAAAAATAGTCTCTCCCAAGCTGTTATGTAGCTGCACATATGTGATAACACACACCAAAAAATAGTCCATCCTCAGCTGTTATGTAGCTGCACATATGTGATAACACACACCAAAAAATAGTCCATCCTCAGCTGTTATGTAGCTGCACATATGTGAGAACCCTGTCCAAGATTTTGCAGTTGGACAACTGCATTGGACCGAGTTATGTATTGAAAAAGCAGGAAAACAGGACTTCAGCAATAACACATTAAAGAATCGTTACTGAGAGTTCTTTGCTCTCTGTGAAGCTGGACATCAGTGCCCTGCAAAGTATAGCATTATTCATTTATTCACGGTTTACATCAAGAAAAATAAATTTATAAAAACAAAAAGGTTATGATAAAAATCAGATTTTAAAAATGTCCCAACACTGCATAATTCGTCCTATGTATAACTAAACTCCATGAGGGCCCAATTCCAGAATCCTAGGAAGTGTGGAGTACCCCTTATTGCTATTACTCTCAGGTCCACTTTAACCCAGAACTGTTGTACATGTTAGCGCCCCATCTATAGTCAATTAAATCTTTTTAATATGAACACCTGATAACATATAACTGGAAATTATTTGTATTAAGAATTGTTTCTTGAAGCTATAATTGTTAATTAAGGATTATTATTATTATTATTATTATTATTATCATTATTATTATTATTAGTTACTAGAAACCATATGACTATTTTTTTCTTTTTTGTTTGTTTTAATAGTATATCAGCCTTCTAATTCCAAAGCCATCCTTGTAGAAGGACAGTAGTGGTACTATTTAAGATAAGTGGTCCATACCTTTCCTAAAGGTATTAGTCCGAAAGTGAATTCAATACCACGACTTGAGTTTGAACTCACTTACAGTGACAGTCTAGCACACTGGCCATTACGCCACGGTGACACCCCATGTAACTGTTTGCAAACAAATGGCTATCATTAAATATAAATGATTACTTGAAACCATATAATTATTAGTATTTGATTGGAATACTTAATATCATTTCACTGTGTGCAAAAAAAAACTCGTAAGAAACAACTACATAAAACGCGTAAATAAAAATTACACTTGACAATTTGACATGCCGTTAAAATCAATCAATCAATTAGTAAGGCTCAAGTACATCTTTATTGCCAGTCAAGAAATTTCAGGTTTCGAACAGGGACTTATTTCATAACCTCAAAAAGCGTGTCTTGGGCAGGACTAGGCTCGCAGAGCCCATCCCTCTCCAAGTTCGGTTTGAATTTAGAGTTTTTCTTCACCGAGAGCAGTTGCTACACCAAGGATTTACCGACTATTTATCCAAAGCTGGGGGGAAGAATACTTGGATCCATGCCTTTCCCAGGAGTATTAAGCACTGCGTTAAATGCAAACAGCCTTGTTCAGAATTTGAACGATAACCGTTACGCCACGACCTCCACCCAAAATAGAGAATTCGATATAAGAAAAGCTGTGTTCTGCTTCTTCCTGGGAGTCAAAAAAGGAAAGAATATTTTTCTTTTAATCTTCAGAGAAATGCCTACCTTTATTTCTTCTCTCAGCGGCTTGCCTAACTTGGTCTAAGACCAAACAAAAAGAGAAAAAAGAAGAAGAAAAGCATTATACATTATATATACTGCACCTGTCTATGCGGAAGACAGTGCATGTCCAAACTCTCTGAATGGGTGTGTCAGTGTGGAAATTAAAAACGGAAAACCTCAAAACAGACACCGCATTTTTCTAATCTAAACCAACGATTTAAAAAAAATCTTTCATGTCCACTCAGTTACTAGCGACATATTTCGCATATCTTTCTTCCAATATAAACGGTCATTAATGATGTCCTACTCAAACAATATTCTATAAAGCAGTTAGTTGCCAACCAGAATTTTATTTACTAAATGCATTTGAGATATTTGACAAATTAAGCTCTCCAACAAAACAGATACTGTTAATATTGTTTTATTGTTCGGCGGTAAATATAATTTTTTTTTTTATTTAAGTTGCTTATTGTTTCTTGTTTATAACTATAGAGAGCCCTCTGTTTTTATTTGGTTTTTTTCTGTTCACAGTTTTAAAGTTGGAGTTTCTTTTCAGTAGAATAAGACACATTTTATTTAAACGTTTTAACTGTTTCTTGTTTTAATTGTGAACACACTCTCACTGGCCAGACGGGTCATGGAGTGGAGGCCATATGGTAGACAATGTAGAATGCGTAGACTGCTAAGGATTAGGATCCCACCCACCAAAAAAAAAGATGTATCCTTGGTATGACAGTGGTGATGTTCTAGTTCTCGAGCTCTGGAGAGAGTGGAGTACCTGTATAATCACTTCACTTGCAGCAAACAAGTGATTAATGTAGAATAAAATTATTAGGGTTAAATAGCAATAACTGAAACCATTTAACTGTGTAGAAACTCCAAAATACATTATTCCAAAGTCCACTCGAGCAGGAAGTAATTGTACGATCAACGTTTGAGTCCCGTCTATGGGTCAAATTGATCAGTCTGAAAATTATTACAGTTTGATAGAAATACTTGGAACCATTTAATGTGTGCAAATTATTTGTATTAAGAACATTTACTGACGTTATAATTATTTATCAAGGATTATTATAATTAGTTATTTGAAACTATATGATCACTTGCAAATTATTAGAGTTAGTTAGGAATACTTGAAACCATATAACTGTATGCAAATTATTTATATTAAGGACATTTACTGACGCTATGATTATTATTATTACTTACTTGAAACATTATAATTACTTCCAAATTGGTTTGGTTTGGCTTGGCTTTTTGGCATATCAACCATTGTAGGTTTTTTAATGCCAGATTCTCTTTATACTCATAGATATATATGACTTGTAAACGTATAGTTTGTAGAGAACATTTTTAAACAGGTCAGAGCTCATTTGTTTGTATGCAGTTAAATTATTTCAACACGAATAATTTTATTTATTATTAATCATTTGTTTGCATACAGCTGAATGGTTTCAAGAACTGATATGTGACAGTAATAATTTAAAATCAGTCATTTGTTTCCACATAGTTTAATGGATATACATATATGATTTGTTATTGAATAGATTTTTGTTAATTTCATTTTAAAATGAGTTAAAACTACTAGCTTGTATTGCTGTTGTTGCTACACATTTAAATGATTTTAAATATTGCTATCTAACGCTAATAATTCTATTTAATATTAATCATTTGTTTGCAGACAGGGAAGTGGTTACAAGTATTGCTATTTAACTCTTATTATTGTATTCAACGTTATTCATTCATTTGCACGCAATCAAATGGTTTGGTTTGATTTGGTTTGTTTGGTTTTGGTTTTGTGGCATATCAATTATTGTTGGCTATTTGATGTCAAATCCTCTTTATACATATTATATATGATTTGAAAATATATAGTTTATGGATAACATTTTTAAACGAGCCAGAGCTCATTTGTTAGCATACAGTTAAATGGTTATACATATGGTTTGTAAGTCAGTAGTTTGTAAGTAATCTTATTTTTAAATGTGTCAGAGTTAGTTTGTTTGCACACTAGTATTACTATTGTTTGCACCCACTTAAACGGTTCTAAATACTTTAACATGAATTTCTCTATTTAGTATTAATCATTTGTTTGATTGGTTTGGTTTGGTTTGTTGGGTTTTATGGCATATCAACCTTTGTAGGTAATTTAACGCCAAATCCATCTTTATGTAAATAATCTGTTCTATTTAAAACAATTCGGTTAAGCATAAGTACACAAAAACATTTCCATTTCAAACTATTCAAGCAGTTATATGTAACAATTCAGTTAAGTGTAAATACAGTTTTAATGTCGAAAAACAGTTCTATTTCAAATAATTCAGTTAAGCATAAGCACACAGTTTAAATGTAAGTACGGTTTGATTGTCAAAAACATTTCTATTTCAAGCTATTCAGTTTACTCAAACAATTCAGTTTAGCATAAGTATGCTGTTAGTTCTATTTAACCCATAGATAGGACCCTTGTCATGTGCTACCACTCCGGGCCAGAGTGTACCAGGGAGCAATAGCAATAAAGGGGTACTCTGCATTCCCCCAAAGCTCCAGCACTGCTGGAACTTCACCATCAGATTGTTTAGTGTCATATCTCGGACACTCGTTTGGGGGGGGGGTCTTACCCCCCTGCAGAGAAGCAGTCGGTGTATTCTACAGCCCCAGCCGACTGGGCAATCATTTGTTTGACCTCACCTAAATGGTTTCAAATATTGCAATCAAACACAATGTTTTATTTGCACATAGTTCCATGATTTCAAGCATTGCTATGTAACACTAACAATTCAATTTAGTATTGCTAATCAACGCAAATAATTCTATTCAACATTACTCATTCGTTAACACACTGTTAAATTGTTCCATGTAATGATATGCATAACAAACAATTCAATTAAACATCAGTCATTTGTTTACATACAGTTAAATGGTTAGAGTCCTAATTCTAACCATTCGATTTTAGAATTAGTTATTTGTTTCCACTCGGTTTAAATGTCAAGCAGTTCTATTTGATCCATAGATAGGACCCTATCAGGTGCTACTACTCCGGACCAGAATAGACATGGAAGCAATGCCAATGAAGGGGGTACTCCACATTTCCCAAAGATCCAACATTACTGGAGCCTAGCCATCAGATTGTTTAATGTCATATATCAGGACAGTCGTTGATGGAGAGATGCAGTCGGTGTATTCTAAAGCCTCAGCCGACTGTGCTACAAGTTATTGAAGTTAGTTAGGAATACTTAAAGCCATATAACTGCGTGCAAAAAATGACTATTATTTCTTAACCGCAATGAATAAACAAATTTTCTTGAGACGGTTTAACTGTTTCTGGTTTTAATTGTAAACACACTGTCACTACTCGGAGTGGTAGTACCTGTTCGGGTCCCATATAGATGCAAATAGATGCAAGTATAGACGCAACGTTGTGATATTTCCGATATGATTTGATTGTAAGCAAACACCAGACCACAGACTGATTTTGTTTCAAAGATTGGAATTCAAAAGAAAAAAATGGACAACTTGATGAGGGTTAATTTTAGAATGTTATTGGGAGTCCCACTGAGTGGAACAACATTCTTCGAGTCATTGGGTTCAGTTTACGGGTGATTTCGGTTTACCTGTCAAAAGTCATTCTTCAACGAACAAAAGAGTCATCTCCCTAAGTTGTGTCAAGTGTCCTAGCTCGGTTTCTCAGGTGAAAACTCGCTCGACTGGCCCGTGATAAAGCAATGGGTAAACACTCATGAGGATTGACAGTCTAATGTTTATTACAGAGACTACATGTACGGCTGGAGAAGAAACTAGACGGCAATTACACAAGAATGTTGAGAGCATTATTGAGCAAGTCCTGGTGACAACACCCCACAAGACACCAACTATACGGCCACTTGCCTCCCATCACGAACTCTATACAAGTTAGACGAACCAGACACGCAGGACACTGCTGGAGAAACAAGGACGAGCTCATAAGTGATGTACTCCTATGGACCCCCACATATGGCCAAGCAAAAGCAGAACAACCAGCTCGAACTTACATACATCAGCTATGTGAGGACACAGGATGTAACCCTGAAGACCTGCCAGAGGCGATGAATAATAGGGAGAAGTGGCGAGAAAGGGTCAGGGATATCCGTGCTAGCGGCACGACATGATGATGATGATGATGAAACCGTCTTAAAGACAAACCGCCCTATCGGCGGAGTTTAGAATTTGCAACCTGTATCCCTGGCAACGCGGGTAAGACTTCTAAAATAAGGTGTAAGAAGTATGACATTAAACAGCATATGAAGGTGAGACCCCTGTTTTGGAGATCTGTGAAGTATACACTATCTCTTCATTACCTTTACTCACAGGTCTCTTCTGATTTGTTGTGGTAATATATATTAGGGTTCAAAAGTCAAAGTAATAGCGAGATTGATGTTCGAACTCACTCACAACGATGTTGCAGTCCGGTGCATAAGACGCTAAGCCACGTAACATTTAAAATTTACAAACCAATAACAAAATAAAAACCAAGAAAGATGCTCTTTTAAAGAAAGTACATTATTTTGAAAATACATAATTATCAAAGTACATAATTGATTAAATCGGCCACGGATCCCGGCATTGGCACCGGACAGGCTGAGGATCGTAAATTAGCTAAATACCGGTTGCTTTTAGACATATTTCTTTTCGTACCAATTGTGCATGAAATGTCGTGTCATAGATCCTCTAAACAGCATCACTGCCCAACCAAATTAGTTCAAAACCTGCTAGCCATAGGAAAAAGTCTCGAAATATTGAATGGCTGTTTCAGAAAGTTCTTCTTACCATTCAACACTTTTTCAATTCATTCGACTGAGATTGTTGATCGAAAATGACTGATTCCCACCAGATGGTCGTCTCCGTGGTATAGTGGTTGACGTACGGGTCTACGACATCGTAGTAAGCAAGTTCGAGCCCCAGTCGCGCCATTACGTTCACTTTTGGACTAATAACCGTTGGGAAAGGTATTGAACTCCCTTATCCCTCCAACTATTGATTCAATAGTACGACAACTCTTCTACAAAGATGGCTTTGGCACTTAATCATATTTACCAACCCCTCCGCTCGGGCAGGATATGACACAAGGTCAATTTTTAAGCGAAGTTTAACAGGTTTGAATTCAGAGTTTTCCTTCTCCTAGACTAGTTGCCTCACCAAAGCTGAGGAATCTCGTCTGTCCTACTATTTACCCATAGCTGGAGGGAGAATAATTGGATTCATACCTTTCCCAAGGGTATTAGTGCTAAGTGAAATGCAATTAGTCTCGTCCAGGATTTGAACTCGTGTCGCCGTGTCCTAGGACTGTAACCATTACACCACGGGCACCTCCTTAATAACCCATGAAAGTTGATCTGCCATTAAACAAAGCATAGCAAAAAACATATACCCCCGACTTTTATTGTTACGGTAAGATTAACAAATTACAAGTCTGCAGCGTTTTTATCGACCCATATCGTCTTGTCAAAAGTGAAAAGTGACACTACATTTCAAGTTTCGCTCTGAGATTAACATCTATGATATGAAAAGGATGAAATTCTATGGGAACATCCACCTTCAGTGAGAAGGCTACGACGTCTGATTTTACCTAAACCCTTCACTATGTGCAGGATTCGACACGAAGACCATTTTTAAGCGAAGTACAGCTTTTTTCTGTTTCCTAGACTAGTTGCCTGACAAAGCAAAAGAACCCAATCGAGTCCACCGAAAGAGAAATCCGGCTCAATTGTGACGTCACATAGGTAGTTTATGAGGATAGCGGGACAGTTTTTTTTTTTCATCATACAACGTGTGAAAGCACGTGCGATACCATGTCCTCATCAGCCGCCATCCAGGGGTGATAACACAGTTTACCGAAACTGTGTTATGTAATGCCAAAAATGAATGATTTTAAACTAAAAATAAGGTTTTAGAAAACTTTTTAAGTTATGTTTTTTTTTTTTTGTTGTTGTTTTTTTTTTTTTTTTTCAAGTAAGAAACAGGGCTGAATTAAATGCTGGTATTCATTTTTTTTTAAATGATCAAAAAGATTGTTGTTGCTGAATGGTGTGTCAATAAACTAAAATTCACGTTACGTTACATTAAATGTTAAAAACAGAAAGGCGTTCATAATTTCAATTGTTTCATCTGCATTGTTTTATATTTTTATTTTAATTCTAATTATTCTATACAATATTGTAATTATTAAGTGATTATTACTCAAATACACTAGGTGCCCGTGGTGTAATGGTTTTCGTCGTAGGAAATGGACACGACGACTCGAGTTCAAATCCTGGACGAGAATTATTGCATTTCACATAGCACTAATACCCTTGGGAAAGGTATGAATCCAATTATTCTCCCTCCAGCTATGGGTAAATAGTAGGACAGACTTGGTTCTTTAGCCTTGGTGAGGCAACTAGTCTAGGAGAATGAAAACTCTGAATTTAAACCTGTTAAACTCCGCTTAAAAAATGACCTCGTGTCATATCCTGCCCGAGCGGAGGGGTTGGTAAATAGGATTACATAAGCAAGTAAATTATGAATTAGGGAAAAAAAAACAATAATTAAATAAACAGAGAAACAAAATACAAATAAATGATAAATAAAAGATAAATATAAATACGAACTAAATAGATTAAATACAAACAAGCAAATGAATTAAATACAAATAATTAATTGATCCAAAAATCAAATGATAGAAAAATATGTTACAGATAGAAAAATTTAGCTCAATGTTTGAAACTTTCTTTTTGCTTAACTTGTTACTAGCTGTATTATCATTTTCCTTAGAAAAAAAATTATATCAGAGAGCATATGTAGATCTCTAGACAAACTTTCTTTCGATTTTTTCTATACAGTGACCCTCATCAAAAGTCTTAACATTAAAAAGAAGTTCATAATCTGCCAAAACATTCAATACCACGAGCATCACTACTTTTCTTTGACTTACTGAATGATATTACCCAGTCAGCTGGGATTGCAAAAGACACCGACTGTATCTCTGCAGAGTAGTAAGGCCCCTTCCCGCAACGAGTGTCCTAGATATGACACTAAACAATGTGATTGTGAGGTTCCAGTTATGCTGGGGCTCAGTGGAATGCAGAGTACCCCTTTATTGCCATCGCTCCATTGTGAGGTTCCAGTTATGCTGGGGTCCAGTGGAATGCAGAGTACCCCTTTATTGCCATCGCTCCATTGTGAGGTTCCAGTTATGCTGGGGCTCAGTGGAATGCAGAGTACCCCTTTATTGCCATCGCTCCATTGTGAGGTTCCAGTTATGCTGGGGTCCAGTGGAATGCAGAGTACACCTTTATTGCCATCGCTCCATTGTGAGGTTCCAGTTATGCTGGGGCTCAGTGGAATGCAGAGTACCCCTTTATTGCCATCGCTCCATTGTGAGGTTCCAGTTATGCTAGGGCTCAGTGGAATGCAGAGTACCTCTTTATTGCCATCGCTCCATTGTGAAGTTCCAGTTATGCTGGGGCTCAGTGGAATGCAGAGTACACCTTTATTGCCATCGCTCCATTGTGAGGTTCCAGTTATGCTGGGGCTCAGTGGAATGCAGAGTACCCCTTTATTGCCATCGCTCCATTGTGAGGTTCCAGTTATGCTGGGGCTCAGTGGAATGCAGAGTACCCCTTTATTGCCATCGCTCCATTGTGAGGTTCCAGTTATGCTGGGGCTCAGTGGAATGCAGAGTACCCCTTTATTGCCATCGCTCCCAGGTCCACTCTGCTATTGAGTCGTAGCACCTGATAGGGTACTATTGATAGGTCGAATAAAACTAAATTGCGTACTTATACAAAACTGAATCACTAGAAATAGAACAGTTTTGACATTTAACTGTCCTTGGACAAAAATTATACTTATACTAAACTGAATGGTTTGAATTAGAATTGTTTGATTAAACTGAATAGCTTGAAATAGAAATATTTTTGGCAATTAAACTGTACTCATGCTAAACTGAATTGTTTGAAATAGAACTGATTATTTGTATCAAAATGGATTTAGCATTAAATAACCCACAAAGGTTGACTGCCATAATACCCAACCAACAAACCTGAATGACAATTTGGTTGATTAGTTGGTTGGTTGGTTTGGTTTTAGGGCATATCAACCATTGTATGTTATTTAATACACCGACTGCATCTCTGCAGAGGGGTAAGACTTCCCCAACGAGTGTCCTGGATATGACACTAAGCAATCTGATGGTGAGGCTTTCATAATGCTGGAGTTTTGGGAAATGCGGAATACTCCTTTATTGCCATCGCTCCCAGGTCAACTCTTGCCTGGAGTATGGGTCAAATAAAACTAAACTGTGTACTCTAGCTAAACTGAATTGTTGGAATTTGAACCATTTTTACATTTGACTGTGTGTAAAAGGCTGTACTTATGCTAAACTGAATTGTTTGAAATAGAAATGTTTAATGTATAAAAATGGATTTGGCATTGAATAACCTACAATGGTTGACATGCCATAAAACCAAACCAAACCAAACCAAACAAATCCAGCCCAACGAAGCTTGTAGTAATTGCTGTTACTATTCATGTAATTCTAAAGTCATTGATGAATCTTGAGAAACTAGACGTGTGAAAACGAGTCGTGGGAAGCAACCATAATGGCAACGAAATACAAATTTGACTTTGGGACATTCTAGTAACGAAATGCAAAAGCATTTATTCAGTGGTAAATTCAGAGGCAGTACATATGAGACAATGTTTATTTTTGATGTCACATGATAGGCTAATGTCTAACTAAAAAGGTTATCTTTGTAAATGACAGCGAAGAGATGAGATAAAGTAGAAAGAAGTGGGGGTGGTGATGATAGAAGCTTCGGAATTCACTTATAAATAACAAACAAATGCCGCGTATACTTTTGTATAAGTCGATCTCATGAAGAGGTCGACCTTTGATTTACAATCACAAAATCATTAACTGGTGGAATTCATTTTTGAATTCAACGGTTAGCATCACGTTATCAAACGCTCTCTCGGTGGGGCTTAGGGTGCGCTGACTGCATCCCTTTCAGAGAGAGGTAATATCCCCACCCATTAAAAATTGGGGTGTTCTCGGTATGACACTAAACTACATCGGATGGTGAGTTTCCTGTTCTGAAGAAATGTGGACTAACTTTTCATTAAGATTACTCCCAGATTCACTCTGACTCGGGGTGGTAGTACTTGTTAGAATCCCATCTATCGGTCAAGTAGATCTGTTTAAAAGTTATACTTATTTAATGGGATCGTGTTTAAAAAAAACTCTTAAGAAACAGATGCGAAAAATGTGGAAGGTCTCGAAGTAAACGAGTTCAAACTCCAGTCGCACTGACCTTCACTTTCGACCTAATACCGTCGGAAAAGGTACTGAACCCCTTTACCCGCTAGCTACGGGCTAAATAATATCATTGCTATTCTTCTACAAGGATGGCTTTGACTTTCAATAACCCGAGAATGTTAATATACCATTAAACAAAGAAACCAAACCAGACATAAACGTACAATTAGCGTAAGAGAGAGTAGAGGAGTGGCTAGTGTACTGGACTGTGACATGATCGTAAGCGAGTTCGAACTCTAGTCGTGCTATTACGTTCATTTTCGAATTAATACCCTAGGGAAAGATATAACCCTTTATCCACCTAGCTATCGTTTAAAAATTACCACTACTGTTCTACAAGGATAGCTTTGGCATCAAATAACCCATGAAAGTTATTATGCCATTAAAACAAAGAAACCCAACCAAGTTCGAAATTATATAACACAGCAAACCAACAAACGCAATTCCCTAACGGCAAGGCATAAAATAACCCTACACGGGCTTACATGCCATTAAAATCACTCAACCAACCTTATAAAATTTATTACACATGTATAGGTCGTCACCAAAAATTTGCCTAGAAATTATTCCTTTCTGGTCCACGTTTTCTGTTGTTTTACAAAACGCTGGCCACAATGCGCTTCCATTCCATTCAAGATCTCGCCCTTCTCTATGATGGTCCAAATCGCTTGACGATTTTCATCTTCTCATTGTCGTGTAGGTTTTCCGGTGGTCGTTTCTGGTCTCTCGGATACCACTTGACAAATGCTCGGGTCCGCCAGTTTTCTGTGAACTTTATGACATGTTCTGCCAAGCGGAACATCAACGCGATGACGTCCATCACTCTCCTCCCGAATTACCTCACTTCGGAGACTGTTAAAAATCTCCAATGCCCATAAGGCCTAAAAATTAGGTTTTACAAAATTGACTCAAACGCGAGAAGGAGGAGTAATCTAGATTACGCATAATTCTTTTTCGAGGTATCTATTAACTTTCCAGTTTCTATTTAGTTGCATTCCATTTTTGACGATCCAAATCGTTTTGTATATACAAGAAGCCTATGTATATATGCATAATGCTGAAAAGTTCTCGGCCCAACCATCTTTTAAAGAAAACATAAAGAATGTTGAGTTAATTTTTTTCATGTGGGTAAAGAATAAATATGCAGAATATCATAGCTCCAGTTTGGTTTGGTTTCTTTGTTTTAATGTCTTATCAATTTTCATGGGTTATTTAAAGCCAAAGCCATCCTTGAAAAACAGTAGTGACATTATTTAGCGCATAGCTCGGGGAATAAGGTAGTTCATGCCTTTGCGAAGAGTATTCGTCCAAAAGTGAACGTCAGAGCACGACGAGTTTGAACTTGTTTGTTATATCACAGTCCAGCACGTTTGCTACTGCGCCATGGAGAGTTTACTGCTCTTATTTGGTTGGTTTGGTTTGATTTCTTTGTTTAACGGCACATCAACCTTCGTGGGAGATCTAATGCCAAAGCAATACTTGTAGAAGAACAGAAGGGGTACTATTTTACTTATAGCCGGGGTGGGGAGTTAAGGAAAGTTTCATACGTTTCCCCGAGGGAATTAATCCAAAAGTGTATCTAGCAGTACAATATTGCTCACCTGGCGTTCGCGCCTCGTGGGTAATATTAACTTGATCGTCTGGTTCCAGTGGAGTCTTTACTGCAGGCGATATAAGCTCAGCAGGGCTGGGTTTGTTGCTTGACACCTAAAGGACCCCAAAGGGGGGTGCTGAAGGAATCAAATATCTTTTTTGCAAATGCCTCGAATGATACTCGATTCGTGCAGAGGCCCCACCACCACCACCACCACCACCACGCCTCATTAAAATGACCTTGTGGGAGGTCGGATAAATCCAATCCATATACTATGGTGTCACCGTCCAGTATGTTACTCCTTCTTTGTTGTCGGTCATTGTCTTTGTGCTTACACATATTGAAAAGATCTCAGAATTATTCAATAATATTAAATCTAAACGAGATTTTATTATTAAAACTTGTTTGCGTATTTTATAGGTAAATAACAGGGTAAACTGGACTGACTTGGTACGGCAATCGATCGAAAAGAAAGTAAATTGTGAATTTAAACCGGCTGTACTCCGTTTAAAAATGACCTTGTCGCTGAGAGGTTAAGTAAATAATTTCCGATTATCCTATGATTAAGCCAAAGTATTTTCTTTCTGTCTGTCATCAGATAACTTAACGGCGTCTGCGGTGTGTGCAAATTATTTGAATTAAGAGGAGTTACTTCAAGCTATAATTGTTTACAAAGGATTATTATTATTATCATTATTATTATTATTATTAATCCAAGCGAGTTTTTCACACCAGCTTTAGCCGATGGTTTTTCGACGGAGTCTGAGTGACAACAAGTCTCATAACGTCACCAGAACTCTTCTCAGTATTCTGACCGATCTAAATAATGCTGTAGTTTTGACGGTTCCTGCTCGTCCTCCAATTTCTAACTCTTCCAGCCCCTTTACCAAACCTTTGGGGATCATTCCGAGCGCACCGATTACAATTGGTATCACCGTTACCTTCATGTTCCAAAGCTTTTTCAGTTCTCAGGCAAGAGCCAAGTATTTGTTTTCTTTGATTTTTACTCAGTGGTCCTTCAGGACGGCAAAGTCCACGATTCGATAGGTTCTATATTTTTTGTTAATAATTACTGGTGGGATGAGGTGATCTGTTCATATCTAAAAAAAAAAAAAAAAAAGAAAAAAAAAGGAATTTTATGCATCTCATTCTCCAGGACAGATTCTGGTTTGTGCTTACACCATTATTATTATTATGGTTGTTGTCGTTGTTATTTATTGAAACCATATAATTGTTTGACATAGTTGGAAGCATAAAATCGTGTACTACTTATTTGATAGAAATACTTGAAACCAGATCGGAGAGTTCCAGTGAAGCATTCGCTAAAGTGCTAGGTTGTGACCAAGAAGTAAACGAGTTCGAACGACTGTCGCGATTTTACATTCATTACTTTCAGTTTAATACCCTTGGGCAAGATATAAACCCTTTATTGTCACACACCTCTACTATGAGTTAATATCAATGCTGTTCTTCGACAAGGATAGTTTTGGCATTAAATTACCCACGAAGCTTAATATGCCATGAAAACAAAGAAACCGAATCAAAATAAATTTTAAACTATTTAACAGTGGAAATTGTTAGTATAAAGAGTAGTTAATTGAAGCTATAATTGTTTATAAAGGATTATTATAATTTTACTCCTTATGAGTCTTTCACACTAGCATTAGCTGATGGTCTTTCACTGATTGACAGTAAGTTTCCTCAGATCTCAAAGACTCTTCTCAATATTCAACATGTAGTTTGGATAGTCTCGATTCCTCCTCCAATTTCCAATTCTTCCAGGGACCTTTCCAAGCCTTTGGGAAACGTTCCAAGCGAGCAAATTACAATTGGTATAACCATCATCCCGTGGTGCCCATGGTGTAATGGTTATCGTCATAGGAAATGGACACGGCAACTCGAGTTCAAATCCTGGACGTAAATGATTGCATTTCACATAGCACTAATACCCTTGGGAAAGGTATGAATCCAATTATTCTCCCTCCAGCTATGGGTAAATAGTAGGACAGACTAAGTTCTTCAGCCTTGGTGAGACAACTAGTCTAGGAGAAGGAAAACTCTGAATTCAAACCTGTTAAACTCCGCTTAAAAATTGACCTTGTGTCATATCTTGCCCGAGCGGAGGGGTTGGTAAATAGGATTACCATCATCCTCTTGTTCTACAGTTTTCTTAGTTCTCTAGAAAGGTCTAAGTACTGGTCTCTCTTTTCGCTTTCTTTGATTTTTACTATATGGTCGGCTGGGACTGCAAAGTCCACTATTCGGCACGTTCTCTTCTTTTTTTTTCTTTTCAAGTATCACTAGGTCAGGTCTTCTGTCCGGTATTAGGGGATCTGTTTGTATCTCAAAATTCCAGAGAATTATATGTCTCATTCTCCAGGACAGATTCTTGTTTGTGCATATACCATTTTGTAGTATAGTCAAATTTCAATTTCTTGCACAATTCCCAGTAAATCACCTTTCCCTTCCAGTTGGATATAGTCTTATACTTCTTTTGTGCAAGTTGCTACATTTGCTTATCATGTGATAAATGGTTTCTTCTCTGACACGATATAATCTACACTTGCTATTCTGCTGCATATTTTCGATTCTGGTTAAATTATTGAAACCATATAATTCACTAAAGTCTTTTTTGTTTGTCTGTCTGTTTTATCAAATAACTCATGGACGTCTACAGCTAAAAAGTCGTTACAAAAATATAGTTCGGTTCAACGTTTCTATTTATTACTGCAATAAAAATGGGAAGGGTTCAATTTATGCTCAGTTTACTCAACTTAAAATACCGTCGATAGTTCTTGAAGTATTTTTTTAAAACTTAAACAATAAAAATAAGATCTTTAAAAAGGCGTTTTAGTGCAATTTTTCAAGACATCTAACACTGAAAAAAGAACAATGAACACACACACACACACACACACACACACACATACATATACTGAGTTTTAAGAGTTTTTATTTTAGAATAAAAATGGATTTAAGATATTAGAAGTTGTGCGAATTTTTATATATAGACAAGCTCATCGTTTTCTCCGAAATTATTGAATGATTAATTTGACAAATAAGAAAAATCCTTCGCACCGTTTCAACATCCTAAATCCTGTATACAACGTACTAAAATAAAAATCTGACCGGCTCATTGGCCTAACGAGTAAAATGTTCGCCAATGGTCCCAGGGACCTGGGTTCAATCCCAGGTCGCGTCATACCAAAGACTTTAAAAATGGTACTTGATACCTCCTTGCTTAACACTCAGCCATATAAGGTACGTATCAAGGATAAAGTGGAGCAATCCAGGGAAAGGAGTTGAACCCTCCCTAACACCTCAGTGTTGTAGCTATTGAAAAGGAAGCCTTCTGGTCACCCTCGACTAAGGTTGCCAACTTTACTTACTTAACTACATATATATATATATGGAAGAAAATAATGGATAATAATCCGACAATTTGTGAAGAAAAAATGACAACAAGTAATCCAAATAGAAAGTAGGGATTTATAGAGAAACAAAGTCAGTCGACGCTATAGCGTTTCGGTTCTGCTGAACCATCATCAGGAATGAGAGGGTTTTTTTAGTGATGTTAAGTGTAGATGGATGTATAAAAAGTTTAAAAATATATAAAAATTTGGAAAGGTTGTACAACAAGAAAAGTTGGCTGTTTATGACAAGAAAAATTGGCCGTTTGATCAATGAATCAGCGTTCGTTTCTTTAAAATATGTCACCTGATATTAGAAACATTGTGCATAATCCACGTTCCGTTAGTTCATCGAGAGATTTCGAACCATTCCTCGTTTTCGACGAAATTCAAATCATATAAATCATATAAATCTGGTGGGGGGGGTTCGAATGGTTCGAAATCTCTCGATGAACTAACGGAACGTGGATTATGCACAATGTTTCTAATATCAGGTGACGTATTTTAAAGAAACGAACGCTGATTCATAGATCAAACGGCCAATTTTTCTTGTCATAAACAGCCAACTTTTCTTGTTGTACAACTTTTCCAAATTTTTATATATTTTTACACTTTTTATACATCCATCTACACTTAACATCACTAAAAAAAAACCTCACAGTCCTGATGATGGTTCAGCAGAACCGAAACGCTATAGTGTCGACTGACTTTGTTTCTCTATAAATCCCTACTTTATATATATATATATATATATATACACACACACATATATATAAATACACACACACACATACACACACACACACACACACACACACATATATATATATATATATATATAAACAAATAAAAGGGTACATATAAAGAACTAATACATACTCAACGGGCAAATAATCTTGTTGGAATCATTATCACATCTAATTTACTTAAAATATAACTGAACACTTTTCGAGTCCTATCTGAAAGGCTGAGAAAATGCTTGAGAATTAGTGTCAACCACCCTGAAACTTAAACGGAGTCAAAAATTTGTATGCATTTATTTTAACCTAGTTAGACGAGAGACAAGTATTTTACAAAAAGAAATAGACCAATTATCTGTACAGTTTTAGCGGCTTGTCGGCGGGGCCGAAAATATGATGACTTCATCTACCGCAAGCGGAGGGGTAAGAGAAGACCCAATTCCACAAAGGGTGTCTTGGCTATGACACTAAATCGCATCCATTAGTAAAGCTCCAGTCCTAGAGATCTGGAAAGTGTAGAGTCACCCATTTCGTTGCCATTACTCCCAGGTCCACTCTGATAGTGCCTACGAGGGTTCCATCGACTGTTGAAATAAATCTGTTTAGAAATTATTGGTATTAGATAGGAATATTTGAAAACATATTACGGAGGCTTGACATAGTGGTTAATGTTTGTTTTGTTTTTTTCATCATACAACGTCTGAAAGCATGTGCGATACCCTAGCCTCATCAGCCGCCAACCAGGGTGATAACACAGTTTCGGTAGCTTAAGGCGGTACTGTCACTCCTGGCGCTACCGAGCAGCTTTTGCCACCGGATAGGGTATTTAAAAAAAAAAAAAAATCTATGTATACTCAAGATCAACTAAAAGCGGACAGTACTGTACTGTGTCATCGCAGTAAGCAAGTTCGAACTCTGGTCGCGCTATTATGTACACTTTCGGACTAATACTCTTGGGAAAGGTATGAACTTTTTTATTTCCCCTCCTAAGCTATAGGTTAAATAGCTTCATTACTGTCCTTTAACAAGAATGGCTGAGGCATAAAATAATCTACGAATATTGCTATTAAACGTAGAAATTAAACCATATAACTGTATGTAAATCATTTGTATTAAGATGATTAAAAGGCTCGTTATCATTATTCACTGAAACTGTATAACTGCTTGAAATACCTGAAACCATTCTATGAAAATTATTCTTATTTGTATTATTTGAGTATTTATTTGAAGCTACAATTTTTCACATAGGATTATCAATATTATTATTATTCACTCAACGCTTTTCACATCAGCGTTAGCCGATGGTTTTTCACTGGAGTCTGAGTGACAGCAAGTCTCCTCAAGTCCCCAGGTTTGGTTTGGTTTGGTTTGGTTTGGTTTGGTTGTTTGTAGGTTATTTAATGCCAAATCCATTCTCCTAGAAGAACAGTTGTGGTACTATTTAACCCATAGCTGGGAGGATAAGAGGGTTCATACCTTTCCTACGGGTATTTGCCCGAAAGTGAACGTAATAGCGCGACTGGAGTACGAACTCGCTTACTACGATTCTGCAGTCCATCGCTTTAACCATTACACCACGAGGACACCCTCTCAAGTCTCCAGTATTCTGGCCGTTCTCAATAATGCTGTTGTTTGGATTGTCTCCCCCCGTCCGCCAACTTCCAAGTCCTCCAGTCCCTTTCGTAATCCTTTAGTTACTGTTCCAAATGCACCAGTTACAATAGGTATAATTGTCACCAGCATGCTCCACAATTATTATTATTAATATTATTATTATTATTATTATTATTATTATTATTATTCCTAGTGGGTTTTTCACACCAGCGTTAACAGATGGTCTTTCACTGGAGTTTGAGTGACAAGGCTTCTCGGGTCTCCAGGACTCTTCTCAGTATTTTGACTGATCTCAACGATACTGTTGTCTGATTGGTCTCGAGTCGTCCTCTGATTTTTAACTCTTTCAGGTACTGTTCCAAGCGTGACAATTACAATTGGTATCACCGTCGCCCTCATGTTCCACAACTTTCTTTGTTCTCTGGTAAGGTCTGAGTACTTATCTCTCTTTTCACTTTCTTTGATTTTCTTTCGATAGCCTGCTGGGACGGCAAAATCTACTCTACCGCTTCTGGTTTGTGCATATAACATCTAGTAGTATGGTCAAATTTTTCTTGCACAATTTCCAGTCGGCTTATTCTGTAACATACTCGTATGCATGCAGAAACTTAGTCAACACAATAATGACGAACGAAACACAGTTCTTTAGAAAAATATACCTCTCACACTTTATTCGAAAGGGTTACGAAAGGGTTATGTGCGAGAGGTGAGTTAGAGACTGAACAAAAACTGCAACATATTGACCCCCAGCTCTTCCGGCTATTGCAGCGCTTCTTTCTCATCCTGCGGGGCTGTTCAACCGTGGGCCCTGAGGGCCCAGCTCTCTGCCAAGTCTGGTTCTCACTGCTTCGAACTGCAACCACTGACTCCAAACTCTGATCTCCAACTAACTCGAAGTTCTTGTAGCACCGGGTTATATAATTGTTTGACATTCACCTGCTTCAGTGAGCGTCGCATCTGCACTCAATTCAACCAGTCCGCGGTCAAGGTTATCTCCTGATATCTTCGACCGGATGCACCTGTTATTTACACAGGTGCATTTCTTATTTGACAGCTCAGCCGGATCGGAGGTCAATATGTTACAATTCTACAGTCCCTTTCGACTGGGCCTTTGTAAGAGATAATACTAAACTTTATATTCTTCACTTAAGCTAAAGAGAATCTCAATTATTTTATTTTAGTTCTTGAGATTCTGGGAACAAGAGTATTCCTTCATTACTCCCAGATCCACTCTCACCCAGAATGATAATACTTGTTTGGGTTTTATCTATAGGTCAAATCGAACTCTTTAATCATCTATTATACTTGAAACCATTTACTGTGTGAAAAAAATCATTTTAAAAAAATATTAGTGTTAGCTAACAATACTTGAAAGTATCCAATGTTGTGTGCAAACAATATGTTTGTTTTTTAATCAACCTTCTTGGGTTATTTAATGCCAAATCGATCCTACTAGAAGAACAATAAGTAAAAAAGTAAAAGTGGGGGACTGTAGTCGAGGGTGACCCGAAGGCTCCCTTTTTATTTGCTACTACACCAAGGAGTAGGGAAGGGTGCTACTACTTTCCTTTGATTCCTCCTCTTTACCCTTTATCCTTACCTTATAATGCTGTGTTAGCAAGGAGGCGTCAAGTACCATTTTTTGAGTCTTTGGTATGACTCGACCTGGGATTGAACCCCGGTCTCCCGGACCATTGGCGAATACTCCTAACCATTAGCTGGGAAGAGAAGGGGGTTCATACCTTTCCTAAGGGTGATTCGTCCGAAAGTGATCGTAATTGAGCGACTTGAGTTCGAACTCACTTATTACGATTCCGCCGGCCAGCGTTTTTACCATTTCACTACGAGAAAACCCCTTACGATATGTTTGATTTTAAATAGAGTTATTAACATTCAAATGATTAAACCCAAATAGGGTATTTAGTGATACCAATAATTGAAACCATTTAACTATGTGCAAACAAATAACTAATATTGAATATAATTGTTTGGCTACATAACAATACTTGAAACCATTTAATTGTGTGCAAACAAATGAGCTCTGGCTCGTTTTAAAATGTGGCCAATTGACTATTTGTTTACAAATCGTAAACATTTAATACTAATAAACAAGATTTGGCAATAAATAACCTACAATGGTTGATATGCCATAAAACCCAATCAACCAACCACACTTACAGGGAAAATGGAAAACCTCGCTAAACTTGTTCAAGAACTAACAAACTGTTCTCTGGTATCCGAAATAACCACAGAAAATTTGGTGAGCATATCAATCGCTATTCTGCAATCATCCAATGACAGACAAATGGATAAAAAAAATCTTTGGTTCGGTTTAATTGTTTAATGGCCTATCAACCTTTGTGGGTTATTTAATGCCAGAGAAATCCTTGTAGAAAAACATCAGTGGTACTATTTAACCCATCGCTGGGAGGATAAGAAAGTCCATACCATTCCCAAGAGTTTTAATCTGAAAGTGAACATAATAGCGCGACTGGAGTTCGAACTCGCTTACTACGATGTCACAGTCCTGCACTTTAGCCACTACGCTATGGAGAATCCCACTTCTTGATATATAGTTAATTGTATTAACATTCATCTAATTCTTTTTAGGAAAAGAGTAACCTGCTGATATATAAATGCATTTACCCAACCCCTCCACACAAGCAGGATTTGACACAAGGTCAATTTCTAAGCGGCGTTTAACAGGTTTGAATTCACGTTTCCCTCTCTTCGACTGGTTGCCGTATCAAGGTTAAAGATCTCAGTCTGCCTAACAATTTACCCATAGCTGGAGGGAGAATAATTAAATGCCTACCTTTCTCAAAGATATTTATGAATGTGAAAGGCAGGCTGCCTTTGTCCAGGATTTGAACTTGGTTCACCCTATCCATTTTCTACAACGGTAATCAATAAATCACCAAGCGCCTCCTGTGTATGTTTGTTTAGAAAACTGGCTAAGTAGTCATTGATAACTAACGTATGGTTTCGTTTCTTTGTTTAATGGCATATCAACATTTGTAGGTTATTTAATGCCAAAGCCATTCTCCTAGAAGAACAGTAGTGGCACTATTTAACCCATAGCTGGGAGGATAAGGGGGTTCATACCTTTCATAAGGGTATTTGCCCGAAAGTGAATGCAATAGCGCGACTGGAGTACGAACTCGCTTACTACGATTCTGCAGTCCATCGCTTTAACCATTACACCACGAGGAGGACACCCCACCGACTAATATATAGTAAAAGTAAACAAACATAAGTATAACCTTCACTGTGTGACTCGAGTGTAGCGTAGTGTGAAAATAGACTAAATATCTGTAAATATACCTTTCCAGTAGATGTTAACTACTTTACAGATCATACATTCAGCGTTAACCATTAAAAACCTGAGATTCCCATACAACGCACCTTTGGGTACCTACACTTGGGTTCTTGGATGGAAAATATCAGGAAATGTTAAATATCGTAATCAGTTATTTAATAGTTTTATAGGCAGTTAAATAACAAATTACAACATCTTATAGGTAACAGCGATGTGGAAATGTTTATTCTTCGACCGGTTTTCTGGGTGCCAGGGTATATGTACTCTTAGGAATCGACTGGAATCCTGTGAGTTAAAGAATGATATTATGTTGAAAAATAAGTATTTGGCGTATAAATTAACGCTTTTCTCGTCATTAGAAGTCGATTGATGATGTACACACACACACACACACACACATATATATATATATATATGCGTGTGGGGGGCTAAATTAGATTATTTAGTTTGATGGCATGTTAACCCTTGATGGTTATTTATTGCCAAATCCTGTACACACACACACACACATATATATACATATATTGATTTGTAATCGAATATTTTGTAGGTAACTTATAGTTTGTAGATAAGATTAGTTTTAAACGAGGCACAAATTGCACACAGCTACATGGTTTCAAGTATTGTTATCTAACGCTAATAATTCTATCTAATATTAATGATTTCATTTTTGCACACTGTTAAATGGTTTCAAATAGAGTAAATGATTGAATACTTCTATTTGACCGATAGCTGGAACCCTAACAGGTACTACCAATCCGGGTCAGAGTGGATCTGGGAATAATAACAATGAAGGGATACTCCACATTCCCTAAAGCCTCAGGAGTGGAACCTCACCATCAGATACTGTTTAGAATCATAACTAGCACAATCATTGGGAGTTAGGGTCTTACCCCCTCTGCTGAGGTGCAGTTGGTGTATTCTATAGGCCCAGCCGACAGGGCGGACATATATATGCGTAAGTTTCGGCACATACACACACACACACATATAAACACACACATATATATATATATATATATATATATGTGTGTGTGTGTGTGTGTATGTGTGTTTGCGTTCGCAGCTCTGCTTGATATTTTAGAAACAGCGTCTAATAGCTGTCTTATATACAAGAAGCGCCAACTTGTCTGAGAATCTAGTACTAAGTGTGTGAGGAATATTTTTTTATGTTTGAGAAAAAAGGTGATAACTTGGCGCCTCTCATTATTAAAAGGAAAATATCTGCAGCTATTTCACTTCTCTCTCTCTCTCTCTCTCTCTCTCTCTCTCTCTCTCTTCGTTCCTGAAAAATTTTATTCGACTTGATATTTCCAAAAGACTTTTTGAAAAAATCTTTCAATGGCATCGGGTTGATAATAAAAGTTGGAATAGTTTACATTGCGATAAATCCAATTGAGAAAATTCATTCTTTTTCTTATAGAGGCATGCAGAGAAAGAAAAAGAGAAAAACAGAGCAGTTTTCATTCTTACTTATATTAAAAAAAAGCAAATCTTTTCATCCCAAATTCTAAGTCATTTTTCATTCGATTTATTTGTATATCTTAATATATATATATATATATATATATATATATATATAAAATTAACTTAAATCGCGAGTCGGAATTCTCCTACTAAAGTTTCACCTCAACGGATCATCAGGGAGTCTCACACCGACAGTGTACAGGATTTGGTCGGTGTGAGACTCCCTGATGATCCGTTAAGGTGAAACTTTAGTAGGAGAATTCTGATTCGCGATTTAAGTTAATTTTGTAATTGTCTCCATTCGTGTAATTGTAGCATTGCAGCGTTGACGGTGGGTTTTCACCAACTGACTGCATATCTCTTGATTCTTTTCAACTGGTGTGAGGGGGTTGGCCTTTTCTTTTTCTTTTTTTTTTTTTTTTGTCCTATGATTTTTTTTCCCCCGGGCGGTGATTCGAGATATTTTTATCTCTTGTTCCTGGCAGGTTTTTTTTCTTCTTTTTTTCTGGTAACTGTGAATGCTGGTAGATAGTAGATTAGTAAATATATATCATCATCATCATCATCATCATATCGCGCTGGTAGCACGGATATCCCTGACCCTCTCTCGCCACTCCTCCCTATCGTTCATCGCCCTAGGCAGGTCTTCCGGACAGCATCCCGCATCCTCACATAGCTGCTGAATGTATGTTCGTGCTGGTCGTCCTGCTCTTGCACGGCCATGTGTGGGGGTCCATAAGAGTACATCTCTTATGAGTTCGTCCCTGCTTCTCCAATCATCTTCATCATGTCGCACTGCCAGCGCGGATATCCCTGACCCTCTCAAACCACCCGTCTCCATCGTCCATCACTCCCGGAAGACCTTCAAGGCTATATCCTATCTCGGCACAGAGCTATTGTATAAATAGGTTCTAGCTGATCGTCCAAACTTTGCACGTCTATGTGAAGGGGTCCACCAGAATATATCGCTTATGAGTTCGTCCTTACTTCTCCAGCAGTGTCCCGCATATATATATATATGTATATATATAAAGTTGGCAACCGTAGTCGAGGGTATTTTTAAACATCTTGAGTGCTAATTTTGATTTATAATCAATTGTCATACATCATTGGAACTATTTTTAAGCAAGATGGAAGCGAAAGCATGTAATTCAAGAAGAAAAAAAAACTCATTTTAGCAAATCACGAAGAAGGCAAATCGTATTCTGAAATTGCTGGCATATGTACGAAGGTCAAAAAACGTTGTCTATCGTGTAATCAGTAGATTTAAGGCTAACAAGACACTTGAACCAAAACCGAGAACTGGCTGGCCTCCTATGACTACCAAACGGGAAGATCGGATGATTGTTAAAATGTTCTTAAAAGACCATTTCGATACAGCAACGTCTATCTCTCGTGCATTTTATGAGCAAACAGGAAAGCCAATCTTTAGAAAAACTGTTTCTCGTAGGTTAAATTAGGAAAAAATAGTGGCTTGGATTCCATGTCGCAAACCTTTGATTTCAAAGAAAAATCAAAAGGTTCGTCTTGACTTTGCCACTGAGTATATCCTGTGGACAATGGAATATGGTTCACTTTAGTGATGAATCTAAGTTCAACCTGTTTGGATCTGATGGTAAGAAGTTTGTAAGACGTAAAAATGGGGAACGCTCATCTCCTCAATGCGTTAAGAAAACCGTGAAATTTGGAGGGCGAGCGTCCTGGTGTTGGAGATGGTTTCTACCGCGGGAGTAGGACCCATTGTTCGTTTTCACGGTAATATTAATGTCAGTGTTTATAAAGAACTTCTTTGCCAGCATGCTCTTCCTTATTTACGCAAAGGAACAGTTGAAACTCCAATATTTACGCAAGACAATGCGCCTTGCCACAAAGCTACAACAACAAGCTGTTGGAGAAGGCACAACTCCTTTCCTTGGATTGCTCTACCGACCCTTTGTTATTTATTATATATATATATATATAGAGAGAGAGAGAGAGAGAGAGAGTGATAGAGAATTTGTTCATTAGTAAAGTTTTATGAGTTTTCTATATATAGAGGCTAGACTAGCCGCTTTTAGCACATGGCCCTCTGGAGATGGGGGAAGATATGTGAAACTTAATTAACGAATTTATTGTGTGCACAATTCTATTATTTATAGATTTTCTACCCGCTCTGTTTTAATAGCGTTGAGCACTCTTCTTATAGAAAAACTTTTCTAATTTGCAGTTCTTCTACCTTTTTATTATAACATTATATATATTACGTTATGTTTTATGAATATATGTAAATGTGGATAGATAAATAGATAGCCCCTGATGATCACACACGCAAGAAACTAATAATCCACCAGCGCTGTTAAATTTATATCTAAGCTATCCAACTTTTATGCACACACACACCGGACATTGGCCCTGGTGTTAGAGTGTTCGCCAATGGCCCGGGAGACCTGGGTTCAATCCCAGGTCGAGTCATACCAAAGACTCAAAAATGGTACTTGATGCCTCCTTGCTTAACGCTCAGCATTATAAGGTACGGATCAAGGGTAAAGTAGAGCAATCCAGGGAAGGAGTAGCACCCTCCCCTACACATTGGTGTAGTAGCTATCGAAAAGGGAGCCTTCGGGTTACCCTCGACTATGGTCGCCAACTTTTTTTACTTATATATATATATAACTGAAAGCAAAAAAATATCACTTTTCTCTTTCATTAAACCTGAAGTTGCTTTTGATTCTGGACGCTCTAGAACTTCTGATTTGGGTTTTTCCGTCAAATTTAGTCAACGTTTCGGCGTGTAGTTCATCTCATTTTATTGTGAAAATAAGCCCACTGGAAATTGAATTTTACTTATCAGATGTACCGAATTACAAAGGCGAATATCTGTTTACAATCGTTCATAATAAAAATTATAAATTCACTGAATTTCCCTAACGTATGTTATTGCTGAAAGAAACAGTAATAATTATAGATATTTGAAATTTTTTATGGAATAATTCAAATTATGTGAGCAACCTCCAAGATTCGAACTCGGCTCTTCAAATCTATTTTCTGAGACGATACTAATCTATATGCGATACTATACATATATTGTATCACTCACAGATAAGTACGACACCCCAGCCAATTTTATGTATAAAGTTACCATATTTGACGGCATAAAAGACGCTCTTTTTTTTAATAGAAATATCTTTTTAAATTCCTCGGTATCTTATATGCCATGAATAGGTCTAAAATTTGCGATAGTCGGCCGAAATTAGCAACGTGGCAACTCCTATTAGGTTAGACTTTAGAGTAACATTCATATACCTATTGTCATAATTCAAAACTTTCATATACCTATTGTCATAATTCAAAAGGCTATAATGCAGATTAAAAGTATAATTATCGATAATATTCATTATATTAATTTCATCACGTTTGATATTACTACTTTTTGTCTTGTTTTGTTTTTGTTTTGTTTTTTTGTTTTCTTAGCTTTGAATATAATAAAAAATCTTATAGGTTTGTGGGTTTTTTTTGTTTTGTTTTGTTTTGTTTTTTTTCCATTATTTTTCGTTTAATTGAAATCATGGCCTGTTTAACCAAAATCACACCTCCTAAATATAGCCTTGGCTGTACCATTTACTGATAATTTTACTAGTTATTAGTTTTTTCTTGATTTGCCTTGTGAAATTGGGATGCGTCTTATACAACAGTGCGTCTTATACAACTGTGTGTCTTATACAACTGTGCGTCTTATATGTCTCAAATACGGTAATTTTTTTCTGAACCAAAGATAACGGGATATCATTTCTGCCGGACTGAACTTGTATACGCAAAAATATTAACATGCAGGGTATTTCACAATTTTTGAAACAGAATGATAGGATATTATTTGTCTAAATTTCTTAGATGAAGTCTGATAATTTTCAGCGCTTAGAATGTTCGGACTATTGTCTTCATCTTCATCGATTTCTATGATTGTGAATTTTGCATCTCTGTTGAAGTCGTGACCGTTTACGCAGAATGGTTATTCCATATCTATTAGATTGTTCTTATTTGTATAAATTTCTTCGATGAAGTGTGATGATTTTCAGCGCATAGAATGTTCGGACTTTTGTCTTCATCTTCATTGTTATACCGAAAATGTTTCAGCCGATATGTCTTTCGGCCTTCTTCAGGTATTTCATGTCGAACTCGGGAGTCTATACAGAACATCGAACTGAACCCTTTATCGAATCCATGGGGATATATTGTTCTAATTCCGTTAACCACGATCAGGTACAACTGTTAAGATATAGTAAGTATTCTTTGTTATGGCGCAGTGGATAAGACGTTTGGTTGGAAAAGTGCTTTTGAGTGAGATCATCCGGAGGTCCCAGGTTCTATCCCACATACAGGTAAAATAACAAAAAATACTTACTATTGCTTAACACTTGTACCTGGTCATGGTTAACGGAATTAGAACAATATATCCCCGTGTATTGAATAAAGGGTTCAATTCGAGGTTCCGTGTAGGCTCCATAGTTTGACATGAAACACCTGAAGAAGGCCGAAGGACATATCGGCCGTAATGTTGCTAGTATAAAAATTAAGATGACGACAATAGTCCGAATATTTTAAGTGATAAAAATGATTGGACATAAATCAACTACCCCTAAGGATAAAGTAATGAAAATTAAATTTATTAAAAATCAAAGAATAACATAGAATCTGAAATCATTTAATCTCAAACCTGAAGTAAAAATGTCAACAGGAGGCCAAGAATATGTGCTTTAGATATCCGCTATTCTGTTGAAATCACAGTTGAATCCAGTGTGCAAAGTGGTTGATGCTGCGGGCACATTCTTTCGGGACGATTGGAGGCCCAGATGGTGAGGAACCTGTTACCCTACGATCTTCTCAAGTGCCATGAGCTTCGAAGTTATTGACCAACTTGAAAATCTGACTCCCGTTTGGAAATGCGTTGAAATTGAATTTCCTTATGTATTTTACTTGAACAATCTTGAAAGACTCAGTTTCGTAATATATCTTCACACAAAAGATCTACTCCGTTCTCCTAGGCATCATTGCGCTATATTCGGTCAGATATATCAAAGGGTTAACAATTTACCAGCAATAAGCAGAAAAGAAAAAGAGAATAAATCAGGAGAAATTTGGGAGGTCGCTGCTTTATTTCAACAATCACGAAACACTCTGTTATCAACATATTTTTGAAACCCTCTGTACTTAAACGGAAAATAGAAAAACGGTCACATCCAACAAGATACAATCGGTATCGTTTCTTTGTTTTTAATAGCATAACAAACTTCGTGGGGTATTTAATACCAAAACAGACATGGTAGAAGAACAGGAGTGGTGTTATTTAACCCATAGCTGATGAGCAAGGGGTTTTATACCTTTCCCAAAAGCATTAGTCCAAAAGTGAACGCAAATGTTTGGTTGGAGTTCGAACTCACTTACAACGATATGCCCTTAGACGAAGAAACCAAACCAAAAAACTTTAATCTTATAATTACAAACAATCCTTCAGCAAAAATAAACCAACTATATAAGACTTCTTTAGGAAATTATTATTAAGACATTGTATATCTGATAATAATTTAAAAATAAATAAATTCAATAATTACAAAAAAAACCATCTTATATTGGGTATCCAACCGGAACCCTTTAACGTAGATGAACTTATCACCGATTTGATCAAAATGCAATCTAGCAAAAAATTAACCAGAACGTCAACTACTTCACTTATATCTATCAACTACAGTGTGCCAAAAATAGATGCAACTCATTAGTATGATAATTATTTATTACTAAGACAAGCGCAATGGTGGTCATTTAAAACATGTCCTGTAAAAATACATCCTTTGAGCTAGAGACATCAAATCAATGTTGTTGTTTTTTAAATTGTTATTATATCAACTTCCAGGACATGCAAAAAAAAAATTGAGTTTCTTGAGTCCGTAATAAATCATTATATATATTAATGGGTTGCATTTCTCTTGTGACAGTTTTGAATGATTTTATCTCCAAAAAAGTAGTGACGCAAAATAGTTTTCCTCTCTTGTCCAAGGCATTGTGATCGAGGATAAATAGTTGTTAAAGTATACTATTTTCAAATTTAAATTCAAAAAGAACACATTACTATAAGTAGAGTTATTATCAGTCACATGTATATCGAGATACCCTCTGCTTGTAGGAAAGACAATATATATATATATATATATATATATATATATATATATATATATATATATATATATATATATATATATATATATATATATATATATATATATATATATATATATATATATATATATATATATATATATATATATATATATATATATATATATATGTTTTGTTTTGTTTGCCTAACTTCTAGGTTTCCTCGTGCCTGAGTGGTAGAATCTTGGATTGACGTTTGAGTCAACCAGGTTTCAGTCCCAGCTTTGGGAATCTAGCCTGTCTAGCCACACTGAAGAGTTCTGATAGAACGAAACAGATCTGTCTGTGGATGACAATATATGTATATATAGATAGATAGAAAGAGAGAGAGAGAGAGAGAGTGTGTGTGTGTGTGTGTGTGTGTGCGCGCGCGCGCGTGTCCGTATGGAAGCTGACGAAACGTATGGAGAAAAAGCTAGACGGTAATTGCACAAGAACGCTACGATCTATATTGAACAAATACTGAAAGCAACATACCACAAAACAACAGAATAGTCACCTACTTCCCATCTCTAAAACCATTCAAATAAGACGAAGAAGACACTGCTGGAAAGGCAAGGGACGTTCATCTATGGACCTCTTCCCATAGACGTACCAGTGTTAGCCGACCACGAAGAACTTACCTAAACAGCTCTGTACAGACAAAGGATGTAGTCTAGAAGATCTGCCGAGAGCGATTGATAATAGAGACGAATGTCGAGAGAGAATGCCAGGAAAGTCCGTGCCAGCTGCGCGACTTGATTATACATATATACCAACGTTCACAAATAACTTTAAAATAAACTATTGATGTTGGTTAGTTGTTTGGGTTTTATGGCATATCAATCTTTATTGGTTATTAAATGCCAAATCCATTTTTATACAAAAAACAGTTCTATTTCAAACAATTCAGTTTAGCATGAGTACACAGTTTCATTGTCAAAAACATTTCTATTTCAAGATATTCAGTTTACTCAAACAGTTCTAATTCAGCCAATTCAGTTTAGTATAAGTATAGATTTTGTTTACACAGTTAAATGTTAAAACAATTCTATATTAAACAATTCAGTTTAGTGTTTAGTTTCAATGTCAAAAACAGTTCCTTTTCAAAAAATTCAGTTTATCATAAGTACGCAGTTTAATTGTCAAAAACATTTATATTTCAAGCTATTCAGTGTAATCAAACAGTTCTAATTCAAACAATTCAGTTTAGCATAAGTATGCAGATTAGTTCTATTTAACCAATCGATAGGGCCCTATCAGGTGCTACCATTCCGGGACAGAGTGGACCTGGGAGCAATTGCAATGAAGGCGTACTCTGCATTCTCCAAAGCCCCAGTATCATTGGAACCTCACCATCAGATTATTTAATGTCATAACCAGGACACTTGTTGGGGGTGGATCTTACCCCTCTACAGAGATGCAGTCGGTGTATTCTACAGCCCCAGCCGACTGCGCAGTATAAAGTATGGACTAAAACTCATCCAAGCAATATAATACAATATCGAAAAATATACCTGAAAATTTAAACACCATTTTTAAAAATCTAAAACAAATCTTCCATAAATAAAGGATTTATACCAAATCACCACAAAATACTTTATGATTAAATTTATTTTACAACTTTTTGATTAAATGACGTGCAAGAAAATATGTCGCTAAGCAAGAATAACTAAACCTCCTTTCTCGAAAAGCATGAATCTATTTTTTATTTACCCTACAGTGAGTAAATGGTAAAACACACTGGATTCTCTTGCCTTCGTACGACAACCAGTATAGGAGAATGAAAACTCTGAATCCAAACAAGATATATATGCCGCTTTAAAAAATGACCTTATGTCACATCCAGCCCTTTGAGTCATGTTTTTCCACCCACCCTCCTTTGAAGACTAGTTCTTTGGACATTCCACTCCCTCGCAATAATTTCAAAAAAGAAAAAAGAAACAACACACTCAGCGACGAATCGAACAAAAGAAATTTAATTAACAAAGAATCAAGACGATTCAACCTCTTAAAATCCAGAACAGACAATTGTTTAAAGTTATTTCGATTACAATCACACAGACATATATCATCAAAAAGAGTGAACGTGCTACATCGAGAAAGTTCACGATGAATAATCCTTTTCTTACATAAAACACAGATTTATTGTTTGCTAATTAACTATGTTAATTAGATTAATAATAATTGCTTTTTTTTAATGTTCAATAAAATTCAAACGGGGTAAAATGCGAAGTGTTAGAGGCGATTCAAATTTGCAAGATGTGCTCACGTTTCTGGGATGTCACCTACATTCTAAAAGAGACCTTAGTTTCCTACTTATCAACACACACACACACACATGCTCTAACGTGGTATCATTCTGTGTATATCTTAAGATATTTTATGGTTGAAATATTGTGATATTTTCACTGCAATTTACAGCATAGGCAACAGTAATAATTCTACTGTTTTTACAACCATTTTAGATCTTATCTAACATTATGAATTTTATCTAATAGCGATTTTATCAATTTCAATTATATATATATATATATATATATATATATATATATATATATATATATATATATATATATTGACGGACTATAAAATCATGATGTGTTTAGGCACAAATTCTCTTATAGGCATGTTTTATTAAATAAGACAAGGATTGTTTGTTCATTCTATTAACTGAGTTTTTATTGCTAGCTCATAAGATACGGCAATTATGGATCAAGGCTGTGTAAAAAAAAACGTCCAAAGCATTACACACACGCCACACACGTATATATATATATATATATATACGCGTATGTGTCTCTGTGTGTCTGAGTATATATAATAAAACCAGTTGAATTCTCTCAAAACTCATGTACCTGATCTTCAAGTAAGCTTATATCCAGACTTCTAAAGTCTTCAGACGTATAGCCACTAGTTCATCTGAAGATCGAGAACGTGTAACTAAGAGTCATGAATTTATTTACCTTTGATTTTGATTTTATAGATAAAATATAGAGATATTGCTCAATCTTCTTGGGCATAGAACACTATATTTTACTAATTTAGACCGTTTTTAGCTGCAAATTTTACTTGTATGAATATATATTTAATTTATATAAATATGCGACCCGAGTACTTTTGCCCATCCCTGGTCATTGTCAATGAACCGAGTTCAAATTCTGGACGAGGCTGTTAGAGTCCTACTTCGTGCTAATACCCTTAAGAAAAGCATGAATCTTTAAAACGCCAGCTATGGGGCAAACTGGGCTCTTTAGCTTTAGTATGGCCACTGGTTTAGGAGAAAGGAAAATATTTTTAATTCGAAGCCTAATGAGTGCTGTTCAGATAATCTATGGCGCAGTGGAACACCATTCCTCTTTTATCAGCTCATCCCAAAAAGTGTGGCTGGTTCAAGGCAAGACTTCATCATAATAAACAAGTCTCCTTTGTAATTCATTTGCTAAACTTCGGCTTAATTGATAGTCGTCAGTGAATCGATGGACGAACACTATTTTATATGTATATATTATTTGGTATTATATGTATTTACCTAACTCCTCGATGCGTGGGGGAGCTCCCGTGGCGTAGTGGCTAACGTGTTGGACTACGACACCGATGTAAGCGAGTTCAAACTCTCGTCGTGGTATTACGTCTCTTTCGGACTAATACCGTTGAGTAATATAAAAACTCTCTTACGAGTTAAATTGCCCAACTACTGTAGGGAAGATTCGTCCAAGGCAATACCAGCGACTCATTATAGGGAATGCCGAGGAGATCAAGCATTTGGGTTAAATAGTACCTCTGTTGCTTTTCTATAAGGATGGCTTTGGCATTAAATAATCCACGAAGGTTGATATGTTAACAAAAACAAAGAAACCAAACCAAACCACCCCCTCTGCTATGGGCAGGATCTGATACATGGTGGATTTTACCGGACATTGGCCTAGGGGTTAGAGTGTTCGCCAATGGCCCGGGAGACCTGGGTTCAATCCCAGGTCGAGTCATACCAAAGACTCAAAAAATGGTACTTGATGCCTCCTTGATTAATCAAGGGTAAAGTAGAGCAATCCAGGGAAGGAGTAGCGCCCTCCCCTACACCTTGGTGTAGTAGCTATCGAAAAGGGAGCCTTCGGGTTACCCTCGACTATGGTCGCCAACTTTACTTTTACTTACAGCTGGTTTGACTTTAGAGTTCTCCTTCAAAATCGGTTCTTGTGCGACACTTTTCGAAAAGCAACAGCCTTATATATTCAAGGAATAGAGACGTGGAGGTGCCCGTGGTGTAATGGTTATCGTCGTAGAAAATGAACTCGGCGTCACGAGTCCTGGACGAGACTGCATTTCACATAGCACTAATACTCTTGGGAAAGGTATGAATTCAATTATTCTCCCTCCAGCTATGGGTAAATAGTAGGATAGACTAGGTTCTTCAGCCTTGGTGAGGCAACTAGTCTAGGAGAAGGAAAACTCTGAATTCAAACCTGTTAAATGCCGCTTAAAAATTGACCTTATGTCATATCCTGCCTGAGCGGAGGGGTTGGGTAAATAGGATATATATTCAAGGAAGCAATCAGGAAATATTCGAGTTGTATCCCAAGGCTGAGGGAGGTTCCGCGGCTTAGCCGGACCGCACCACATCCATGATAGTGATGGTTCAGCGTATAAGTTTAGATTTCGAGGTGTCACTCATCCCTTCCCGCCAGAATAAACCAGAAAAATTGTCATCAGTAAAGATGGCCATACAAGGTTATTCTAATTTTTGTTTTTGCTACTTTTTTTTTTAACCTTAGAGAGTTGACCGGTGGCTTGTTCGATTTCGTCCAACTCCGGTATCTGAAAAGTATTCTTTTTAAAAAAAATACAAAAGAAATAAAAAAGAAAATTACTATGTAGAGAGGAAGAAGAGACATCGGCTATCCAGTAAGATTGCCACAGCCGTAAAAGATCACAGTCTGTTCGACTATTTAACAGGCTGGGGGAATGATATAAAACAAAAACAAACTTATTACAAAAACGTTTAACCTACACTATACCAAAACAATAGTTCAAAATATACTAGCAACAGTTCAAAATATCTAATTTAGTGGTATTTGAACTGATATGTGAATCACCCTTCTATCACGGGTAGGACATGACACAAGGTCCCTTTTGGGCAGAGTATAAAACATTTTTAAATGAGCCAGAGCACATTTTTTTTGCTCTCAGTTAAATGATTCAAAATATTACGAATAATGCTATTTACTATTTATCATTTGTTTGCACAAAGTTAAATAGTCTCACGTATTTCTATGTAACAGTAACAATTTAACATCAGTCATTTGTTTGCACACATTTAAATGGATATACATATTTGATTCGTAAGTGAATCGTTTGTCGGTAATTTTATTTTAAATGAGTCAGAACAAATCTATTTCCACACCCGTATTTGCTATTGTTTCTACACAATTAAATGGTTTCAATTATTGCTACCTAACACAAATAATTCTATTCAATATTAATCATTTGTTTGCAGACAGTGAAGAGGTAACAAGTATTGTTATTTTACATGAATAAATCCATTCAACACAATACGTTTGATTGCACACAATCAAATGGTTCCAAGTATTGCTATATAGTAAGTAAAGTTGGCGACCTTAGTCGATAGTCACCCGAAGGCTCCCTTTTCGATAGCTACTACAACATGGTGTAGGGGAGGGAGCTACTCCTTTCCCTGGATTGCTCTACTTTACCCTTGAGCCTTACCTTATAATGCTGAGTGTTAAGCAAGGAGGCATCAAGTACCATTTTTGAGTCTTTTGTATGACCCGACCTGGGATTGAACCCAGGCGAACATTCTAACCATTATGCCATGCTATATAATACAAATAATTCAATTTAGGCAGACAATTAAAGAATTTCAATTATTGCTATTTCACATGAGTAATTTTATTCAACATTTCTCATTCATTTGCACACAGTTAAATAGTTCCTAGTATTGCTACAATAATTCAATGAAACTTCAGTCATTTGTTTAAAAGTTAAATGGTCAAACCATAACAATTCAATTTAACAGTTGCAATTGCTCACAGTTTAAGTATCAAACAGTTCTATTTGACTCTATCAGGTGCGACCACTCCGGGTCAGAATGGACCTGGGAGCGATGGTAATAAATGGGTACTTCACATTCCCTAAAGCTCCAGGACTGCAGCCCTACCATCAGACGATTTAATCTCAGATCCAGGACACTCAGTAGGAGGGTCTTTATCCCCTCTGTAGAGATGCAGTCGGTGTATTCTACAGCCTCAGCTGACTGCAGATATTTTGTCTCAGATTATCTCACGTTGTATTGTTGTAATTGGTTTTGGTTTCTTTGTGTAATACTATATCAACCTTCGAGGGTTATTTAATGCCAAAGACATCCTAGTAGAAGAACAACAGTGATACTATAGCTGATTGGAATAAGGGAGTTTATACCTTTCTCACTTTTCTAAGCCCTTAGTAACTGTTCCTAGCGAGCCAACTATTATCGGTGTTACCGTCACCTTCGTGTTCCATTACTTTTTCAACTCTCTGGCAAGATCCAGGAATTTGTCTATTTATTTGGTTTCTGTCATTGGTCCACCGGATTCCCATTCGACCTACAGCAACCTGACATAATATATATATATATATATATATATATATATATATATATATATATATATATATATATATATATATATATATACCTTTCTCAAGGGTATTAGTCAAAACGTGAATATTATAGTTTGACTGGAGTTCGAACTCGCCGATTACGATGTCACTGTTAAGCACGTTAGCCACTACGCCATGGGGACTCCCCTCCTCCTGTATTAAATGAGGTACTACTTCTGATTTAATGAGGTCTTTGGGAAGATGACAAACTTCCATTTTTATTTATTTATTTATTTTGTTCAAAACATCCTTATATGCTGACATTTTGTCTAACATTATCTTTCGTCGCATCGTTATATCTGGTTTCGGTTTCTTTGTTCAATGACAAATCAACCTTTGTGGGTTATTTAATGCCAAAGTCACCCTTTTAGAAGAACAGCTGTGGTACTTTTCAACCCATAGCTGGGGTTGGAGATTCATATCTTCGTCGAGGGTATTAGTCCGGAAGTGAACATAGTAGCACGACTGGAGCTCGAACTCACTTACTCGGATGTCTCAGTCCAGCTGGTTAGCTCCTACGCTACAGGGGTTTCCTTCCCCGGTGTATTTGCACAACTTCTGCCGGCAGACAGCCATTATTTAAGCCAAGTGATAATGAATCCCGTTTTTATCAAATTGTAATCGAGAGAACATCTAAATGGCCAGAATCCTCGCAGACACTAAAATATGGCTGTCTTCTAAAGAAAAAAAACATAAGTATGTTCTTAAAATCTTCTCATGCTTGAAGTCTTCTGTTCATAATAATATCGAGTGACTCGATAGGGCCCATCCTGCTGGTGTGCAACGTATGCATGTGTTTAAGGAGAGGGGAATAGAAAAAAAATCTGGGACAAAGAGACAGACAAAATAATTGGCAATAGAAAGGGAACAGAACACAAAATATAATACCGTAATTAGTCATTAATAACAAGTATTCGTATATAACACGCATCCCTAACTTTCGGTTACGAAATTCTGGAAACAAAACATCTCTCGTTTATTATACACACCGAATTCTTCAAATTTGTTGCCAGAAAATCTAAACTGAAGTTAATATTTTTATTCGGTTTGTATCGACTAAAAAAAAAGAATTTATAATGTTTATATAGTGCTTCGAAACACAAAATTTACACAGTATTTAGGGCAAAGTTGAAATGTTGTGATATTGCTCTGCATTCTTGTGCATAGAGCACTATATTTTACAGAATTAGCGATAACTTATATATATATATATATATATATATATATATATATAGACCCCCGGACAAAAATACAAGACCACCTTCAAAAATGAAGAAAAATATACTGTTTAAATTTTTTAGATTATGAAAATCATATATATGAAAAGATAAGGCATAAAGACAATGAAATTTGAAATATGAAGAAATTTCAATTCATTATATATGTATATTAGCCTTTACTCTTAATTCTAAAATTTTGTTTTGACATAAATATAAGACCAATGAGCAGAACTAAAGAAGAAAGGCAAATTTTTTATTTAATATTTTGTAGATCCATCGTTTGCTTTGATAACCTCAAAAATTCGGTTAGGCATATTTTCAACTAGTTTCTGAAGTTGAACCGAAAGTATTTTTCCTCTGCGTCTAAGACTGCGTTTTTGAGTTCTGAAATTGCTGAATACTGTCGACCTCCTTCATAAACTTTTGCAACAAGCAATCTCCACAAATTTTCTATAGCAAGTACTGGCAAGTACGCTGGGTGGTCAAGAAGTCTTATTTTTTTGTTCAAGCAAGTACTTCTTTGTTATTGATGAATTGTGGATAGCAGTATTATCTTGCCGAAACATCCATTGTTCTCCACATAGACGACACCCTTTTTGTGCAAGTGATAAATCATTTATCATCTTCACATAATCTGCTGCTTTTTATCGACCACTGACAAATTGTAGTTTAAGTTTTCCTGAAGCTGAGAAGGCCTCTCAGATCACAAGAGATCCTCCTCCAAGATCCTTTGTTGAGTAATTCTTTTCTAGAATTTTTTTTTTGCGTGCCAGTACTTCTGAAAGCCATCTGGACAGCCTAAATTGAATTTCTTTTCGTCCGTGAAAACAACTTTTTGCCATTCTTTAGCATTCATGGTTGACGAGCATATCCCAGTCGTTTCTCTTTGTGCTTCTTAGTTAACCGTAGACGATGAATTCTTTTCTTATGTTTAATTTTTTCGTTGTTTAAATGCCTTCCAATTGTTCTAGTACTGCAAAGAGCATCCACGAGAGATTTTAATATTTTTGCAGTGGACAAAGTTTTCTTTTTTACTTCGGGAACAACTCTTCTCTTGAATTGTGATGATAATTTTTCTGGCCTGTCAGTCGGTTTTCTTGTTCCATATTTATCTGGACTTTTCAAGTAATTGCAGTTAACGGTTTTACTACGTCTTAAGACCTTCTAAATTTCTCTCCGAGATTTTACGTCTCTTTTCAAAGCTGAAATCTCGCCTAACTCAAATTCAGACAATTTAGTTCCTTTAGCCGTTTATATCTTTAGAATTTTAAATATTATAGTCTTAATATATCTTATTTTACATTGACTATGTATAATAAATTTCTCAATCGAATTAAGTCCTTTGTACTATAGTTTTTATTGGTGGTCTTCTATTTATGTCAAAAATAAATTTTCAAGCTTAGCATAAATGCTGATATACATATAAAAAATGAATTAAAATTTCTTATTTCTAATTTAAAGGTCTCTTAATCTTATCTTTCATATAACTGCTTTTCATAATTTAAAGATTATGAACAATATTTCTCTTCATTTTTGAGGGGGGTCTTATATATTTGTCCAGGGGCGTATATATATATATATATATATATACGAGGACCATTAAATAAGTTTCCAGACATTTTTCGTATGGGCACTTTTATTGATAGTACACATATGAAACTCTAGTCCCCTTCGAAGTAATCTCCTCCGGCTGCAATGCACTTGTTGTACCGTTCGAACAACTTCTTCAAGGCCCCATGGAAGTCCTCTTGAGTGAGCGTGTCAATCACCTTCGCCACTGCCTCGTTCATCTCCTCAATTCTCTCATAATGACAGCCTCTGAGCTTAGGGAATAACCAAAAGTCACAGGGAGCAAGGTCTCGACTATAGGGAGGGTGAGGAACTGTTTTGATACTCATCTTGGTCAAATAGTCTGTGACAAGGATGGAGTTGTGGACTGGTGCATTGTCCTGGTGGAAATGCCACTGACCCGATTTGAAGAGTGCTGGCGTCTTCCGACAGAATCTCTTCCTGAACTCCCTCAAAACCTCAACATAGTAACCCGAACCCTAACCCTAACCCCTTGGCCAATCAACTTTGGTGTGTTGACTTCCTTACTCCTCTCACACCTCTCATCATTCCTCACAGACTCCCTGCCTTCCTTGAATCTCTAATGCTACTCAAAAACCGATGCTCGATTCCTGCAAGATGGTCGAAAAGTAGTTTGAAACATTCCATACGCTTCTGTTGCATTTTTTCAAGTTTAAAACATAATTTTATTGCATATCGTTCTTCCTCGCGTCCAGATTGCATTTTTGAAATTCATCAGCTGTGACAATCAGGCTTTAGGAGGGTGTATTCCAATTGCTGCTGTAGCTGTTCGTTTGAACATGAAATCATAAAAATTGGTCAGTCATCTCATAAGATTTATAGCAATAAGATACTGAATTTTCAAGAGTCTACGACAATTTTAATTACTTGTACCAAAAAGTCTGGAAACTTATTGAATGCATCACGTATATATATATATATATATATATATATATATATATATACTTTAAGAAAAAACAACGAAGCCGGTCACAAAGGATTATAAATTTATTTCCATCCTGTTACGCATTTTTGAAATTTCCAAAAACGCGAAAAAAATTAACAGGACTTCTTCAGATGTTTTTGATAACCGATATGTTATGATATAAGTGTTTTAAACACCACTGTAAGAAAATTCATATATCTATTAGGACTTGTTTAAAATGATTTTTTGCTATCCAGCCGTAGACATACACACACACAAACACACACACACACATATATATATATATATATATATATATATATATATATATATATATATTAGTTTTGACATTTATTTAATAGCATGGAGCTTATCTGCGACCGCTGGTTTCATGCTGTCTTTATTACGACAATCTCTGCTTGATGATAGTCGTAATAAAGACGGCATGCCACCAGCGGTCGCAGATAAGCATCCATGCTATTAAATATATATAAAAACTAATATAAATTTATTTGTTATTATTATATAATAGCTCTATCACAGATATTGTTTACTTCCCAAATTATACTGCATTAGGTCTGCCACAAACCCACCCAGTGAGATATGTTGGTTGGTTGGTTAGGTTTTATGGTATATCAACCTTTGTAGATTATTTAATGCTAAATGCACTTTTATGCAAATGAACAGTTTTATTCCAAACAATTCAGTTTAGCTTAAGTACACAATTTAATTGTCAAAAACATTTCTATTTCAAGCTATTCAGTTTACTCAAACAGTTTTAATTCAAAGAATTTAGTTTAGTATAAGTGTAGTTTTTATTTACACAGAGTTAAATGTCAAAACTGTTCAATTTAGAACAATTCAGTTTAGCGTAGTACTATTTCAATGTCAAAAACATTTCTATTTCAAACAATTCAGTTTAGCATAAGTATGCAGTTTAGTTCTATTTGACTCATAGATAGGGCCCTATCAAGTGCTACCACTACGAGCCACAATGGACTGGGTTGGTTGGTTGGTTGGTTGGTTGGTTGGTTGGTTGGTTGGTTGTTATTTGGGCATATCAATCTTTGCACGTTATTCAATGCCAAATCCTTTTTTATACAAATAATCAGTTCTATTTCAAACAATTCAGTTTAGCATAAGTACGCAGTTTACAACCCAGCCAAGCGCAAGTACAGTTTCAATGTCAAAAACAGTTATATATATATATATATATATATATATATATATATATATATATATATGCGCTGGTTATCAAAAAGCTTTTCAGAAAGACTTTCATTACATAAAAACTTTTTCTCCTGACGATGACTAATGATCGAAACTATTTGCGAACAATCAAAAAGTAAAAGCTATAAAATAAATTTTACTATTTGTCTTATCATTTTTGTTCATTTTATATATATATAAATATATATATATATATATATATATATATTACTAAGTCACACTGCTAGGACGGATTTCCGCCCTGCACCGCCCCGCCCCGCCCCTCTCTCTTCGTCCCTATCATCCATCGCTCCTGGCCGATCTTTCAGACTACCTCCTGTATCAGAACAGAGCCGTTGTAAGTTCTTGCTGTTCAGCCAATACTACCAGGTCCTTGTGAAAGGGTCCATAGAAGAACGTCGCTTAAGAGTTCGTCCTTCCTTCTCCAGCAGTGTCCATCGTGTCTTGTTCGTCTTATTTGGATTTTTTAATACACACACACACACACAAACACACACACACACATATATATATATATATATATATATATATATATACATATTGCATGTGGACTTTTGACCATCGTTGGTCATTGTCAATGAGCCGAATTTAAATTCTGAACGCGCTAATATCCTTAGGAAAGGTATGACCTCTTTTCTTCTAATTCCATACACCTATGGGTAAATAGAAGAATAGTCTAGACTCACATGAAAATGTCAAAAACCTTTAGCGAAAATAAGTTCACAATAGAAGAGACTAATCATAAATAAACAGGCATTCATTTGACTGTAACAATATAAAAAAGTGTTTGTTACACATTAGTTAGTTTAGATCATAGATATAATTTACCCTCGGTCACACCATCTCAAACATGGCAATGCACGTGCCCTGAAAAAAAAAAACAAATTGAAACTTAGTTTCCGTGTATAACACGCACCTCTTACTTTCGGGTGGGAAATCTAGAAATATGATGCGTCTTATACCCAAATAAGTATGGTATATAATTAAACAATAAGTTCAATCCTAGGTCGAGTCATACGAAAAACTCAAAAAATGGTATTTGATGTCTCCTTGTTTAACACTCAGTATTATAAGGTACGAATCAAGGGTAAGTGGAGCAATCCAGGGAAAGGAGTTGCGCCGTCCCCTATACCTCGGCGTAGTAGCTATTGAAAAGGGAGCCTTTGGATGGCCCTCGACTACAGTCGACCAACATATATATATATATATATTTCTATGATAGAAATCGAACATGAATACATAAGAAAATATATGAAAGAACAAGAGTGACTGATTTAAGTGGTGGGGGGAAAAAGCCAGAACATAAAAAACAGTTGTACTTTGGTCTAAAAGTTAAGAAAATACAGAATGTAGTCTCTTGTGTCTATTAACAAAGAAGCAGTGAAATAAGTGAAAGACGGCAAAATAAAAGAAATTCCAGGTACAACCAAGGACAGTGAAAAAATGTGTGGCTAACTTCTCTTTACAATAACTACCAAGGAATTCTTCTGTTTAATAATAATAATAATAATAATGATAATAATAATAATAATGGTTTTAAAAAATTCACGTCCATCCACGATATATTAGCTCTCCCATCTCACGGATTCTGCCTTTCTCTCCTCTCTCTCTCTCTCTCTCTCTCTCTCTCTCTCTCTCTCTCTCTCTCTCTCTCTCTCTCTTACGCTTTTCTCTCTTCACACTAAACCCTTCACCTGTATTTATCCCTAACGTTACTTTTTCTCATATCCTATCTTTTCATTCGCACATTCTTTCTTTCTTTTTCTCTCTCATTCCTCCTATTCTTCTTCTTCTTCTTCTTCTTCTTCTTCTTCTTCTTCTTCTTCTTCTTCTTCTTCTTCTTCTTCTTACCTTTCTTTCCGCGTCTCTCAATGTTTTCTATTATCTTGTTCTCTTTGTTCCACGTTCCAGTTTACACTTTTCCCAGTAATCAATGACAGAAGTCTAAAATATCTTCTGCTCTACATATGCTGTGTGTCATAACGGGTCATTGACTGAACCACCATGCAAGCTTCAGACGCAAAGGACAGAGTGACAAGGGTCACATTGGGAGTTCTTTTAGATCACTAAATTCAGCTTTCTAGAATACGATCACTTATTAATTATGATAATTATCACTTGGAAATAAGCAAATTATAAGTAATTAGTTGAATTCAACATACACAATTGTGTATAACGCAAAGGAGAACCGAGACTGCTTCATCGTCCAAGTTAGGATAGAAAGGGCGGAGTTGAGCTGATAGACATTAAGATAGACAAACATACTAAAAAAATAAGAAGTAAGTATACTCGAATGCACGACGAAAGGGAAAGTTATCCTGATTCAAAAAAGACAATCTCCAGCAACTATAGACCGATAAAGTGCATACCTATGAGATGGAAAATCCTGACCGCACAAATAAAAGAAGAAATCTGCTACTCGCTTATATGCTGCGGACTATTACCGGAAGAACAGAAAGGATGTTACTGGGGAACAAAAGAGACAAATGAGCTACCATATACAGACCAGCACATCATCAAAGAGGCCTAAACAAGGTGGAAAAATGTAACCTCGGTATGAACAAACTATAAAAAGGCTTATGATATGGTCCAACAAACTTGCATAACAGAGTGTCTGAAAATGTATAAAATATCCGCCAAAGTCATAAACTTCATCACAGATGACATGGAAAACTGAATGGTAGAATTGACTACGGGAAGACAAACTCTGGTTGAGGTAAAAATCTAAAAGACAACTTCCAGAGAAACTCACTGTCGCCGCTGTAATCGTTATAACAATGATGCCACTTTACTACGTACTTAGGAAATGACCAGTGGGGGGGGGCTTCAAATTTACAAAATCACAAGAAAATATTAACTACCTTATGAACATGGACGATGTAAAGGTATCAATAAAAAATTAAAAAGAACTGGAAACCATGATAGAAACTATAAAAATATACAACCAGAATAGAAGATTGGAATTTGGTATAGAAAAATGTGCCATGCTCGTAATGAAAAGCAGTAAAAGAGAAATAACGGAAGGAATAGCACTACAAAATCAGGAAAAATGCTTGGAGAAAAGGAGAATTACAAGTACTCAGGAATATTGGAAACGGACACGGAGATTAAGGAAAACATTAAGAAAGAGTACCTCAAAAGAACGGGAAAGCTTTCAAAACCAAAACTCTGCACCAGAAATATCTTCTTAGGAATAAATACCGGGGTAGTCCTCCTTGTAAAATACTCTAGACGATTCTTAAAATGGACAAAGAAGAAACTCAAACAGATGGATCAAATGACAAGAAAAGTAATGACTTTACACAAGGCCTTACATCCAAGAGATGACAGAGATAGACAATATGTGTCAATAAAAGGAGGAAGTGGATTTGTCAGGATTGAAGATTTCGTGGATTATATCAATACAAGGATTCGAGGACTACTTTTAAAAGAGCAAAGAAAGATAAATCACAGCAACCAGTCACGGTATTAGCAACATGAGAACAAACAGAAAAACAACAAAAACTAGAAAACAAAACGAAAAAAAGAATAGCTGAATGAATATTTCAAAAGACAAACTGTCAATATTGTACACGAGAAGACCTGGATATGGTTAAGAAATGGAAATCTTCAAAGAGAACCTTAATCTCTTTTTATGGTAACACCAAATAACGCCATAAGGACTAATTTAAGTGAAAATGGATAATACACAACAGTATAGCAAGTGTATGTGGAGAAAGAGATAAAATATGATAAGCGAATGCAGCAAATTAGAGAAAAAAAAGTACGACTGTCTGGGAAGGATGACCCACTGGGAATTGTGCAAGAGATTCAAATATGATTGTACTATCAAGTTGTAGAACCAAAATTCGTCCTATAGAATGAGGCGCATTCTCTCGGGTTTTGTGATACATATGAATCACATAATCCTGGCCAGAAGACCAGGTCTAGTTTTAATTTACACGAAAAAAGAAATTGCCGTCTTAGTGGATTTCGCTGTCCAAGTTGACCAGAAGGTAAAAATTAAAACAAGAGATACATCTTGCCAGACAACTAAAAAATTTTGAGGACATGAGGGTGATGGTGATACCAATTGTAGTTGGAGTGTTTGGAACAGTCCCCAAAACCTTGGAAAAAATCTTGGAAATCAGTAGAAGATTCGAGACCATCCATCGATTAGAATACTCAGAAGAGTCCTTGAAATTTGACGAGACTTGCTGTCTCTCAGACTCCAGTGAAAGGTCACTCGATAAGAGACAAATGATAATCGTCATAATAATATTAATAATAGATAAGACGCAACAAAACAGCAGATGTAGTTTATGTGGTGATAGAGAGGAAACGATCCATCACATAATAAGCGAATGCAGTAAATTAGCACAAAAAGAGTATAAGGCTAGACACGACTGGGTGGGCAATGTGATCCACTGGGAATTGTGAAAGAAATTGAAGTTTGACTATGTGAACAAATGGTATATGTACAACCCAGAATCTGTCCCGAGGAATGAGATGCACATACTCGTCTGGGATTTTGTGACAGAAACGAATCCCTAAATCTCAGCCAGACGACCGGATCTTGTGATAATCAACAAAAATAGGAAAACTTGCCGAATTGTGGACTTTGCGGTCCCAGCTGACCACAGTGTAAAACTGAAAGAAAGTGAAAAGAAGGATAAGTACGTGGACCTCGCAAGGAAATTGAAAAAAAAAACGTGGAACATAAAAGTGACGGTTATACAAATTGTAATTGGTGCGCTTGGTACAATCACCAAAGAATTGTTAAAGGGACTGGAGGAAATGGAAATAACAGGAGTGGATACCATCCAAACTACAGCATTGGTATCGACCAGAATACTGAGAAGAGTCCTGGAGACTTGAGGAGACTAGTGATCACTCAAAGTTCAGTCAGAAACCATCGGCAAATGCTGGTGTAAAAAATTTCGAAAATGAGTAACAATAATTAATTAATAGTTATATAAAATAACAGACATGACGTTTTTTATAGTTTTTTCTTTTGCTTATTTTTCAGTTTTATTTCTTGTAACATAATCACGTAAATATTTGTTATGAATTGGTCGATCGGATTCTTTGTTTAATGGCATATCAGCCTTTGTGGAATATTTAATGCAAAAGCAATTATTGTAGAAAAACATCTTACATTTAACCCATTGTTGGGGTGATAAGGGGTTCGTGCCAACCCCAAGGGTTATTAGTTCAAAAGTGAATATAATAGCACCGCTGGATTTCGAACTCACTCGCTCCTATGTTGTAATCCAGCTTGTTATCCATTACGCCGTGCAGAACCCCCCTTACCACACTGCATATGTCGAGTACTCATATCAATCGCTATATTTAATGCAACAATTCATTTGTATTTAATTAAAATCCTCAATTGTTATGATAGATAATTTGGACTGGCGTAACATGGTGCGTGTTAAGAGGAATAGACGTAACGGTTACCGTTGGAGGAAATGGAATCGGTGACTCAGTTTCAATTCCTGGGCGTGGCTGTTTGCATTTTATTTTGGCACCAATTACTTTCAGAAAGGCATGACTCCATCTGTTTACTTCCCAACTCGAGATGAATAGCCAGGCAGACAGGGGTTTTCAGCTTTGGTTTGACTAGTCTAGGAAAAGGAAACTGAATTTAAACCAGCTTTACCCCGCTCTAAAATTGACCGTGTGTCACATCTTGCCCGTGGGGAAGGAGTTGAGTAAATATATACATCATAGCTGTGTCTTGCTGATGTTTGCTCCCGGATAGGACTCAATAACCGTCGATAGTCTTTCTTGTCCTGGTGACGAAAGAACTACCGACACGATATAATAGTTTGGTTCTCACGTTTATTAATCATATTCTAATAAATCCGGCTATTTCAGTGGGTTTCCAACCGTCGTTTACAGAGAAGAGAAAACACTTAGCATCTTATTCCCATTGGGTAGGAGCTCATTACGGTACAGAAAAATGAAGTAAAGAAAGAAAGAAAGAAAGAAAGAAAGAAAGAAAGAAAGAAAGAAAGAAAGGTGTACAGTAAAATGAATCAAAAGAAAGAAAGAAAGAAAGAAAGAAAGAAAGAAAGAAAGAAAGAAAGAAAGGTGTACAGTAAAATGAATCAAAAGAAAGAAAGAAAGAACAATGAAGCGAAAGAAAGAAAGAAAGAAAGAAAGAAAGAAAGAAAGAAAGAAAGAAATTTATATTATTGAAAGTAAGTCAAATAGAAATAAAGAAAGGACAAAAAAGAACATCAAACAATAAGAGTGGAAGAAAAAAACGTTGTCGGTCGTCTAAATAGACATACGTAAATATTCGTTGAATTGGCAGAAGGCGTTAAAGCATATAAAAAAAAAAGTCGTCATCGTAGTAGTAGTGGTTCGCTGCCTGGGTATTTAAATGTCCACCCACATCCTGACTGGGTGCACTAGAATATTACACCTGGGACCTTCGGCCTCTAATTACCTGTTATTGGCCAACACCGGGTGCAGGGAACCTCATTTAAAGAGCACTTAGACAGGCCGGTGTCACCCGAAAACAATGCCATGTAAATAAGACTACCGGATAGCCTTCGTTGGTCTGTTATTAAGAAAAGGAGACGTTCGTTTATTTTGATGATTTATTTATTTATTTATTTTATTATTATTATTATTATTATTATTATTATTATTATTTTCTTTAATTTTTTTTTTTTTTTCTTTTTTTTATGCAGTGGGAGGGTTCGGAATTTGGGCTATTGTTATTGTTGTTTATACTGCCAAAGGGCTGTAGTCTGCTTCCGGAAGAGGACAAAAAATAAACACAAAACAGTTTTTGCATATGTGGGTCTGGAGTATATTTATTTACTTTGGCTAGTCTGGTACAAGGCTACTTCATTTATGCGTCTAGTGAGTACACTAACATGGCTTTCTTCAATGTGCACGTATGTCCAACCAGATACAATTTAGTAGTTTTTTGTCATACCCAGAAACTAGCACTTTTTGTTTGGGCGGAATAGGGTCTTACCTATATATATATATATATATATATATATATATATTGTCATCCACAGAAAGACTGTTTCGTTGTATCACAACTCTTCAGTGTTGCTAGATGCGTAGGACGCTTGAAGCTGAGATTGAAACTCACCCAACTTTACGTTAGACTTAGTCTCCTACCGCTCAGCCAACAAGCGAACCACGTCATCTCGGGAATTATTATTAGGCATTAAGTAGTAGCTTTCGTTTGTTTACATTTATACCTTACCGGATACTAGAGTGCTCAATTCGTTCGAAGAGCTTTACATTATGCGAGTGGGAGCCGTAAATTCCTTCGCTAGAGTGCTCAACCCCCGTGGGGGAGCATATATATTGTTATCCACAGACAGACTGTTTCGTTGTATCACAACCATTGTAGGTTATTTAATGCCAAGTCCTTTTTATACATGTATATTAAATGTATATGGTTTGGTTTGGTCGGGTTTTATGGCATATCAATCACTGTAGGTTATTTAACGCCAAATCCTCTTATATATATATATATATATATATATATATATATATATATATATATATATATATATATATATGAATTGTAAATACATTTTATTGATAACATTATTAAATGAATCTGGGCTCATTTTATTTGCACATAGGGAAATGGGTTTCAAGTATTGCGATACAACAGTCAAAATTTACCATCATTCATTTTTTGTATATATAGTTTGTAGATATTTTCCTTTTTAAATAAGTTAAAAGTAATCTGTTTGCACACTAGTATTGCTATCGTTTCTACAGTTAGATGGTTTCAACTATAGCTATCTAACCCCAATAATTCTATTAAATATTAATCATTTGTTTTCACACAGTGAAGTGGTTACAAGTATTGCTATTCAATATTAATTATTCTATTCAGCAAATTAATTTATTTGCACACAGTCAAATGGTTCCAAGTATTGCTATGCAATACCAATAATTCAATTTAGACACACAATTAAAGAGTTTCAAGTATTGCTATGTATTACTAACAATTCAGTTAAATAGTCATTTGTTTACACACACAGTTTAAATGTCAAATAGTTCTATTTGACCCATAGATAGTACCCTATCAGGTGCTACCACTCCCAGTCAGAATGGACCTGGGAACAATGGCAATGAAGAAGTACTCCATATTCCCAGAACTCCACTGACTGAAAGCTCGCTATCAGGTGTCATATACAGGACACTCGTCAGGGGAGTCTTACTCCTCTGCAGAGATGCAGTCAGTGTGTTCTACACCACCTGCCGACTGGGCTACCAAGAAAAACGAATCAATTTGGTTTCTTTGTTTTATTGGCATATCAACCCATGTTGGTTCTTTTTGGTGGGGAGGGGATCGTAGAAAAACAGCAGTGATACTATCTAACCTTTAACTGGTGGAAAAAAGGAGTTTATATCTTTCCCAAGGCATAAAGTGAACATAATAGCGCGAATGGCGTTTGAACTCGCTTACTCCGATGTCGCAGTCCAGCACTTTAGCCTCTACTCCACGAGTACTCACTGCTCCGAAATGTTTGGTTGGTTGGTTGGTTTTGTGCATGCTAAATCATTCTGGTTAATTCAATGCTGAAGTCAGTCTTTGTTTTTGTTTTTTTTTTTTTGTTGTTTTTTTTTTTCTTTTTGCAAGCAATTATATTGCTTCAAGTATTTATGTACTCAAACAATCAATCATGACCAGGATTCGGCACAAGATCAGTTTTTAAGTGGAGTACAACTAGTTTGAATTCTGAGTTTCGAAAGACGATAACCATTACACTAACAGGTCTTTAAGTAACTCATGAAAATAATCATTTGTAAAGAATTATAGTTTCAGTTAACTTTTTTTAACGTAAGTATTTTGCATATATAGCGTGTTTTCAAATATTCCTATATAGTTATAATAATTTGTATACAATTATATGGTTTCAAGTAATTATTTCTATTTAATAATACTAATGATTTCTTTGCAATTATATTGTTTCAACTATTCCTATCTAATACTAATATTTTTTAAACTGATGGAACACAAAATTTCAACGTTACATTTCAAACATTCTTTATCTCACATTTTTTATGCCAATAATAAATATTACTTTGTACACAGTAAGAATACCCTTCAGAAACGTATGAACCACTTTACATTTAGATCTGTTCTGTATTAAATATTTCTGTTTAACTTTACACAAGAATCATTCATGCTGTTTTGAAAACAATTCTGGATGCAACACTCCACGAAACACCAGCGGTAAGGCTACATGCGCGGCACCGCTAGAAAAGGAAGGACGAACTCATAAGTGACGTTCTCTTATGGATTCCTACATATGGACGCGCCAGCATTGACCGACTAGCAAGGACTTACATACGTCAGCTCCGTGCAGACATTGGATGCAGTTTTGAAGACCAACTAGGTCAGGTGGAGAATAGGGATGGATAGCAGGAGAATGAGAGAGTCAGGGAAATCCGTGCTACCAATGATGATGAAAATTCCAATCTAATACAAATAATTCGCGCACAATTATATAGTTGCAAATGTTTTGTCTATTTATACAGGGTGGAACGATAAAATTGCCGCCCTAGAAAAGACGACATGATTCCATTTCCGTTTAATGAAAACCGGTTTTCTTTTTTTTTCTTTTTTTTTTTTTTTTGTTGCAGACTATCAACTAGTTGGCCAGTTGTGTACAAATCCCAAGAGCGATAGGAGCCTTCTATCATATCTGAAAGTGACACAATGTTCAATGAGCGAGATCGGAGATGCGCCGCTGTACAACTCATGCTCTCTACCGATCCAAGTTATGACAACAGGACCATTGCCAGCACCCTCAAAATGCGAATCTGGATTGCCACGAATAACAGGGACGTGCCCAGAGTGATGAAAACAAAGTTTCCGGCTACGGTTATGGTCTTTGGTGTGGTTTCAAGTAAGGGCCACATCATGCCACCTCACATCTTCGAAGACGGCTTGAAAGTCAACACCAAAGTGTACCTGGATGTGCTGAAGAGTGTGGTGATCCCCTGCTGCAATCAGGTGGCCGGTGGCAGACCTTGGGTGTGGCAGCAGGACTCAGCGTCGGCTCAAATATCCAAAGAGACCCAGGCTTGGCTTCAGAAGGAGTGCTAGGACTTTGTACCCTTCTCTCGCTGGCCCCCTCCTCCTCCGACCTGAACCCACTGGACTACTTCGTTTGTTCATCCGTCGAGAACATCACCAACATGACCTCCCACAACACCAAAACCAGCCTGATCGCCGCCATCCGCCGAGCATTCACCGAGCTCCAGCTGGCGCTTGTGGAAAAGGCATGTTCCTAGTTCCGGATCCGTATCGCGGCAGTGATTGAGGTCGAAGGCGGCTACATTGAATAGATGTCAGCTTTACTACATAATCAAGTTATCTGAATTGATTTTTTCAATAAAAGTTTTAAAATAAAGCTGTAGTGTTGTTTTCTTTAGGACGACAATTTTATCGTTCCACCCTGTACAGTTATATAAATCCAAGTCGATATTTCTATCTAATAATAATCATTTGTAGGTATACAGGTTTCACGTATTCCAATCTAATACTAATAATTTTCAAACATCTATTTTAACCATACTGATACTACCACTCCGGGTCAAAGGGGACCAAAGAGTAGTGACCATGAAGGGGTGACTCCATACTCCTAAGAACTCCAGAACTGAAGCTTCAACATCTTGTTATATTCAGGACACCTATTTTTAGAGTACAATGGATACAATCAGTGTACTCTAAGCCCCACCGACAGGGTAAAAAGTTATAATTGAGAGAATCAAAAATTGTGTTCAAGAAAATTCAGCTTATAGAATTAAATTTGATATGGACACTTAGCAAATCAAATATTATTCTTTAATAAGCCAAGTTTGATAAAAGGCCGGGAAATAAGATTATTCAAATGATTGATTGAACAGAACTTGGTTTGATTTGGTTTAGATATATATAAGATTTCGCTTGGTCTGGCTTTATGGCATATCAACCATTGCAGGTTATTTAATGCCAAACCCCCTTTATGCATATATGTTAAACATATGATTTATGAATACATTTTGTTGATAACATTTTTAAACGAGCCTAAGCTCATTCTTTTGAACACTGTTAAATGGCTCCAAGTATTGCTGTGTATTACTTACAATTCAATCAGTCATTTGTTTACAAACAGTTAAATGTTCAAACAGTTCAATTTCTAACAATTCAATTTTATATAAGTCATTCGTTTGCTCATAGTTTAAGTGGCAATGAAGGGGTACTTTACATTCATCAAAGCTCCAAGACTAGAGCCTCTCTATCATATAGTTTAATGTCATACCCAAGACACTTGTTAAGATGGTCTTACCCCTCTGCAGAGATGCAATCAGTGACTGGGCTCAAAAGATTGATTGAACAGAATAATCTTAATTTTGATTTTAATATTGTTAATATCAATGATGAGGAAAGGTTTATTTGTCAGATAGTTAAGTGTAGAGCTGTTCAGTTTAGTTTAATTTGGTTTGGTTTCTTTGTTTTATAGCAAATCAACCTTTGTGTGTTATTATGTGCCAAATCCATCCGAATAGAACAGTAGTGGTTCTATTTAATCCTAGCTGAGTGGGGATTGATGAGTTCATACTTTTCCAAAGAGTATTAGACCGAAAGTGAACGTAATAGTGCGGCTAGAGTTTGAAACCGCTTACTACGATATCGTAGTCCAGTACATTAGCCTTCACGCGATAGAGACTCCCCGTCAAGTTTAGAATGCATTCTTATTGGATCCAGGGGAATATTTTATGGAAAAATGTTTTTCTATAGGATTTTCATCGAGAGGAGGTCTGTTACAACAAATAATAATCTGCGGGAATATATGTTGCAACAAAACGTATCTAATCGTACAGAGTTTGTATTTCTAAACTTAAGTTATTCTTAATTTGCTTGACATGAAGTGCTTGACGCTTGGGATATAAAATTATTACAGAGCATTCATCGCTTAGTTTAGACTAACAATCTAAGCGGGTGGATATACTTCACAACAAAACTTTATAAAGTATTTACACGGAACAATATTAACTTAATAAGAGGCTCGATGGCGTGACAATAAAAAAATGAATACGGCGAGCCGAGTTCAAATCCTGGACGAGACTGTTTGCCTTTAAGTTTGAGCTAATGCCCTTTTGGAAAGGTGTGAACCCGTCTCTTCTTTCTGTCAATTATGTTTAAATGTTAGTACAAATTGTATCCTTTACCCTTGGTAAAGCAACTAATCTAGACGTGTAACATACCCATGATGCGGATATGTGAAATGCACATAGAATGTTCATAACGCACATAGAGATAACATAGGAATCCCGAAACACAAATACACTTACGACTTTTTAGTTCAGGTACGAAACTTTTTATTACCTTTGAGTTAAAAGGTTTTTCGACATAAGGAAGAGAAAGGCACAATCCTTCTATGACGAAGTTTCAATCTGCCCCAGGTGCGACACCTGCCGTAAGCAACTGGTCTCGCCTCGGCGAGCTCCGAAAGTCAACCGTCTTCCTCCCTGCCAGGAACTCAACTAACTGACTTTTCTCAGATCTCAGCCCACGCTTCCGGTGCGTGACATCACTCACACCCCTGGTCACATCTCTATCTGGGATTTTTATTGTGACATCTCTGAATGACACATCCGCTCCGTACGCGCGTGAACACCTGCATTCATGTTTGCATCTAACTCATGCACTGAGCCGAAAGGTTCTCAGCCTAACTAAACACAAAGGCAAGATATATAAAACAAAATCCCTCGGCCATTATATTACAGACGAAGAAGGAGTACTCTGTTGCCAAGAGGCTAAAGTACAGGCTTGGGACATCATAGTAAGCGAGTTCGAAATCAAGTCGCGGTCTTTGGACTAATACCCTTGGGAAATATATGAGCCCTCTTATCTCCCTAGTAATAAGTTGAATAGTATCATTGCTTTTCTTCTACAAGGATGGCTTTGGCATTAAATAACCCACGAAGACTGATACGCAATTAAATGAAGAAGGATAACTCTGAATTCAAATTAGCTATACTCCACTTAAAAAAAGTGATCTAGTGCCGCATCCTGCTCGTGACAGAGGGGTTGGGTAAATACATAGCATATCTACGGATCGAATAGAACTGTTTGACATTTAAACAATGTGCAAACAAATGACTTATGCGAAATTGAATTGCGAAAAGTAGAACTGTTTGATCATTTAACTGTGTATAAATAAATGACTGATGATTAATTGGATTGTTAGTGATACATAGCAATACTTGGAACTATTTAACAGTGTTCAAAAGAATGAGCTTTGGCTCGTTTAAAAATGTTATCAACAAAATGTGTTTACAAATCATATATTTATCATATATGCATAAAGAGGATTTGGCATTAAATAACCTACAATGGTTGATATGCCATAAAACCAGACCAAACAAAATCGTATATATATTCACCAAAACCCTCTGCTCGAGCAGGATATGATACAAGGTCAATTTTTTTAAAGCGGAGTTTAACAGGTTTGAATTCAGAGTTTTCCTTCTTCCAGACTTGTTCCCCTCCAAGGCTGAAGAGCCCAGTCTGCCATACTATTTACCCATAGCTGCAGGGAGAATAATTGGATTCATACCTTTCCAAACTTTATATACCTTTGGGAAAGATATGAAACCCTTGTCCTTCCCATACACACACCTGTTATGGGTTAAGTAGTATCACTGCTGCTCTTCTAAAAGGATAGGTTTGGTATTAAATAACCCATGAAGGTTCATATGCCATTAATGAAAAAAGCAAACCTCTCTCTCTCTCTCTCTCTCTCTCTCTCTCTCTCTCTCTCTCTCTCTCTCTCTCTCTCTCTAATTTATCTTCCACAGAAGCAATTGCTGTCTGATGTAAATTTGGGGTTCTATATATTGTAAAATAGACATGTAATTTTTTTTTTCATGTAGAAGAGATTATGGACATTTTTCGGTCTGTTAGTCTTGGCACGTTTCTGATCAAAGTTTCGACAACTTACCCGGCGTAAGCGGGTATATCAGCTACTGCACAAGAATACTTCCTAAAGCTCACGTTTCCTTGTGGCAAAACGAATAAATAGATTTGTAACAATGATTATGTTCGTCCACATATTCGTGGATATTCACCCCAGTGACACTCTCGTGTATTAATGAATAACAACTGTAAGAATAAAACAGATGTGTTTCACTGGTGGATCCTCCTTCGTTTTCTTGTGTACCAACTAACATAAAAGAAAGAAGAAGCATTTCTATGCACCGATCTCTTTCCGTGAATATTTAGTATTCTCCCAATTTTTGTACTGATGGGCTTTCAACAAATATTTTACTATCAGGTTATAAAAGACCGTATAAAACAAAAATACTTTTGATAAGTCGGGGAGTTCCCGTAACGGTCTCGTACGAAGCGAGTTCGAACTCCACTCGCGTTATTACGTTCACTTAGAGTCTAATACTGTTGGGAAATGTATGAACCTCCTTATCTCCCCGCCCCAGGTAGAAGTTAACTAATATCACTGTTGTTCTTTAAGAAGAATGGCTTTAGGATAAAATAACCCAGAAAGGTTGATAGGCCATTAAACAAAGAAAGCGAAGCCTTTTTATAAGTCCTTAAATAAACAAATGAATTATATATTAAACAAGCACCAAAGGAATACAAGAACATACATGACTGGGTATGACTTTCTTATCTATTAAGAACCGTCCAAGAGATTAAAATTTGACCCAGCTGACATTAATTACATGAGATCAACTTATACGCAACTTTATATAGTTGTTTGTTTGGTTATGTTTATAGCATGTGAACCTTTGTTGGGTTATTTTATGCCGAAATCAGTCTGACATTTATAGTATCCATTTAAATATCCAACAAAAATCTATCTTCACAATCAATGTATGTATTTTCCAAGCCCTCTGCACGAGCTGGATGCAACACAAAGTCAATTTTTAAGTTTAACAGATTTGAATTCAGAGCTTCCTATACTGGTTGCCTAACCAAAGCTAAAAAAAAAAAAAAAAAGGCCAGGCCTATCCGACGATTTGCCCAGAGCTAAAGGAAGAATAATTGAATTCATAGCTTTCTCACGGGTATTTGAGCTCTGTGAAAAACAAACAATCTCGTCGAGGATTTGAATTCTAGTCTCTGTGTCCATTTCCTACGATCATAATCGTTACACTATGACACAATTAATGTATTAATAAATTTCTTTATCATTTTTAAGTCACAATGTGTTCAAGTTCACAAACCAGAATCTATTCGTTGAAAAAGAGACCCTGAAATTTTGAGATTGAGTCGGACCATTTAATCTCGGCTAAAAGACCAGACCCAGTATTAATTAACAAGAAGAAAAAAAGGTGTCCATCAGTCATCAAGGAATTTTGTAAATTTTTCAACGAGTGTGCTTTGCTCAGTCGGCTGGGGCTGTAGAAAACACTGACTGCTCCTCTGTAGTGGGGTGGAGTACCCACCATCGAGTGTCCTGTATATGACACAAAACAGTCTGATAACGAGGTTCCGAGAATGCAGAGTAACCTTTCAATGCCATCGCTCCCAGGTCCACTCTATAGGTCAAATAAAACTAAACTGTGTACTTATGCTAAACTGAATTGCTTGAAATAGAACTGTTTTACATTTAACTGTGAGTAAACAAAAAAACTGTACTCACGTTGAAATGAATTGTTTGAAATAGAACTGTTTATATGTATAAAAATTAGTTTGGCATTAAATAATATACAATAGTCGATAAGCTATAAAACCAAACCGAAATAATCAATAAGCGTGCCTGTGATGTCATGCGTAAATAGATATTAATTAATCACACGACACCACCCTCTACTAAAATGCTACTTATCAAATCTTATCAAATCGTTCGTACACACTTCAACAACATATCACACGAGACCATTGCACAAATAATAATAATAATAATAATAACAATAATAATAATAATAATAATAACGATTGTGTCAATTGTGATTGGTGCGTTAGGCACAATAACTAAAGGATTATCAAAAGGCTTGGGGGACTTGGAAGTTGGCAGACGGGTAGAGACTATCCAAACGACAGCATTGCTAAGAACGGCCAGAATCCTGAGACGAGTCCTGGAGACATGAGGAGACTTGCTGTCACTTAAACTCCAGTGAAAAACCATCAGCTAACACTGATGTGAAAAACTCTAAAAGAGTAAATGATAATAATATCAGTTAAAGAGTATAATAAAATAGACAAATAAAAAGATCTGGAAATCAAAATTGAGAAAATGTGACACCTTAAAACTACCACCGTGCCAGTAATAGTGGGAAAACTGGGTATGACCAATAAAGGGACAGATAAACACATTAACAAGATACTTGGCAGTCCAAGCCTATAGGAAATGCAAAAAAATGCACTTTGCGGAACTGCTCATCTCATCGGAAGAGTACTATCGATGTAATTGAAAAATATCACTTAAAAGAAACAGCAAAAAAAAGATGAAAAAAATACATAGAATACATATAATCACAACCATCCCTCACCCTAAGTCTTGGATAAAGATGCGGTGATTGTAAGAAACCGAAAATGAAACCAGAAATAAATAGATAAATAAATAAATAATAATAATCATCATCATGTCGTACTGCTAGCACGGATATCCCTGACTCTCTCTCGCCACTTCTCCCGATCGTTCATCGCCACTGGCAGGTCTTCAGGACTACATCTTGTAACCTTACAGAGCTGCTGTATGTATGTTCGAGCTGGTCGTCCTGCTTTTGCTCGGCCATATGTGGGGGTCCATGGGAGTACATCACTTATGAGTTCGTCTCTGCTTATTCAGCAGTGTCCTGTATGTCTGGTTCGTCTAACTTGGATAGTTTTCGTGATGGGAGGCTGGTGGGGCCGTATAGTTGGTGCTTGTGGGGTGTTACTGCCAGGACTTGTTCAATATTGCTCCCAACATTCTTGTGTAATAATAATAATAATAATAATAATAATAATAAGTTTAGAGTTCCGGCTAACCACAGGGTAAAACTTAAAGAAAACGAAATAAATGAAAAATAATGATAATAATGGACTTTGCCATTCCGGCTGACCACCGAGTAAAACTTAAAGAAAACGAAAAGAAAGACAGGTACCAAAACCTTGCTAGAGAACTGAAAAAAGTTTGGAACATGAATGTGACGGTGATACCGATTGTAATTGGTGCGCTCGGTACAGTCACCAAAGGACTGATAAAAGAACTGGAGGACTAGGAACTAAGAAGACGAGTGGAAGACTATCCAAAATACAGCATTATCAAGTTCGGCCAGAATACTGAGAAATGTTCTGGATAACTGAGGAGGCTTGCAGTCACTCAAACTCCAGTGAGAAACCATCAGATGGCGCTTGTGTGAAAAACTCTTCAAAGAATAAAATAACAATAATTTCTCAAGGATTTTTATGCTCAAACGGATCACCTAATCTGGGACAGAAGGGTAGACCTACTGTTAATTAACAAGAAAAAAGAACTTGTCATCTCGTGGATTTTGCTGTTTCAGTGGATTATAGAGTGAAAAAAGAAGAAAGTAAAAATACAGGCTAGTACTTAGATCTTGGCAGGAAGCTGAAAAACTGTTGAACACCAAAGTATCGGTAATAGCAAAGACTTGAAGACACTTGCTGTCATTCAGACTCGTTAAAGCTGTCGTGAAAAACCCGCAAGGCATAATATTAACAACAATAGACATGAATTTATATCTCTTCTTTAGCGACGAGTAAATACTAGAGCAGACTGCACTGTAGCTTTGGTGCAAAAAGTGGTCGAGAAGAAGGAAAACTCTGAATTCAACATAATATAATGATCGATTTGAGGACAACTTTTTACTGGTATTTGAGCCGGGCGGTTATAATTGTCCTTTGAACACTTGGTCTCGGGAAGCGGTGGGGGGCATCCAGGCTTTACTTGCTTTGCAGAGTTGAGTTGATTGCTCGGCGACGGGGCAAGTATTTTTTTGCACCTGCCATCCCTGAGTTTCGATTCATGCGTAGTCCCCGCAATAAAATGGTCTTCGGCTCATTGTCCTAGTGGGTAGAGTGTTCGCCAAAGGTCTGGGAGACATGGGTTCAATCCCAGGTCGCGTCATACCAAAGACTTTAAAAATGGTTCTTGATACCTCCTTGCTTTGCACTCAGTAATATAAGGTACGTATCAAGGGTAAAGTGGAGCAATCCAGGGAAAGGAGTTGCGCTCTCCCCTACGCCTAGGTATTGTAGCTATTGAAAAGGGAGCCTTCTGGTCGCCCTCGACTACGGTCGCCAACTTTTTTACCACTTCCTTGGCTTGGTGGAAGGTCAGATACATACTATTTAGTAACCGAAAGATTTGCAAATGTACAACACGGGTGATGTGTTTATAGTGGTCAAGTCTTGTGTTGAACCAGCCACACTTTTTGGGATACCAAACGAATGATACCAAACGAATGGTGCAACGCTGAGCCACAAATTCTCAGAAAAGTATTACGCACGATTTGAATTCAGAATTTTTCCTTTTTCTAGACTGGTTTCCTTGGCAAGGATAAGGAGCCCAGCTGAAGCAGAATCGTAACTTTCCAAAGAAAATTAGTACAAAATAAAACTAACAGCCTCGTCCTAAATTTGAACTCGGTTCCTAGAGTCCATTTTTTAATAACGATAACCGTTACGCCATCAGAACCTTCTAATCGCGCTTAACATTGTATGACATGATATATGTTAAATGAATGCTCCCTCTCTACTATACTTAGCGTAGTCGGCTGGAGCTGTAGAATACACCGACTGCATGTCTGCAGAGAGGTAAGGAGTGTCCCCCAATTCTAACAAATGTACAGGATAAAATATTAGACAATCTGATGTCGAGGCTCCAGTAATGTTCGAGCTTTGGAGAATGCGGAGTACTCCTTCATTGATATCGCTCCCAGGTCCACTCTGACCCGGAGTGGTAGCACTTTATTGGGTCCTGTCTCTAGTGAGTGATAGCACTTTATAGGGTCCTGTCTCTAGGTTAAACCGAACTGTTTAACATTTAAACTTTGAGCAAACAAATGACTTATGCTAAATTGAACTGTTAGAAATAAAACTGTTTGATCATTTAAGCGTGTGTATCTCCAAAATGTGTTTACAAATTATATATTTGATATATATGTAAAAAAAGGATTTGTCATTAAATAACCTACCAAGGTTGATATGCCATAAAACCAACCAATCTATACGATACTGGTTTTTTTTTAATTTCTTTTTATTTTTTTAGTTTCCGTTTTGTTTTTGTTTTTTGATTTGTTTATTTTTTGTTTTTTACCAAAATGTTTCTTTATGAGTCTGTATTTGTTTAGTTTGTACGTATATATTTGCTTAGTGTGTATTCGTGGGCGGGTGTATTTATCTATATGGATGGATGAATATGTGTGTGTGTGTGTGTGTGTGTGTGTATCTTCAAGTTTGCTTCAGTTTATGCTTCAGTTTACAAGTGTATATGCAAATGAGGTGTGTACAAGGTTTTATTTACTTTTGACCAGAAAGCGTATCGTTAAGTATATTTAAGTATTTTTATTTCATTTTTTATCGAAAAAAATCGATTTTGTGTGTGTGCGTATATATGTGTCTCTCTCTCTCTCTCTCTCTCTCTCTCTCTCTCTCTCTCTTTCTCTCTAAAATATAGACACGTGATTATAACGTGTTTTTACTAGGCGAAGTTCGCATATTTTCTAAAAACGCGGTCATTAGAGGTCATCTTCCGTTAAACTAAATTCCTCTGAATCTCAACACTTGCATTTATCAATGTTCCAAGCCAAAAGAAACCAATTATTTCATATATTTTATGAATTTGATCCTTTTTGATTGTAGATTTTTATCAGCTATTTAAATTTCAGTAGATAATATACATATATATATTCTGTATATTATCTACTGAAATTTAAATAGCTGATAAAAAATCTACAATCAAAAAGGATCAAATTCATAAAAATGAGTTCCTGAAACGTTAACCCATAGAATATTCGGTTAACAACAAATTCCGGTAATTACAGGTATCAACAAACGTCTCAAAAGACTTTTAGGAAACTGATTAATACTTACACAAGTAATATCCACTTTTACATTCACCATTAATATCCATCGATCAACAACTTACTAATCTCATTTTCTCTTTCCACACGCGCATGTATATACACATGCATATATTATGTATTATCATATTTACCCAACCCCTCCACTCGGGCAGGATATGACACAAGGTCATTTTTTAAGCGGAGTTTAACAGGTTTCAATTCAGAGTTTTCTTTCTCCTAAACTAGTTGCCTCACCAAGGCTGAAGAACCTAGTCTGTCCTACTATTTACCTATAGCTGGAGGGAGAATATTTGGATTCATAGCTTTCCCAAGGGTATTAGTGCTATGTGAAATGCAATCAGTCTCGTCCAGGATTTGAACTCGTGTCACCGTGTCCATTTCCTACAACGATTACCATTACACCACGGGCACCTCCAATTATATATTATGTATGATGCCTATACTGGATGTCTCAAAATAGATGCAACCCATTGATAAGGATTTAGTACTGAAACAAGCACAATGGCGGTCATTTGGAACACTTCCGGTAAAAAAATACATCCTTTGAGCTAGAGACATCAAATCGATGTTGTTTTTCTTAATTGTTATAATATCATCTTCCAGGACATGCAACCATTTTTGGGGGGGGTTGTTTTGTTTTTTTTTTTACTTTTGTTTTTTTAAGTTTCTTGTCTCGGTAATAAATCATTATCACGTTAATAGGTTACATCTATTTTGAGACAGTTTTGAATGATTTTATCTCCAAATAAGTTGTGAAGCAAAATATTTTTTCCTTTCATGTCCAAGGCACTGGGATCAAAGATTAATAGTTGTTATACTATTTTCAAATCTGAAACAAAACAGAATACAACATTATTAGTAGTAGAGTTATTAGCAGTAATACAGATCTCATGTGTATTGAGACACCCTATATATATATATATATATTTAAACATATATAGAAATATGAGTTGGTTTCATTGTTTAATGACACATCAACTTTCGTAGGTTACTTAATGCCAAAGACATCCTTGTTAAAGAACAGTAGGGGTACTATTTAACTCATAGCTGGGAGTATGGCATAAGGGTATTAGTCTGAAAGAGAATTTAATCGCGTGACTGGAGTTCGAACTTGATTACTGTGATGTCATAGTCCAGTGCATAAGCTACTACGCCTCAGGAACTCCCCTCTCTCTCTCTCTCTCTCTCTCTCTCTCTCTCTCTCTCGTTATGTATGTATACGATCAGGATGTAACACAAAATCATTTTAAAATATTATATATATATATATATAATGAATTGGCGTGAGAGATAGTAATAGAAGAAACCGTTTTAAAATGTGAAGGCACCCTACTTAAATCATTTAGTTTTTAAATCTCTGCGACAAAACGACACGAAATTTCTCTTCGCCACACCCCACAAAATACCATGTATATAGTTTTGTTTTATTTACTTGAACGACAAAGTAAAAAAAAAAAAGATAAAATGGAAGAGCAATGAGTGATTGACGCGCATGCGTCTGAATTTCCTGTCACCGTTTTCTTAAAGGTTCAAATAATCTATTTAAGCCGTGAATAAAGAGCGAATTGTCGGAAGCTATCCGTCCATAATGCTCAGAATTCGGGAGCGTTCAAAGTGACGTAATGGGACTTTTGAATAAACTGAGCAAAGAATGATTACTTTGTTAAGGATAGGTTAAACAAAGGAGTAAAATGGGTGTGAGCAGCGTCAAAGATATGTGCACGTCGTGTATGCAAACATACACATATCCACGCGCACGCACTTACATACCTATGTGTATATGTGATGGAGCGCGGCAATAGGTAAGTAAAACGAGAGAGATAAATAAACTTATTCAGAGAAAAATGTTAACATGAATATAGGCATAAATATTTTAATAGATTCGAATGCCTACAATGATTATATATATATATATATATATATATGCGTGTGAGTGTGTGTGTGCGTGCGTGCGCGCGCGCGCAGGCGCAGTTGACTGAGAGAGAGGGAATGAGTGATAGCATGCCCACTTACAAATATATAATCTATATTGATAATTAGAAAGAGTTTGTCTGTCTGTCTCTTATAAAGGGCCAAACGGTTTCGAGTTGGGTTACCAAATTGGATATACACACAGGGTGCGGGAGCAAAATATGGAATAATTTTCAAACGTTTTTTTTTTTTAGTCTAAGTCCAATTTTTGAGGGGAAAAAACGCGATAAATCTAAATTTTCGGGATTAGCTCAATTATTCAGGCACTTTTTCATTGAAATTCAGCCCAGTATGAGTGAGCAACAAAAGAAAGGACAAAGAATCTATGATTTGCCGAACACCGACACCAACCCAAAGTAATTTCTGAAATAATTGGAGTTTCTTTATGGCTTCATAACCGGCTCACTGGTCTAGTGGGTAGATTGTTTACCAATGGACCGGGAGACATGGGTTCAATCCCAGGTCGCGTCATACCAAAGACTTTAAAAATGGTACTTAATGCTTCCTTGCTTAACACTCAGCAATATAAGGTACGTATCAAGGGTAAAGTGGAGCAATCCAGGGAAAGGAGTAGCGCCCTCCCCTACACCTCGGTGTAGTAGCTATTGAAAAGGGAGCCTTCTGGTCGCTCTTGACTACGGTCACCAACTTTTATGACTTCCATCAAACCCAGACTGTAGCTCCCTTGATTCCGCTATATGGGGCTTTTTAGAAAACAAATCAAATGCTACTTCCGATCTAAATATTTATTCGCTTAAGACTGCTATTGAGGAGGAATGTAATAAAATATCAGAAGAATTTATTTTGAAGATATGCAAATCGTTTCGAAAGCCTGTTGATACAATCATTGAAAAAAAAACAGCGGCCATGTTGAGTAAACTTACTGTTTTGTGTCTATCTTTTTTTTTTTTAATTAAAACTAATCATGTTTTATAATAGAGTCGTTTATTAGTAAACTAGAATATTCCTAATTTTACTTCGGCACTTGTTACTTATTGCCCCCATATTGACTGATTGATTGATTTTAATGGCACGTCAACCTGTCAAGAGTTATTTTTCCCTGAAGTGAGGGAATCGCGTTCATTTTACGTTCATGGTCACATTTTTCGTGTAGTTATTTCTTAAGAATCTTTTTAGCACAATCCTATTGAATGCGTATCATTTTTAAACAGATCTACTTGACCTGTTCATGGGACCCAAGTAGGTTCTACTACGGAGTTCAGAGTAGACCTGGGAGTAATGGCAATAAAGGTCTACTCCACACTCTCTATATCTCCAGGACAAGAGCCTCACAATCAGATGCAGTTTTTTGTCTTACTCAGAGCACACTCTCACCCCTTTTTTTTTTTGGTGGGAGGTCTTACCCCTTAGTAGGAGATACAGTAAGACTATTGCAAGCCCTGCCGACACCGTTTTGGTGTAGAATAAGCAAATTTGTTATGCATACCTATTGCACCCGAGGCAAAGTTTTAACAAATTATAGAGAATAAAGTAGGACATTCGCGTGAAGTGAAACTAATTTCAGTTTCTTTGTCAGTTCGGCTCATCTCACACTGAGATAGGGACGCCACCAACACGAAACAATAATCAGTTGAGAGCCATGTTGCTACAAGACATAACTAATCGTACAAAATTTATATGTCTGTGGTAAAACGGTCGTCCTTTTCTACATAAATACGATACACCATTTTACTACGACGGACATAACTGTATTATGAGCGGCTGGTGATCACTTAGTTCCAGTAGGGAACCTCTTAGCTGTAGCTGCTTTTCAGGGTTGAGTTTGTTACTGTGCGCCTGAAGCACCCGATTAGGGAAATCCGAAGGTTCCCAGCATTTTTTGGATAGTTGTTTGGTTTTTATGGCATATCAACCTGTGTTGGTTATTTAATGGCAAATCCATTTTTATACAAATAGTCAGTTCTATTTCAAACAATTCATTTTAATTCACAGTTTAATTGTCAAAACCATTTATATTTCAAGCTATTCAGTTTTGTCAAACAGTTCCAATTCAAACAATTCGGTTTAGTATAAGTATAGTTTTTTGTCCACACAAATAATTCAGTTTAGCGAAAGTACAGTTTCAAAGAAAAAACAGTTCTATTTCAAACTATTCAATTTAGATTAAGTACGCAGTTTACATGTCAAAACAGTTCTATTTCAACCAACCCAGTTTAGCATAAGTACGCTGTTTAGTTCTGTCAGGTGTTGTCACTCCTGGGCAGATTGGACTTGAGAGCGATGACAATAAAGAGGTACTCTGCATTCCCCAAAGCTCCAGCATTACTGGAACCTCACCATCAGATTGTTTAGTATCATATTCAAGACACTCTGAGGGGGGGCTTACTCCTCTACAGAGATGCAGTCGGTTTATTCTACAGCCCCAAGCATTTTTTGGATCAACTGCGCATGAGTCTTGATTTGTGTGTGAGTCTAATTCTATAAAACGGCTTTGTGTTGTATATCAACTTGGTGGGAAGTTGGTTAAATACTTCCTGAGTGTACAATGTTCAATAAAGGCTCAAGTAAGCTAAACTAGGCACTGATTTCTTATTACAATTTCCAAACTTCAAAAGAAGCAACCTTAACTAAATAACGAATTAATTCTCTTTCTAAGATAATATCAGGAAGCTTACGTGGCCAAGAATAGAGGTTATCGTTGTATGGAATTGTAGCAGCCACAGATCTATTTCCTTTCGCGAATCAATGCCCCCGCTAAGAGAGTCGGTCACTCACTGACCAATCAACTGGCAAGGCGCATTAATTCCTTCTTCCTCTCAAGAACTAATCTTCTAGTCCCTTTTGGGAAAACGGACAAAGTCAGTGAGCCTTCAGCCAGCAGTAGAAACACATCTCTCTCACATGACTGCCACTGATTCCACTTGAAACCTTTCGCCGAAGAAAACCTGCTGCTAGCTTCACACACGCTTCCTACACACCAAGGACCAACATACTGACCAGCGACACCAAAAGGATACTTTCGTACTCTCCTTCCTTTACTCCTACTGAGATAATAAACCTTTCTTTGTTGTGTTGTTTAAAAAGAACTTTCGTTATTCATTTGTGTTGCCTAATAATATATAGTGTCAGAGAAATTAACGATTTCCCGAAACACAAAAGAATGATCTCGACGAATCAAGTTCAAATCCATATGTGTATATATGATGAAGCGTAGCGACAGATAAGTAAAACCTGGGAGATAAATAGACTGTACTCTGAAATCAGGCTGTGTATAAATGATTAGTATCAGATAAGAATACATGAAAACATATTGTGTACACAAAAGGCATATTGGCGTGGAGAGTGTACTTGAAATGACCGATTATACGAACAGCAGAATATGAGATTTGCTTTGTTTTATAACGTAAGAAGAAATATATTTTTTATTATAGACAAATAGAAGATCATAGAAAATGTTTGAGAGTGGTTTGTTAAATAAACAGAAATTATATCTGCTATTTCTTTAAATGTGATAAAACTTTGAACAACTTCAAAATTAAAGAAACTGAATTTATCATAAATGTAAATAGAAAAAAAACAGAATTAAGGAAAATTTGAAACGGAAAATTTATCACCCTACATTTTGGACTAATTCACAAACTTTAAATTCATATTGATATTCAAGACCTGTCCGCTGGGGCTGCAGGATACACCGATTCCTTCTCTGCTGAGGGGTAAGATCCCCCCCCCAACGGTGTCCTGGTTATGACAATAAACAATCTAATAGCGATATTCCAGTAATGCTGGAGCTTTGGGGAATACGGAGTACCCCTTCATTGCCATTACTCACATGTTTACTCTGGCCCGGAGTGGTAGCACCCGATATGGTCCTATCTATAGGCCAAACAGACCCAAATTGTGTACTAATGCTAAACTGAATTGCTTGAAATAGAACTGTTTTGACGTCCAAACTGTATACTTATGGTAAACAGAATTGTTTGAAATAGAATTGTTTTGATATCTAAACTGTATACTTACGTTAAAGTGATTTTCTTGAAATAGAACTGTTTTGACATTTTAAACGATATACTTATACTAAACTGAATTGCTTGAAATAGAACTGTATTTTTGCTTAACTGTATGTAAACAAAAAAGGGTACTTATGTTAAACTGAATTGTTAGAAATAGAACTGTTTTTGACATTTAAATTGTACTTATATAAAACTGAATCGTTTGAAATAAAACTGTTTATATGTATAAAAAATGGACTTGACATTAAATAATTTACAACGGTTGATATAGCATAAAACCAAATCAAACATATTCATATTCATTTTGATGGGGGGAAATAAATATAATGCTCAGGGGAAATATGATGGATAGGCTGCCAACTAGTGAAAGTCACCTTCTCCCTAATCTCACTTTTAGCTCACAGCGCCTCTCTACCTGGATGTAATAGCCTTTTTGAGTCCTTGAGTTTGAGACCCCGGGTTTACACAAAGAACTAATAGTCCCAATAGCCATATATATGCGTGAGAGACAGAATTTAAAGAAGGGAGGTATCGGATAAAACAATCTATTTGAGAACGACTGTCTCAAGATTCTAATGGGATTTTCACGCATGAATAGCATCATCAAAATTGATTATATAAAGAGCTACTTTGGAATGGCAAAAGAAATCACTGATATTATCAGGAAGAAAAGATCGATGTGGTTTTGTCACATGGTACACAATGTTCTGTCAGACATCTATACAAAAGCAACTTTACCAACAGAACACTCAGAGGATGAGTACCAAATAATTGGAGTGACCTAATAAGAAAATACGCAAAAATACCACAACAAAGCAGTAGTACGAGGTGAGATTGAAGAGTCGGGTATGGCAGACCATATATATGGAAAGAAAAGGGAAACCATCTGCCCTTATGGGATGAAGTTAAAATAATTGATTGAGGTGAACATTGGAGGATTAGACGCCTTAAGGAATCAGCACATATATGTTGGGCTACAATGACCTGCTGAGTAGGCCAAGTATAGAGAAGAATACAATATGGGAACCGATAATTAAAAAGGTTAGATGAAAAAAAAAATCTGAATATGAGCACAGGTAAAAAATCATACATAATAGTAGTAATCCTAGTCAAGTAAAAACATTAAGTTTATAAGTCCCAAAAATTCACTCTGTCTAGCAGCGTAACGGTTATAGGCGTTGGTTCCGTAAGCTTCTAAGGAGACAATCATCTGGAGGCTGCAGGTTCAATCCTGACTGTTGGCGAGTAACAATACAGGAATACTTAACACTTGTACCCGGTTATAGCTAACGGAATCAGAACAGGCGACCCACGTGGATTCAATAAAGGACATAGTTCGAAGTTCCGTGTAGGTTCCCGAGTTCAACAAACACTTGAAGAAGGTCAGAGGACATATCGGCCGAAACGTTGTGGAAATAACAATAAAGATGAAGACAATAGTCCGAAAACCCTTCGTCTCAGAAATTTAGCCAACTAATACCACTACAAAGACTGGTAAAAGATATGAAGGATGGATATCTGGGGTGGACGAATGTGAGCGATGAACCCTTGATGGTTTATGTAGATAATAAACAATAATCTTCTCTTAAGTACCTCAGTTTGAGCCTCCCTCATCTACGAGGATCTAGAAATCCATTTACTGTGGATAACGAGATCTTACTATATTACACACTTCACGTAGTTCCAGAAGATACTACTGCCTTCCATGACTTATTTTTTATTATTTACGTATGACTGTTTAAAAAGAAGGCAGGGGAGGACCTTTCTTCTTTGAGATTTTTTACGGCTGACCGTCACGTTTTACTCGCAATAGACATATGTGGTCACTTAGCTTCGAGTTAGGATAAAGTGAATGTACTAGATACGACTGTCTAATGAGCATTCACTCTCCCCAAGCTGAAAAGAAAAGAAAAGAAAAAAAAGTTACTCAGAGGTCGCCACTCGTCATCAAACTAAAAAAAACACCACTGCTCAAAACACTTTGCACACTACCCAATTTTCCGTATCTGTTCCAATTTAACTGAAGAACGTCTCGTCTGATTCTAACTTGGATCTTTGCCCGTGGATTAGTTCAAACAAATATTCTCATTCCTGTCTGTTGTTTTGGTTTTTCTCAACATTTTTACCACATGACCTAGTGGATAAAAACATTCGTCAAATTGTACTTAGTTACCTGCATCCGATGATAAGGTGCCTGTTCTGGAGCTCCGGGTGGGGTGGGCTCTCATTTGAGTCACCTCCTTTGTTTCTAAGAAGGAATCCCCGCAGCATAGTGGCTGAAGTACTGGACTGAAACATTGTAGTAAGCGAGTTCGAACCCTAGTCGTGCTATCATGACTTTCGGACTTACACATTTAAGAAAGCTATAAAACCCTCTTATTCTTCCTTACAGTTCTACTACAAGGATGGCTTGGGCTTTAAATCACCCACGAAGGTGATTAAATTCCATCAAACAAAGAAACCAAATTAATGGTGATTAATGCCATTAAACAAAGAAACCAAATCTTTGTTTCTATTACTCCCAGGTCTACTCTGACCTGGTGTGGTTTATGTTTGTGTGTTTTTATGGTATATCAAACCTTCATAGGTGATTTAATCCGAAATCCATCCTTGTCGAAGAACAATAAAGGTACTATTTAACCTATAGAAAGGGGAATAATTGGGTTCATAACTTTCCCTAGGGTATTGATCCAAAAATGAACGTAATAGCTCGACTGAGGTTTGAATTTGTCCCAGCTTGGTAGCACCAGTTAAGGTCCAATCTATGGGTCAAATAGATCTGCTTAAAGATTATTACTATCCAATAGGAATACTTGAAATCTCATAACTTATACAATATAACCAGAAAAAATAGTCATTGAAAGCCATAACTTTTTACGAATTATTATTTTGCTGAAAACAATTTTGGGAATTAAAAAAACTTTATTTAAAATACAACTGTTCACCAAAAGATTTTACGAGTAACGAAAAATCAATGTTCTTAAATGACAGATTCTACTGACCCAAATTTCTTCACGCAGACCACGCAGCAAAGACCACGCAGCAAAGATTCGTTTGGTTATTCTGATTCGAGTCTTGCTATAGTTTTGGGGTTTGTTTTTTGTTTTTGTTTATTATTATTATTATTATTATTATTTACTCCTTTAGAGTTTTTTTACATCAGTGTTAGCTGATGTTTTTTTATTGGAATTTGAGTGACAGCAAGTCTCCTTAGGTCTCCAGGACTCGTCTCAGTATTCTGGCCGTTCTCAGTCATGCTGTCATTTGGATAGTCTCTACCCATCCGCCAACTTCCAAGTCCTCCAGGCCTTTTAATAATCCTTTAGTTATTGAGCCAAAAGCACCAATCACAATTGGTACAATCGTCTCTTTCATGTTCCACAGCTTTTTCAATTCTCTAGCAAGGTCGAGGTACTTATCCTTCTTTTCACATTCCTTTAGTTTTATTCTGTGGTTATCCGGGACAGCTAAGTTCACAATTTTGCAAATTCTCTTTTTTGTTGTTGTTGTTGATTATTATACGGTCTGGTCTTCTGGTCGAGATTCGGTGATCCGTTAGTATTTTAAAAACCCATAGGAGTTTATGTGTCATTTTCTAGGACAGGTGCTGGGTTGTACATATACCATTAGTTAGTATGGTCAAATCTAAATTTCTTGCACATTTCCCAGTGGATCACCTTGCCCACCCAGTTGTGTCTCGCCTTATACTCCTTCTATGCTAATTTGCTGCATTCGCTTATTATGTGATTGATCGTTTCGTCTCTGTCACCGCATAGACTACATTTACTGTTTTGTTGTGTCTTATCTATTCTCGCTTTGATATGATCGGTCCTTATGGCGTTGTCCTGTGCTGCTATTAGGAGAGATCCCGTTTCTCTCTTAAGGTTTCTTTTTCTTAGCCAGGTCCAGGTTTTCTGGCGTGAAATGTTGTTTATTAGTCGTTTAAAGCGGCCATAGAGTTGCCTTTTCTCCTATTTTTGTTTCCTAGTTGCTGTCATTCTATCGTCTATCTTGTTGTCTGTATCGTTTCTGATGGCTGTAATCAGTTCTCGTTCGTGTTTTTCAATATAGTCTTCGAGCTGTTGGATCGATGTGTCAACGCTGCCTTCGATGCTGGCAAGACCTCTTCTTCCCTCTTTTCTAGATACAAACAGTCTGTCAACGTCGTCTATGGGATGTTATGCCTTATGCATGGTCATAAGTTTTCTTGTTCTTTGATCCATTTAAATTCATCTCTGGTCCACTTGAGAAAGGGCCCCGAATATCTAACAAGGGGCACAGCCCAAGTATTTCTTCCTTTGATGAGGTTTCTGCAGGAGAGTTTTGTCTCGTGTAGTTTTCTGGTTACCCGGAGATATTCTTTTCGAATCTTGTCTTTCATTTCCACTTGTTTGATGGTGTCAGCCTCCAAGATACTCGAACATTCTAATTTTGTCATGATTTGGTAGTTCCATTCCGTCATTCATATGTTGTTTGCCACTTTTCATGACGAGCATTGCACATTTTTCTATGCCAAATTCCATTCCTATGTCCTGACTGTATATTCTAACGGCGTGTATGAGAGTTTCCAGTTCTTTTTCATTTTTTGTAAATAGTTTAATGTTATCCATGTACATTCGGTGATTGATCTTCTTTTGCGATCTGCTAAGTTTGTATCCGGCTATGCATTTTCTGAGTATGTGGTTAAGTGGCATGATGGCTATAATGAATAGTAGGGGTGATAGTGCATCTCCTTGGAAAATCCCTCTTTGGATCTTTGTTTCAGCTAAGCTTATTCCTCCTGCTGTCAGCTCCACTCTCCAGGTTTGCATGGTCTTTTCGATGAAGTTTATGACCTCATGTGATATTTTGTACATTTTGAGACAGTGTATTATCCAACTTTGTGGAACCATATCATATGCCTTTTTGAAGTCAATCCAGGCCATAGCTAGAATTTTCCGTCTTGTCTAGCTCTCATTTAGGATGTGTTGATCTATGTACAGTAATTCTGCTGTGCCTATTATTATTATTATTATCATTATTATTATTATTTACTCATTGAGAGTTTTTTACTTCAGTTTTAGCTGATGGTTTTTCACTGGAGTTTGAGTGACAGCAAGTCTCCTCAAGTCTCCCGGACTCTTCTCAGTATTCTGGCCGTTCTCAAATAATGCTGTAGTTTGGATGGTCTCCACTCGTCTGCCAACTTCCAAGTCTTCAAGTCTCTTTAATAATCCTTTAGTTACTATACCAAAAGCACCAATCACAATTGGTATAATTGTCACCTTCATGTTTCATAGTTTTTTCAATTCCCTAGCAAGATCAAGGTATTTATCCTTCTTTTCACTTTCCTTCAGTTTTATTCTGTGATCATCCGAGACAGCAAAGTCCACAAATTCTCTTTTTTTTTTATTTGTGGTTGATTATTATAATGTCTGGTCTTCATGTGGAAATTAGATGATCCGTTTTTATGTCAAAGTCCCGTAGGAGTTTATTCGTGTCATTTTCTAGGATATATGCTGGGTTGTGCATATACCATTTGTTCGTATGGTCGAATCTAAATTTCTTGCACATCTCCCAGTGGATCACCTTGCCCCCCCCCCAGTCGTGTCTAGTCTTATACTCCTTCTGTGCTAATTTGCCGCATTCGCTTATCATGTGATTGATAGTTTCGTCTCTGTCACTGCAAAGTCTACATTTGCTATTTTGTTGCGTCTTATCTATTCTCGCTTTGATATGATTGGTTCTCATGGCGTTGTTTTGTGCTGCTATTAGGAGAGATTCTGTTTCTCTCTTAAAAGTTTCTTTTTCTTAGCCACGTCAAGGTTTTCTCGTGTGAGATGTTGTTTATTAGTCGTTTAAAACACCCATAGAGTTATTATTATTTGTAGTAGTAGTAGTAGTAGTGGTAGTAGTAGTAGTAGTAGTAGTAGTCTGAAACCATATAATCGTACGCCAAAACAAAATGAAAAAAACAAGAGTTCACTAACCGTACTCTAAGATTTCTTCATAAACAATTATGATTATTTACTTATCAAACATTAAAAAATATGAATCTAAAAATGAAATATTTTATTTATCAACTGCAGGATTTAGTATGAGATAAATTCTTTTTTATTTCTTTATTCAAATGATCATTTTTGGGCAGATAGCATGTTGAGAAAAATATTATCATGAACAAAGTAGAACACCTGATAGGTTTATTAAATATTAAAATAGATATTTAAGCACCATCAATATTTCATTGAATTATCACCTGTTTCAGCTTCACTCCGTATCATAGAAATTAAGTGTCTCGTAGTGGAATCGTTATCGTCGTAGGAAATAGATACGGCGACACGAGTTCAAATCCTAGAGTAGGCTGTTTGAATATCACTTAGCGCTAACACCCCAGGAGAAAGGTTAAGTTTGGTTTCTTTGTTTACGTAATAGCATACACTTAAGAAAGACAGGCATCCACCTATTCTTTCTCCAGCAACGAGAAAATAGAAGGGGCAAACAAGGCTATTTAACCTGAATTCACACACTCCGCTTTAAAGATGGCCTTGTACCAAACCTGCTTGTGCGGAGTGATTGGTAAATACAGAGAAAGCGAAATTCCATTCATTCGCAATATTATTCCATTGATTTGTAATCAGCAAGTCCAGCAGATACGACGCACATCGAACGGCCGTGACACGACAGTACAGATACGACGCACATCGAACGGCCATGACACGACAGTACAGATACGACGCACATCGAACGGCCGTGACACGACAGTACAGATCTAGTCGGGAGTGACTTATTTTTGGCGACGGTTGCTCGATCGAGACCGAAGAAAATCACCATTCACGTTACGCAGCCGTCACTGAGCCTCCTCGAACCTCAACACTATAAGGTGAGAATCAAAGGTAAAATTCAGCAATACTGGGAATGGAGTAGCGCCCTCCCATACACCTCGGTGTAGTAGCTATTGAAAAGGAAGCCTTCGGGTCACCCTCGACTACGGAATATAGAAAATATGGTTTGGTTTATTTGTTTCATTTCATATCAACCTTCTTTGGTTATTCAATGCCAAAGCCATCCTTGTAGAAGGAAAAAAGTGGTGTTATTTAACTCATAGCTGGGGGTATAAGGGGGTTCAATACCTTTCCCGGGGATATTAATCAGAAAGGGTATGTAATAGCGTGACTGGAGTTTTAACACGCTTACTAAAATAGAATTTTTTTTTTTTCTAAATTTAAGCTAAAGATAATACCGGTAATGCCTTTCTATATTTTGCAAGGAGACAATGTCTATGAGATTGTATGATAATATTTCAAATACCTATTGTGAGGTTGCAAGAAAAACGGCCAAAGGTACTATTTACCAACCCCTCCGCTCGGGCAGGATATGACACAAGGTCAATTTTTAAGCGGAGTTTAACAGGTTTGAATTCAGAGTTTTCCTTCTCCTAGACTAGTTGCCTCACCAAGGCTGAAGAACCTAGTCCGTCCTACTATTTACCCATAGCTGGAGGGAGAATAAGGGGGTTCATACCTTTCCCAAGGGTATTTGCCCGAAAGTGAACGTAATAGCGCGACTGGAGTACGAACTCGCGTACTACGATTCCGCAGTGCATCGCTTTAACCATTACACCACGAGGAGGACACCCCAAAAACGGCCAAAGGTGTGAGCGTAGCAAGCCTGTCGCGAAACGAGCTTGCCGCCTAAAGGGCTAATTCGCCAATGTGTGATGTTGTCTGTAGATAATAGATTCCTTAACGGGCATTGTGTATAACTCGCGACAAAAAGAATTGATATTCTAGAAAGAAAGAGTAATTGCTATTTAATTCTTTTTTTCTTTTATTACTTTTTCTCTCTTTTTTTTTTTTTTTTTTTTTTTTTTTTTATCTGGCGGTGCAGATTAAAAAGACCTGTGGCAACAGCGCTTATACAATTCCTGAAAGATGAAACTAATTGCAAATAAGGAAAGCAACATTGGATGAATGACATAGTCATACGATAAAATAAAATAAGGAAAGAAAATAGAACAAGAAAATACAGCTGATTGCGGGGGAAGATATTATTAAGGGTTAGCGGGACTGATAAATTAGTTTTCATAACAAATAAATAACAAGAATTGAAAGAAGGTTAATTAACTGACATTGCTGAAACATTCTTATACACACACACGCACGCGCGTGCGCGTATACGTGAGAGAGAGAGAGAGAGAGAGAGAGGAGGAGGAGGAGAGAAAAGAGAAAGAAAAAAAAGAAAGAGAGAAAAAAGAAAGAGAGATAAAGTTAAAGAGACAGAGAGAAAGAAAAAATTGAGAGACGAAGAGAAAGTGAGAGAGAGAAAAAAAGAATAAGAAAAAGAAAGAGAGAAAAAGGAGAGAACAAGAGGAAGAAAGAGATACAGGAAGAAAGTGGAAAAGATGGAGAGAGGAAGAGAGAGAAACTGAAAGACAGAGGAGAAAGAGAGAAAAAAAGAGAGGGAGAGAAAGGGAAAGATAAAGAGACAGAGAGAAAGAGAACAATTGAGAGACGAAGAGAAAGGGAGAGAGAGAGAGAGAGAGAGAGAGAGAGAGAGAAAGGATAAGAAAAGAGAGGGAGAGAAAAGAGAGAACGAGAGGAAGAAAGAGATACAGGAAGAAAGCGGAAAAGATGGAGAGAGAAAGAGAGAGAAACTGAAAGACAGAGGAGAAAGAGAGAAAAAAAAAGAGGGAGAGAACGGGAAAGATAAAGAGACAGAGAGAAAGAGAATAATTGAGAGACGAAGAGAAAGTGAGAGGGGAAAGAAAGTATAGAGAAAGAGAGAAAAAGAGGGGGAAATAGATAGAAAAAGAAAGAGGTAAAGATTGAGAGAGGAAGACAGAGAAAGATAAGGAAACTGACAGACAGAGGAGAAAGAGAGAGAAAAGAAAGGGAGAGAAAGGGAAAGAGAAGAGGAGAAAGAGAGAGAGAGTGATAGAGAGAGAATGAAAAAAAAAGTCGCCGCATAAACTTTGGTAAATAAGCTTTATTAATTTGTTATTCATCCCAACCAGTTTTGGCCTTAAGCCATCATCGGGGAGTGTTTATTTATTTAAAATCTGTTTACCTTTCAAGTCTGATAGGTTTACGAACGTTAAGATGAGCGATCGTGTTTATGAAAAATCGAACGTTTTTAACGACATTTCATTTGATGAGAAGATTGGCTGCTGTTTATGTTTGAAGACGTGACATATTAAACTGTGGACAACAAAATACTTAACATTAACTTGTGAAAGGGCTTCCAGTTTGCTCACAAACGATTAGTACCAAATCCCGAGTTAAAAAAAAAGATTATATAATACTGTTTAGTATTAAATCCAAATAGAATAACCTCCTAATCATAAATCCAACATCAGGAAAATGTTCTTTACTTCCAGTAGAGGTCTCATTATATCGCTCACATGAGTAATTAATAATAGTAATTAATATAAAAATTAGAATAAGAATACCATAATCCTCAGAGCTAACATTAACTTGTGAAAGGGCTTCCAGTTTGCTCACAAACGATTGGTACCAAATCCCGAGTTAAAAAAAAAAGATTATATAATACTGTTTAGTATTAAATCCAAATAGAATAACCTCCTAATCATAAATCCAACATCAGGAAAATGTTCTTTACTTCCAGTAGAGGTCTCATTATATCGCTCACATGAGTAATTAATAATAGTAATTAATATAAAAATTAGAATAAGAATACCATAATCCTCAGAGCTAACATTAACTTGTGAAAGGGCTTCCAGTTTGCTCACAAACGATTGGTACCAAATCCCGAGTTAAAAAAAAAGATTATATAATACTGTTTAGTATTAAATCCAAATAGAATAACCTCCTAATCATAAATCCAACATCAGGAAAATGTTCTTTTTCTTCCAGTAAAGGTCTCATTATATCGCTCACATGAGTAATTAATAATAGTAATTAATATAAAAATTAGAATAAGAATACCATAATCCTCAGAGCTACAGAACTGAAGACCCCCCACCACCACGGATGTAGATGAGTGACGAACCTAGGAAATCCCTTCTTGAAGAGAAAATCAAGTTAGCGATGAAAAAATATGGGAAATATGGTTGTTTAAAATGTTATTCATATTCTTGGAGCAAGAGTAGCCAATTTTAACTGTATTTCTATTAAAAATTTTACTTAATGGATTATCTCTATTAAAGTTTTTATCCAGGAGGTGTAGGAAGTATTTACCTATATTAATGTTAGTAAGCTTTCAAAAAGGCGGATTAAACCAGACTACTTTTCTATATAACACTGACATCTCTCTTTATCAGATATATTATCAAAATTACATGAACCTATCTTGAAATACCATAGATCAAATTTATTACAAGAAGTCACCATTGGTTTCAACCACAGTCTCCCGAATTTCCCAGAAGCTTTTCCGTGTTTAGGATTGGTAAATGCTACCATTATCCTTGCCTTCAGTTCATCTTTGGTATGGCACTGAAAGCTTTGGGGGGGGCTCACCCAACCGCACTCTACACACAATAATCGAGGGGATCGCTATTTGGGGAGTTAGGTTGCCAAATGGTAGGGCTGATACGATCGCAGAAAAATATGTTTTACAGCCAACACTGGGTTCTCCTACTTGTGTGGTGCAGAGTCCTGTTACCAAACATAGGATCTTCCAGCGGCCATCCTCTCGATCCAGGGTAGCACTCTTCCAGGCACTTGATGTAGGCCTTCATGCTGAGTGAGATGCCATGGGGAAAGATGAATGGAGCCATAACGTCACCATTGCTAGCGACCATCTCAAACACGATGATGTGGACTGGATTTTTTTTGTTTTCATCAATATGAATATAAATCTGTCCTCAGATTTATGCTCAAATACTCTGAAATCTGCGTATTTGGCTTCCAGCGTGAATTGAGTCATTGCACTGGTTCTTTATATTTACCAACCCCTCCACTCGGGTAGGATATGACACAAGGTCAATTTTAAAGCGCAGTTTAACAGGTTTGAATTCAGAGTTTTCCTTCTCCTAGACTAGTTGCCACATCAAGGCTGAAGAACTCAGTCTGCCCTGCTATTTACCCATAGCCGGAGGGAGAATAATTGGATTCATACCTTTCCCAAGGGTATTAGTGCTATGTGAAATAGACAGCGTTCAACTGGCTAGTTTGCAGTAGTTAACAAAACCTAAAATAAATAGAAATCAGGCATGAAATAAATAATCTAAAGTGGCACCAATTTACCCATCGCATTGAGTGTGTGAGAAAGAATTTTCGTGTGGGACAAATTTTTTAAGCCATCATGACCACCGTAAGCAAATGGTTAATAACTCTCTCCAAAGATTTCCATGCAGTAGAAATATTTTTTTAAAATTTCTTTCGATGGGGAAAAATTCGTTTAAAGAATGGAGATTATGCTGAAAAATAAAAGAGATTTTTTCCTGGGAGACAATGTGAGTCGTTATATTCACCTTATTTACTGAATGACCCTAATATATTAATTGATACATGTCTCGAGTTGATTGAATTATCATCGTCCTAATGAAATCCTTCGTATGTATCCTTTATATTTAGGTTTTGGCGATTGCTTGTTGTTTTTTTTTTTAAGATACATTTACTTGGAGTAAATAAAAAAAATTACGACTAGATTTTAACTGGAGCAGAATGAAACTGAGAGACGCACAAACAGAGAAGCGCACATAGTGAAACGCACAAATGCAAACACTCACAGAGACATATGCATAGATACAAATATTCACATAGACTTATCCACGCATGCAAACACTCACATAGATATATGCACATATGTAAACACTCGCAGAGACACATACACACTCGCAGAGACACATACACACATACAAACACTCACAGAGACACATACACACTCGCAGAGACACATACACACATACAAACACTCACTCAGACACATACACACTCGCAGAGACACATACACACATACAAACACTCACAGAGACACATACACACTCGCAGAGACACATACACACATACAAACACTCACAGAGACACATACACACTCGCAGAGACACATGCACACATACAAACACTCACAGAGACACATACACACTCGCAGAGACACATGCACACATACAAACACTCACAGAGACACATACACACTCGCAGAGACACATGCACACATACAAACACTCACAGAGACACATACACACTCGCAGAGACACATGCACACATACAAACACTCACAGAGACACATACACACTCGCAGAGACACATGCACACATACAAACACTCACAGAGACACATACACACATGAAAACATTCACAGAAGCATATGAACACATGTAAACACATACATAGACACATACACACATAAAAACACTAACAGAGACACATACACACATGCAAAAACTCACAGAGACACATGAACACATGCAAACACTCACATAGACACATGCACACATGCAAACACTCACAGAGACACTTTAACACCTACAAACACTCACATAGACACATGCACACATGCAAACATTCACAGAGACACTTTAACACCTACAAACACTCACATAGACACATGCACACATGCAAACACTCACAGAGACACTTTAACACCTACAAACACTCACATAGACACATGCACACTTGCAAACACTCACAGAGACACATACGGGTTAAATAGTATCACTATTGTCCTTCTGCAAGGATGGTTTTGGCATTGAAGGTTGATATGCGATTAAACAAAGAAACCAAACCAATTCTTATCTAAGAGAAGATAGGAACTGTATGCCATTACTGCTCTCTTCAAATGATTTACAAAGAAGTAACTTTGTTGTATAATGTGGGTGGGGGTGACGACAACACTTATTCATAAGAATATGCTTTTTTATTTGCTACGGAAGTCGAAATCCTTGCGTGAGAGAGAGAGAGAGAGACAGGACCTCGAGGATTTACACCACATCTTCAGTTTGAGATACTTACATATTCAGATTTACACCAAGTGGAGATAGATATATTCAGAGCCTTACTTCTTCGTGCTTCTTTCACGGGAGATTGATACAAAGCCAGTACTCAACCCAGGGGCCACCGTCCCTGCCTGGCACCCAAAGCGACTTGACGTGTCTACTCTGCTGACTTGCTGGCTCAGACTGAGCGCTTGGGTCGACAACTTCCGTCATTATATATTTTTCTTCCGCCCACACATTTCTTCCCACGCAGTTCATGGGGCATTTTAGCCGTCCCTTATTTACCGTAAGACATATCTGCACATCCTGTTAGTGAAATCCACACTAACTGGCCAGTCAAAGGTCAATATGTAACAACTTGAAAAAAATAAATAGATAAAAGCAAATATACGGAACTGAAGTAACTCAATGGTGAATAATGGATGTCTTATCTTAAAACTATGCAAAAGGCCTAAGTGATTTCTGTAGGTTTGCTATACACCACAAACACTTGTGTGCGCTGTACGAAACCACTGAACAACTGCTTCGACCTGGGGTGACCGTGTCCTCTGTAAAGAGTACCGATGTAACTTGCAAGACACATTCTGGTTAACTGCCGCGCAATTGCCATGACTTGTTAATTTGGCGTCACTTGTGTGTGATGTAGACCGTAGGCTCAGTGGTAGAGTTTTGGCTCTGTGGTCGCTGGTTCGATCTCCTGTGGGGGAGATCACGGTATACACTGCTGATGAGACCTAATAAGGTCGAAGCAGCTGTCCAGTGTTTCCGTATGTTGCATGCAAGTATTTGCCAGATTTTCTGGTTATGGTAATTCAATTTACAATATAATTCCTCTTCTTAAAAAAAAGAAAATGTATGAGTCAGCTTTTTTCAAACCTGGTGTCTTTCCTTCCTCCTTAACCTGGTATGACTATATTTTTGTTTTCCATTAAAGGAACCTTCTCCAAGAATACCTTTAAATAGCTAAAAGGCACCAGCTGAAAGAGTTATGATACAACGAAACAGTCTGACTGTGGATGACAATATATACGCTCCCGCTCCCTGGGGTTGAGCACTCTGCTGAAGGAATTAACGGCTACCACAAGCGTAATGCAAAGCTCTTCTAATGAATGTAGCACTCTGTTGTCCTGTAAGGCAAAATGTAAGCAAACGAATGCTAATACAAAATGTGTTATAATTCCCGAGCTGAGGTATGTTGCCTCATAGCTAAGCGGTAAGATACTAAGTCTAACAAAAAGTTGGGTGGGTTTCGATCCCAGCTTGAAGCGTCCTGAATGTCTAGCCTCACTGAAGAGTGGTGATACAACGAAACAGTCTGTCAATGGTTGACAGTATATCTATATATCTAAAATATTTCTTGTCTCTCCTTCCTTAGTTCATTCAGTGACTATTAATTTCATCTTAGTTGTCCGAATTTCTGAGACGAAACTTGATGATTTTTATCATTCAGGGTTTTTTCTGACAATTGTTTTCATCTTTATTGCTATATTCACAACGTTAAGGCCGATATGTCCTATAGCCTTCTTCAAGTGTTTCTTGTGGAACTAGGGAACCTACGTGGAACGTTCGAGCCATAGCGTAACGGTTATAGGCTTTGGTTCCCTAAGCTTCTAAAGAGATAATCATCGGAGGGTTGCAAGTTCAATCCTGACTGCAGGCGAGAAACAATAAAAGAATACTTAACACTTATACCCAGTTATGGTTAACGGAATCAGGGCAAGCGACCTGGACGTGGTTCGAAGTTCCGTGTGGGCTCCCAAGTTCGACAAGAAACACCTGAAGAAGGCCAGAAACGTTGTGAATGTATCACTAAAGATGGGGACAATAGTTCGAAAACCCTGAATAATTAGTTTCATCTGTTTTTTTTAAAGCGAAAAATAAATAAAAAATCCCCAAAGAGAAATAATAAATATACAGGCCTTTACGAAGGACATTTATGACTCCGGCTGAAACTTGAACCCAGTTCGCTTATCCCGTTTCCCGCGAATTGATAACTGCTAAGCAATTCCTCACTCTCCACATAATATATACATATGTATATGTGTATATATGTGTGTGTGTGTGTGTTATAAAAATTTATATCATATTGTTATCTTATAACTTGACCAATTCTCGTTCAATTGAACTCAGATTTTTACAGCATATGCAGAAAGAACTTAATCTTATATGTTTAATGTTTTGTTTTGTTTTTTTCTTTTCAGGTATAGAAATACAATTTACTGGAATCAGAAAGACGTTTAAACATTAAATATAGAAATTTTAATTCTACTCATGCTGTTGAATTTTGAGATCATTTGAATGAGGATTGGTCAAGTTATGAGATAACGAAATTATATCAATTTTTCTGACACTCCCAGTTCATCTCAAATAGAATCATTTTTTAAAAACTGTTTATATATATATATATATATATATATATATATATATATATATAACGGATCAGAAAAAACGATTTTTAGAAAAAAAATTAATCGTTTAAGAATATTGGATAAAATAAATTGGTTGTAAGCTCGCTAGTAGAGCAGTATAATAGCTAAAAATAAATAGTCACAACTTTCTTGGTTCGTTTTGTTGGTATCAGTTTCCTCTGTTTTAAAAAACGGGACAAAAGCCCAATCTTCAGACAGAAGTTTGGTGAAACTACTAAATATTTATAACTTTCAACAAACTTCTGTCTGAGATTTTTTTTTTTTTTCGATTTATTAATCAGATGAAATTAATAGTCACAGAATGAACCAATGAAAGAAAGATAAGATGGTTGGTTGGCTGGTTCTTTTGTTTTATGGCGTATCAACCGTTTTCGGGTCATTTAACGCCGGATCAAATTTCAAACAATTCACTTTAGTATAAGTAAAGTTTTTTTTACAAACGTTTAAATGTGAAAACAGTTCTATTTCAAATAATTCAGTTTAGCAAAACTTCAGACAGTTCAGTCTAGCATAAGAACTCAGTTTAGTTCTATTTGACCCATAGATAGAACACTCTAAGGTGCTACCACCCCGGGCCAGAGTGGACCTGGGAGCAATGGCAATAAAGGGGTACTCCGCATTCCCCAAAGCTTCAGCATTACTGGAACCTCACCATCAGATTGTTTAGTGTCATATCTAGAACACTCATTGGTGGGAGTTTTACTCCTCTGCAGAGGTACAGTCGGTGTATTCTACAGCCCCAACTCACTAGGCAAGGAAAGATTAGAAATATTATATATATATATATATATATATATATATATATATATATGCGCGCACGCGCGTGTGTGTGTGTGAAAATATAAAAAATAGGAAAAGACAGGGTATTAACAGGATGATTTTATTAGTAGTTGAATTTTCTTCTTTTTTTTCTTTTATCAATGTAATACGTTTCGTTGTTTTTGTCGGGGGTCTGGGTATTATTAGACCATCATCGGAATAATGTTGATATTATATTCTATCTTCTAAATTATATTCAATTTTTAAAAAATGGAACCCAAACGAGAAAAAATATTAGATTTCTATAACCGTTTGTAGCGTTCGATTTTAAATCTATGTGAGGTAATTTATATTCGAAATTTATCTTAAAGCCGAACGTATTTGCAATAGATTAGAAAATTTTAGAAGCTTTACAAGAAATTCAACTTTTTTTTATATTTACATATCATCAAATTCATTTCCATTTTCTCTGTTGATATATATATATATATGTATATACACATTTGACTGAACATTATAGACATTTTTGTCTACATATTTTTTGTTAATTCTTTGGACGTGCTGTATCGATCTTATGATAGTCGGTCGGAATTGGTTGATAAACCTTCTATAATTAGTTATTTCCCGAGTACTTTCTGCCCAACCTTGGACCATCACCAGGGGAGAATGTATTACAAAAGTCATCTAACTTTTATATGAACATTACAACTTTGTGAGAATGAGCATTTTATACTGGTGTATTGTGTAGAGTTTACTTTTCAAATGTGTTTCTATAAATAGTGTCAGTAGCTAAATACATTTAAGTACATTAGCACTGGTTTCAAAATTAATTCTATTAAGTTTGGGTTGTATATTCCTAAAATGTAATGTCTCGAGAATCTATAGTTTTTGCTTTTTGTTGTATTGGTCTACTATTGTTGTGTTTTCGGCAAGAATTTTCCGAAGTACAGTTGTTGGGCATGAATGTTTTTTTAGATGTTGTGCTATGGAACTTGTATCAGAAAGGTACATTGTAAGTCTTCTCGACAGGGTAGTTGAGGTTAAATCGACGTATGCATTGTTTTTGAAGATACAATCTCCGAAAGGACATTTATAACGCTGTTTTTTCGCAAAACTCCAATCGAGTGAGCGGAATTATTATTCATGACTGAGTTGGAGGTTTTAAATTTATTATAGTATATGATAAGTTCTTTTTGTTTATTAGGATCAGTGGGCAGTATGTTTCTTTAAATCAATGTTTTATATATATATATACAAGTAAATAATGGAAAGGAATCTGGAAGTATGGAGAAAAATTTTTTAAAGTGATGAATTTATTACGAAGGAAAGTTGACGTTAAAACGTTTCGGTTTTAATGAATTTTCATCGGGACTTTAAGATGGCGGTTGTTCTATCAACACTTGTTCCAACATCTTAAAATCCTGATGAATTTTCATTAAAACCGAAACGTTTTAACGTCGACTTTCCTTCGTAATAAATGCATCACTTTTGGATTATTTTGTTTTTCAATGGTATAGATAAGTATGTTGGCCAACCGCAGTCAAGGGGGACGCGAAGGCTCCCTTTTCAATAGCTATAACACCGAGGTGTAGGGGGGCGCAACTCCTTTCCCTAGATTGCTCCACATACCCTTGATCCGTACCTTATAATGCTGAGTATGAAGCAAGGAGGTATCAAACACTATTTCTTGAGTCTTTGGTCAGACTCAATCTGGGATTGAACCCCTGTCTCCCAGACCATTGGTGAACACTCTAACCATTATGCCAATGGGCCAGTGATATATACACACACACAAATATGAAGAAAAGTATTCAGAAGATGACTTTATTTATAGTTGACAACCTTGAATGTTTCGGTTTTTACATTAAATCATCATGGGGTGGGGGGGGGTTATATGTGATTCTATATCTTGTGGATTATATCTAATTCTATTTTTTTTAAGATAAAAACAAAAAAGATGAGAAAGCTTTTAACATCTCATTTCCGTTAGTGACGCTCTGTTTAAAGACTGTGACAAAATTAATGTTCGAAATTTATTTTAAATCGTAACATATTTCCTTATATTGATATCACGCTGTCTGTTCTGCATTCTCGCTGTTTCTTTTCCTTCTTCCGTTCTTTTACCTTTTCACTAATTTATAGTGTAATTCTTGGTAATTTTTGAAGAATTATGACCAGAAGTATTATCAAAAAAAATTTTTAAACTGAGTATAAATAAAGAACAAAAATAATTAACGAAAACTTATTTGAATTAGGGATCGTGTAACTTTTTAGCTCTAATTAGACTAAATAAAAGATCTGGTAACTTTTCAGCACTAATTTGACTAAATAAGGGATCTGATAATTTTTTGGTCCAAATTTGACTAAATAAAGGATCTTGTAGCTCTTTGGCTCTAATTTGACTAAATAAGGGATCTTGTAACTTTTTGGTCCTAATTTGACTAAATAAGGAGATTATTTGAAAAAGCAGGGTCTCTGTTTAATGGTACTGGGATTTAAAATAATGTTAGATTCAATAAGCTCTCAGTGTTTTTTGTTATGTATATTAACTAACATTCTTGAATCTTTAAAGTTAAAATCGTGATTAACTTTTAAATTATGTCGAACCATCGCGTTCTTTTCGCCACCTTCCATCTATGAGTCAAATCCTATTGAATAAAATCATTAGTGTTGAATTGTAATACTTGAAACCTTTTGTGTGCAAACAAGTGAACTCTGACCTCTTTACAAATGTTACCAACAAACTATTCGTTCACAAATCATATATAACAGGACTTGGCATTAGATAACCCACTAGGGTTGATATGCCATAGAACCGATCCTTTTTTTTTTTTTTTTTTTTTTTTCGTCGCTGTTTTTCAAGTCCTTCTTATGTTCATAAATCCATTTTTGGATTGAACGCGATATTTCTCCTACGTATTTTTTATTATAATCTAGGCATTGGATAGCGTAAACGCCTGCATTATATATATATATATATATATATATATGTGTGTGTGTGTGTGTGTGTGTGTGTGTGTGTGTGTGTGACTCACGGTTGAATAACATTTTCGCAAAATAGTCTATAATCTTAACAGAGACTTTGAATTCATTAAAATAGAGAGAAGTGCAAAAAAGACATTTTCTAATAGCATCATATCAATGCTATAAAAAGTAAAGTTAGCGACCATAGTCGAGGGTGACCCGAAGGCTCCCTTTTCGATAGCTACTACACCAAGGTGTAGGGGAGGGCGCTACTCCATTCCCAGGATTGCTCCACTTTACCCTTGAACCGTACCTTATAATGCTGAGTGTTAAGCAAGGTGGTATCAAGTACCATTTTTAAAGTCTTTGGTTATTTGAACTTCTAGTTAAATCTAAATTTTAAAATTAAATGATTTATTTTGTCTTTCAACCCAAGTGAAATCTTTAGTGTATGACCGTTATTGGCCAAATAAGTAGAGCGTTTGGCTATGGTCCGTGAGACCGGACTTTAATCCAAGGTCGAATCATACCAAAGACTCAAGAAACAGTATTTGATACCTCCGTGTTTCATACTCCTCCTTATAAGGTAAGGATCAAGGGTAAAGTCGGGCAATCCAGTGAAAAGATTAGCGTCCCCCCACACCTCGGTGTAGTAGCTAATGAAAAGGGAGCCTTCGGATCGCCCTCGACAAAGGTCGCCAACTTTACTTTCACAACATTGCTCCGGAAAAAGTAATCGTAGCTGAAATATAATTGATGGTTTGGTTTGGTTTGGTTTGGTTTCTTTGTTTAATGGCATATCATCCTAAGTAGGTTATTTAATGCCAAAGCCATTCTCCTAGAAGAACAGCAGTGATGCTATTTAGCCCATAGCTGGGAGGATAAGGGGGTTCATACCTTTCCCAAGGGTATTTGCCCGAAAGTGAACGTAATAGCACGACTGGAGTACGAACTCGCTTTCTACGATTCCGCTGTCCATCGCTTTAACCATTACACTACGAAATATAATTGAGATATTTCTAATACACATTTAAAAAGAAACAAAAGATAACGAAGCAAATAAATTCCAGACAAAATTTTTAAGAAATTTTATTTTTATGTTTTTAATGCAAAGCAACAATAGAAGTATTTCCTTTTGGGGTGAGAACAAACATTTTTTTTTCGGATATAAGAGTCTTAAACAACCAGTTCTATAGTAAATTCCTTTCTTTTTTTTTCATTTGGTTAGAAATTGGATACTAAATTGATCCATGATGACTTTTTTTTTCTTTTTTTTTTCATCATACAACGTGTGAAAGCACGTGCGATACCCTAGCCTCATCAGCCGCCAACCAGGGTGATAACACAGTTTCGGTAGCTCAAGGCGGTACTGCCACTCCTGGCGCTACCGAGTAATAATAATAATAAACTTTGAACAACGTCAACATCATCCACAAGTCGAATTAGCCTCAGAGGATAATTTTCAGCCCTCAGGTTCCAACTTTTTGCCCATTTCTATATTATATCAAGAAAACGACAAGACAAGAATTTATTCCCCTACAAAAATTACATTTACACTAACATCGAATAAGGATAATAAAAAGATATTTTCCCTAACTGTTACGTCGAAATTTACTTTATTTGTAAATATTTATGGTTTCAAATAACTATTCCCATTTAATAATAATGATAGTAATAATACCACAGAGTAAAAGAAAGCAAAAAGAAGGATAAGTAACAGAACCTTGTTTGGGAATTGAAAAAACCGGGGAAGATGAAAGTGACAATTGGTGCCCTTGGTACAAGTCCCCAAAGGATTGGTACAAGGACTGGAGGACTTGGAAATAACGGGACGGGCAGAGACTGTCCAAACTACAGCGTTGTTGAGATCGGCCAGAATACTGGGAAGAATCGTGAAGACCAGAGGACATTTGTTGTCACTCGAACTCCAGTGAAAGACCATCAGCTAACGCTGATGTGAAAAACTCTTGAGGAGTAAAACAATAATAATCATACTAATGGCAATGAAGGAGTACTCCACTTTCAAGATCCCCAGCCTCACAATCAAATGCAGTTTCGTGTCGTATCGAGAACACCTTTTTTTTGGGGGGGGTGATATTTCTTTTCTGCAAGGGATACAGTCAGCGTATTCCGAAAGAAGAAGAAGAAGAAGAAGAAGAAGAAGAAGAAGAAGAAGAAGAAGAAGAAGAAGAAGATATATACTTAACTTTTTAAGAGAATGGCTCTATTTTCAATAAGGCTAAGGTTGCCGGTTTGCAAGAATGTCAACCAAACAATAACTTATTTACAATAAACAAAACAGGTTATTAAAAAAGAAATAGGTCGTCTGAGCAATTTGAATCCTATGTCCCCTGCAGAAGAGTATGACACCCCTACGAAAAAAGAAAGGTTTCCCAGGAATGACGCAAAACTGCATCTGATGGTGAGGCTCCAGTTCTGGAGATCTGGGGCGAGCGAAGTACCTCTTCATTGCACTTACTCCCAGATCCACTTTGACCCAGATTGGTATTACCTGTTAGGGCCTCATTTATGGGTCAAATAATTCTGTTTCAAAATTATCTGAATTAGATAGGACCATTTGCAAAAAACACGTAAAAAACAACAAACATATAAATATGATCGTACAATTAACGCGATTCCCTAACCTCAAGCCATGAAATAACTCTAGATGAATTGAGATGCCGTTAAAATCATTCAAGTATTAAATCCTGTCTATCGCAGATAAGGAAGTCTTACTGTAAATTTTACTGAGATTTTTACAACCAATGACAAAAAAAATTCAGCTTAGAATTTAATTTTTTCTTTTCATTATTTCGGTTTTAAATTTTCATGCATCTTTTATTCTCGAAGATATAAGAAACTTGTGAGTGTGAGAGAGAAAGCAGATAATGGAAAAGTGTGTGTGTGTGTGTGTGTGTGTGTGTGTGTGTGTGTACGCATGCGCGTACATGACGGGATTTCGCTCGGTAAACACTAACAAATCGACTCGCTCCGTCTCAACTACAAGCTGCCACAGAAATCCTAATTATGTTACAGTTGAGAAAAAAGTAATGAGGCTCTCTGACCCCCTTGTTTCCTTCATGGAAAAGAAAACAGTGAATCGTCGTGAGACCAAGCCAAGGGTTCCGACCACACCAGGTCCTGTCCATTTAAATAAAAATAGAACAGAGAAGGACATTATACGAAGTTTCGGTTGGGAATACGAAGCTGACACGTTAATCCGAAACAATGGGAAAGTTCGTCACGAATTCGGCCCACACTAGATGTCTGCCCTAAAACAAGGAAGAATGTGACGTGAGGTGGGTGTATAGAGAAGGGGGCAGGTCAGAGAAGATGTCAGATATGACACGACTGTCGGCCGTAAAATGGCGCCACCGACAGATCTAGAAACTGTGATATACTAGAGATGCCCCTCTCCATCTTTCTAGCTTTCTCTCTATCAAAACTTGCTTCTTAAATTATTTATCTGTCTGTAAAGAGTAAATACTGAAGGCATTTTCGACAAATACATTGGCCTCCCGATGAAGCTCTCTCTCTCTCTCTCTCTCTCTCTCTCTCTCTCTCTCTCTCTCTCTTATTTCTCCTTAAATGGCTGTGAAGTCTGATATTCTTTCTAGATATTGTTGCTTTTAGCGCCCGAAACAAATTTCGCATTCCAAACACTGAATTACCCCTTTACATTTTTTTTAAAGACTTGTCTCATGTTCTGATTCAATCCTTTTTTTTTTTTTTTCTTAAGTCAGGCCATATAAACGAGAAGTGGTCAGTCTTTTGAAAAATAGGCCTAGTTTCAAAACTACTCTTCCAAAGTTAATGCATGTATTTACCTAACGCGTCCACTGCAAGTAGGATGCGATACAAGGCCAATTTTTAGCGGAGTTTAACAGGTTTTGAATTCAGGCTTTTCCTTCTCATAGACTGGTTACCATACTAAGGTTAAGGAGCCAAGTTTGCCGTACTATTTACCCACAGCTAGAAAGAGAATAGATCGACGTAAACCTCTCCCAAAGGTATTTGTGCTATCTGAAATGCAAACAGCCCTGTCCAAGATTTAAAGACGGGTCACCGTGTCTATTTTTCTACGAAGATAACTGTCGCATCATGAGGATTTCTAAAGTCTAAGTATGCTTCGTTCAAGAAACTGAACGTTTTTAGTAAATGTTCGAGAAATTTTGTTACTTCAAGAGCCGAAAAATGGACTTTATATACATAACAAGAAGTATATATATATATATATATATACGTGTGTGTGTGTGTGTGTGTGTGTATGTGTGTGCGTGTGTCTATTAATACTTAATAAGCAGTATATATATATATATATATATATATATATATATATATATATAATACTTAACAAACAGTGAATATATATATATATATATATATATATATATATATATATATATATATATATATATACGAAGATCATTAAATAAGTTTCCAGACTTTTTTGTATGACCATGTTTATTGATAGCACACACATGAAACTCTACTCTCCTTCGAAGTAATCTCCTCCGGCTGCAATGCACTTGTTGTACCGTTCAAACAACTTCTGCAAGTCCCCTTGTGTGAGTGTGTCAATGGCCTTCGTCACAGCCTCTTTCATCTACTCAATTGTCTCATAACGACAGCCTCTGAGCTTAGTGAATAACCAAAAGTCACAGGGAGCAAGCTCTGGACTGTAGGGAGGTTGAGGAACTGTGTTGATGCCCATCTTGGTCAAATAGTCTGTGACAAGGGTGGAGTTATGGACTGGTGCATTGTCCTGGTGGAAATGCCACTGACCCGATTTGAAGAGTGCTGGCCTTTTCCGACGGAATATCTTGTTGAACCCCCTTAAAACCTCAACATAGTAACCCTAAACCTAAAACTTTGGGCAATCAACTCTGGTCTATTGACTTTCTTATTCCTCCCACACCTCTCATCATCCCTCACAGACTCCCTGCCTTCCTTGAATCTCTTATGCCACTCAAAAACTGATGCTCGATTCCTGCAAGATGTTATAAATGATCATTTTCAACATCCATTGTAATAATATAGTTGGTTTGTTTGGTTGGTTGGTTAGTCGGTTGATTGGTTGGTTGATTTTTACGGCATATCAACCTTTGTATGTTATTTAATGCCAAATCCATTTTTATACAAATAAACAGTTTTATTTCAATCAACACCGTTTAGCATAAGTACACAGTCTAATTGTCAAAAATATTTTTATTTCAAGCTATTCAGTTTTGTAAACAGTTTTAATTCAAACAATTCAGTTTAGTAAAAGTATAGTATTTTGTTTTTCCTTACACACAGTTAATGTCAAAACAATTCTATTTCAAACAATTAAGTTTAATGTAAGTACAGTTTCAGTGTCAAAAACATTTCTATTTCAAACAATTCAGTTCAGCATACAAAAATAGTTCCATTTCAAACAATTCAGTTTAGCCTAAGTACGCAGTGTAAATGTTAAAACAGTTTTATTTCAAATAGTTCAGTTTAGCATAAACGTAAGTAACATTTGTACAATTTAATTCTATTTGACCCTATCAGGTGCTACCACTCCGCGGCAAAGTGGACCTGGGAGCAATGGCAATGAAGGGGTACTCAGCATTCCCTAAAGCTTCAGCATTACCGGAACTTCAGCATCAGATTTTTTTTAATGTTATATCCAGGACACATGTAGGGGGTCTTACTCCTCTGCAGAGAAGCAGTCGGTGTACAGATGGATTGACATGCCGTAAAGAAAAGAAGGAGTGCGCATGCGCGTGCGTGTGCGCGTCTCTGTGTGTGCGAGCATCTATACTTCATTAGAATTAGTTACTCGAAGCTATAATTTCTTATTAATGGTTTGGAGTCTTTGTTTAAGAGCTTTGTTTAAATCAACTTTCGTGGGTTATTTAATACTAAACCCATCCTTGTAAAAAAAACAAGAGTGGTGTTATTTAACCCATAGCTTAATGTATAAAGGGGTTCAATACCTTTTCTTGTAGAGGAATCGAGACTATTTAACCTATAGCAGGAGATATAAGGTGTTCACACCATTCTCAAAAGAAGGCAATAGCGCGAGTGGAGTTCGAACTCGCTTATTTCGAAGTTGGAGTGCAGCCACTACACCACGGATACTCACCCGGAATATCATTAGTTATTCAAAATCAAATAGTGATGTGTAAACAAATAACTATTATTGAAAAGAAACGACTACTGGAAGCTATATAATTATTAGCATCACGAGTGCTAGAAACTATACAACTGTGTACAAATTATTTGTATTAGATAGGAATACTTGAAACCATACAACTGTGTACAAATGGTTAGTATCAGATATAAATACTTGAAACTATACAACTGTGTGCAAATTATTTGTATTAGATAGGAATACTTGAAACCATACAACTGTGTACAAATGATTAGTATCAGATATAAATACTTGAAACTATACAACTGTGTGCAAATTATTTGTATTAGATAGGAATACTTGAAACCATACAACTGTGAGCAAATGATTAGTATTATTTTTATTAGATAGAAATAATTGATATCCTAAAAACCGTGTGCAAAAAGAATCTCTTGAGAAACATTTACACAAAAAATGTAGATATAGCCGTGAATTCATGAAATTCCGTAATTTCCCGACATAAAATAAGTAAACAGGTTGAAGTCTCGTTGAAATCAATCAACCAATCATATAAATAACATTTGTCAATAAAATTTTCGCGACTGAGATAAAGACGTTTATTTTCGACTAAACAGAATGAGCCGATTCCGTGTCTGTGCTCAGAATTGTTCTTGCACGTAAGGATTTTCTAAAATGAACATCACATTCCACTGCGTGACACGTAAACTGTCTTCTTTTCGTCTCCTTACATTGAACTCGGCCTCATTAAGTATTTCGTAAAAGCAATGATATACGATCGTTTTACATTGAAACACCTAAAAATTAAACTGGGCTCATTGTAAAATGATAAAAATTCACATACCTAGGAAGCAGCGTCGAATCAACCGAAAAGGACATCGAAACCAGGCTAACGAAAGCATGGACAGCTATCAATAGGCTATCGATTATATGGAAATCAGACCTAACCGATAAAATGAAACGCAGTTTCTTCCAGGCAGCGGTCACATCGATACTGCTATATGGCTGCACTACATGGACGCTAACAAAACGGCTGGAGAAGAAGCTAGACGGCAATTACACAAGAATGCTACGTGCAATCTTAAACAAGTCCTGGCGGCAACACCCCACAAGACACCAACTGTACGGCCACCTGCCCCCTATCACGAAAACCATTCAAGTTAGACGAACCAGACATGCAGGACACTGCTGGAGAAGCAGGGACGAACTCATAAGAGATGTACTCTTATGGACCCCCACACATGGCCGTGCAAAAGCAGGACGACCAGCACGAACATACATTCAGCAGCTATGTGAGGATACGGGATGCTGTCCTGAAGACCTACCTAGGGCGATGAACGATAGAGAGGAGTGGCGAGAGAGGGTCAGGGGTATCCGAGCTACCAGCGCGATATGATGATGATGATGATGATTAAACAATTGACGTCCGACAACAAGTTGAGAAATTAATCGAATCCACTTGAGCTGTTGGCACAGGACTCATTGGTATCAATGGTTTAGACTTTTCTTTGGTCTCATAGAGCTGAAAACGATTCTGATTAAATAAACAACATGTTACAAGTGGAACAAAGAATAGAATGGTATCGCATTTTGATCTCAAATTTTTATTTATTTATTTATTTATTTATTTTGCTTGTTTGTTTCCCACCAAATCTAAACGAGATGAGCATAAAGAAAGATTTACGCCAGGATATTTCCATGATAGAAACTAGATACGAAGGGAGCTACAACCCAAATATGATGGGCGGTTACTACTAATTTCTCCTACAATCAACAATTTTGAACGCTCAAGTAAAAAATGTTGAGGGCACATCTTCTATTATTTGAGAAGAGGCTTATTTTCTTACTGAAATTCTTATTTTTTTAAACTGGTTTAATTAAGTTTGGTAGGGTTCTGTGGTATTCTAATCACAAATCAAGCTTATAAATATATATTTGATATATATGATTTGTAAACAAAAGTCAGCAAAATTAAATAGTTCCTAGTACTGCGATGTATCACTAATAATTCGATTAAACATCAGTCATTTGTTTACACACAGTTCAATGATCAAACAGTTCTATTTCAAGAAATTTAATTTAGCATAAGTCATTTGTTTGCACTCAGTTTAAATGTCAAATAGTTCTATTTGACTCATAGGTAGGACTCTTTTAGGTGCTACCAGAGTGGACTTGGGAGCATTGAAGGGGTACTCCGCATTCCCCAAAGCTCCAGCATTACAAGAACCTCGCCATGAGATGGTTTAATTTCATATCTAGGACACTCTTTTGGGGACCTTACTTCACTGCTGAGATGCAGTCGGTGTATTCTATGGTCCTAGCTGACTGGGCTCTGGTATAATAAGTTGAATATGAGAATATGATAAAATATTTTTTGAGTGAGTACTCACGTTTGCTTTACCATATGACGATATGATATAATATGACATGCGATGAAGGCATTTGTGGTGTAGGAAATGGGTACGGCGGCACAAGTTCAAATCCTAAAAAATCCTGTTTGCATTTTACATAGCGCAAATACACATCCGAAAGGTATGCATCCAACTATTCTCCCTCCAGCTATGGGCAAATAGAAGGGTAGACTGATCTTTTAACTTAATATTGCAACCGGATTAAAACTAGAAAAACTTAATTCAAACTTGTAAGATTCCGCTTAAAAATTGTCCTTGTGTCGTAGCGGGGTGGTTAGATAAATGTGTACGTAAAAAAGTAACGCAGTGGCTAAATTCTGACTTCCGATTTGATTTCAGGGTCACAAAAAGTAATTTTTTTTTTTTTTTTTTGGTTAGTAGCATACAAAAACAGTCTTGCTACAGGTAATTCAGTTTAGCATAAGTACACACTTTAGTTCTTTTAGACCTATAGATAAGACCCTATTAGGTGCTACTATTCCGGGCCAGAATGGACCCGGGAGCAAGGGCAATGAAGGGGTACTCCGCATTCCCCGAAGCTCCAGCAGGAACTTCACTATCATATTGTTTAGTGTTATATCCAGGACAGTTGACTGGGTCACAGGATCTCGTTGGGGGATGGATCTTATCCTTCTGCAGAGATGCAGTTGGTGTATTCTACAGCTCTAGCCGACCGCGTTAGTAATTTTTTTTTTTCAATTTCAGTATATTCAAAGCCACAACTATGTATTTTCTTTAAAAAAAAACTACATTAAATTACATCAGTCTAGAAACTAGTATACTAGATAAATCCAATAATTAACGTGTGGATTCTATCTGGATAATATCGCAAAACCTTTACATGTAACGATGTGCTAAGTCATAAACACCATAAAAAATATGCATTTATATTTGTATAAGAGGCTCGTTCGAAAAGTTCTCAGCCTCACCCAGATTTTAGATTTGTCACATACCTCTCACATTTATATAGGGCTCATCTGTACAGAAATTAAAACAGAAATCTGATTTAGTTCTCGTTTTTGAAGAAGTTCAAAATATGTTGCCTTAACAAAAATGTTCAGCTCTGGCTCTTCTTTCAGAGAGAGGCTTAGAACTTTTTAAACAACCTTCGTATGTGAATATATATATATATATATATATATATATATATATATATATATATATATATATATATATAAGGGTTACCCGATGTTTTCAGGGTGTAGAGAATCACAGGTTCTTTTGTATATATATATATATATATATATATATATATATATAGTAAGAAATGTGTTCTCTACTCCTTCTAAATCTTTTTTACTATAGCTTTCTTATATAAGTTATACAAAAAAAAAACTGTTGCTTATATACAGATTGATTTTCATTTCTAGTAAAAAAAAATTCCTCAAGAAATCAATTGTAAGAATTTTAAAAGATGCAGTTGCTTTTCTATCACTCTGCTTATAAAAATAAAACAGTATGAATTAAGGGGATGTAACTCTGAATGTAAATGTGCATCGCAGTTAGTGATCATCATTATCATCCATCGAGAAACTCTACCCAAAAACAACCCATAACTCTGCTTCCGGTTCGCAAATCAACTCGAAACCAATTTCACTTTAATCGCCGGGTAAATCTAGGGTATTTTATTGTACAAAAGTTTGTTAAATAATCTTTTTTTCTTAATCTTTTTTTATTTTCCCCCGCTAAAAAAGATTTTGCTTAGAGTGCGATGAACCTAAGGAATTACATGCACCTTTCATGGTTTTTGATGATTTCTTTCTTTGTCAGGCCGGGAACTTTCTCACATATATGAATAAGTTACAAAGACGTATTTGTGTGATGCCGTAGGGCAAGATCTTAATTTGCAATTAGAAGTGTCGACCTTCTCTTTCTTTTTATTTCTGTTTATTTATTCATTTATTTCTATTTATTTATTTGTTTATTTGTTCACCATCCGCCGATGAAATGACATCACCAATGGGAACAGGAAGTGAGTCGGCAAGATTTTTTTCCTCGTGATTCTTCCCCAGTCCATCTGCGTAATTGAGATTTTTTTTTCTTCTCCGAAACATACGATGCGACGAAAACCTCATAATTAATAGCTATTTTCATTTCTTTTCATTAATATTAAGTAAGGTGATGTGCTTGTCCTTTTTTTTTTTTATCCAAGTTGCTTTTTACTTTTTTTTTTTTAAGATTGTTTTAGTTTTGTTTTATTATTTTTTTTCTTGTGCTACCGGTGTCGATTTCTTCAAATATAAACAAGCACCAGATGTTCTAAACTAACGGCAAAGTTAAGAATCAACATCTATATAACAGTATTAAACACACTATCTATCTATCTATCTATCTATCTATCTATCTATCTACTTCAGTCCATTCAGCTGCCCATTCTGCTGGGACCGTAGAATACACCTACTGTATCTCATCAGATGGGTAAGACCTCCATCCTCCCAAAGAGTGTCCAAGATATGACAATAAACAATCAGATGGTGAGGTTCCAGAATTGCAGGAGATTTGGGAAATGCAGAGCGTTCCTTCATTGCCATCGCTCCCAGGTCCACTCTGGCCCGGAGTGGTAACACTTGATAGGGTCTTATCTATGGGTCAAATAGACCTTAACTGTGGTTTCAAGAGTTTATTGCTTTTGCATTTAAACTGTATTTATGCGAAACTAGATTGGTTAAAATTGAACTGTTTTGACTTCTAAACTGCGTACTCATGCTAAACTAAATTATCTGAAATAAAACTGTTTTTATATTTAACCCTGAGTATTGCACAGTCGACTGGGGCTGTAAAATACACTAACTGCACCTCTGCGTAGGAGTAAAACCTCCCCACCCCCAATGAGTGTCCTGGATATAACACTAAACAATCTGATAGTGAGGTCCCAGTTATGCAGGAGCTTTGGGGAATGCGGGGTACCCCTTCATTGCCATTGCTCCCAGGTCCACTCTGTCCCGGAGTGGTAGCACCTGATAGAGTCCTATCTATGAGTTAAATAGAACTAAACTTTGTACTAATGCTAAACTGAATTATCTGAAACAAAATTGTTTTTGTATGCTAAACTGAATTATTTGAAATAGAGCTGTTCTGACATTTAGCTTAGTGTAGTCAAAATCTACACCTATACTAAAGTGAATTATTAGAATTAGAACTGTTTGAAAAAACTGAATATCCTTGAAATAGAAATGTTTTTGACAAACTGTGTACTTAATGCATAACTGAATTGTTTGAAATAAAACTGTTCATAAGTATAAAAATGGATTTGGTATCAAATAACCTACAAAGGTTGATATGCCATAAAACTCAAACAACCAAACAACCAGTCCATTCAGATCTATTAATCTACAGAGCGATCGATCTGCGGGGTCCTCGTGGCGTAATGGCTAACGTGCTGGACTGCGACTTCATAGTAAGCGAGTTCGATCTCTAGTCATGCTATTATGTTCACTTTCGGGTTAATATCTTTGGGAAAGATATGAACACCTTCATTCCACCGACCCTCTCTGTTATGCGTAATACTACTTCTGTTCTTCTACAAGGATGGCTTTGGCATTAAATAACTCACGATGGTTGATATGCCATTAAACAAAGAAACCAAACCAAATCGATTTATCTACTTCAGTCCGCTTAGAACAATCTAAATCTGTTGGTATCTGTTAATCTATCTACTTCTGTTCACTCAGATCTATATATCTATGTGTATACTCCAGTTAACTTATTTATATATATATATTTCATTAAACATCATAGACATTTTATGCCTACATATTCTCTTTTGGATCCGTTCGAATTCCCGTATTACTTTTATCGTATTCGGGGGAATTGATTTAGGTATTGTCCATAGTTGTATGTATCCCTAGTACTTTCTGCCCGACTTTGGGCCATCATCAGGGGAGAATCTGTTACAAAAGTAATGTAACTTTTGTTTTAGTTCATTAACAAAAGTGATTACGAGCACAAACTTACACTTCAAAAAAAGCTCAACAATCTCCACAAAGGACACCTATTTATTCCTAATAATATTGATAAATTTATCAATCTCTCGGACTGTAATTTAACTCCACAACAAAAATATTTCCTCAACTTAGGACCCAACTGCCATTTATTTCAAGGATATACCAGCATCAACAAAAATACGGAAATTGAAATTTTATACCAAAATATTTTAAAACTCCGGGACAATAAGGTAATTTCAATCAAACCTGAATTCCGTAATCTTCTTAAGGCTGAAGCCATCAAGAATAGATACAATAATAAACAACCTACATTATTAACACATCAACTAAAAACTGCCGCTAAAGAATTACGCAACCACCCCAACATCACCATAAAAAAAGCTGATAAAACAAACATTTTTGTAGTACTCAATAAAATAGATTACCATTCAAAACTACAAAATATCCTCGATGACCATACGAAATTCAAAAAACTAAATAAGAATCCTACCAACCAACTAAAATCAAAAATTAATAAACTAATCACTGCTAATAATGCCGAACTTAATAGCACAAAACTACCCAAAATAATTGGGGATTATAAACCCGGCTATCTTTACGGGACCGTAAAAATACATAAACCTAATCATCCTCTTCGCCCTATTATATCACAAATACCTACACCAATTTATCAACTCACAAAAACTATAAAACAGCTTATTTCACCAAACTTACCTAGCAAATACAACATAAAATCTACACATGAATTAATTCAAGTTCTTCATACAATTAAACCCAATAATGGTATATTAGCCTCACTCGATGTAGAAAATTTATTTACTAACGTACCTGTTAATGAAACAATTGATATTATTATAAATAATATTTATAATAACCCATCTCTCCCTCCTCTTAAAATCAACCCGAATATACTTCGAAAACTACTCCTAACATGCACTACTGAAGTTCCATTTTATGATCATCTTGAAAATATTTACGTTCAGACAGATGGTGTCTCTATGGGGTCTGTCCTGGGCCCCATTTTCAGTGATTTCTACATGTCAGATCTCGAAAATAGAATTTTCAATAGCATAAAAAAACCTCCAATATACCTAAGATATGTTGATGATATTCTTATTCTTACTAATAATATTAACGAAATCAACATACTACAAGATACCTTCCAAAACAATTCAGTTCTTAACTTTACTCATGAACTAAACAAAAACAATAAAATTTCCTTTTTAGATGTTCTCATTGATACTAACAACAATAATAACTTCACTACCTCCACCTACAAAAAACCCTCTAGTAATAACTCCTGTACCCTCAACTTTAAAAGTGAATGCCCCTTCAGATATAAAAAAGCAATTATTCGTAATGTAATATCCCGTGCCAAACTAATCTCCTCCCCCAAAACGATATTTTATAAAGAGGTAAAAAACATAAAACAGGCTCTCATCGATAATGGGTTTCCTAACTATATTGTTGATGAACAAATTAAACGTATGATCAAAAATGTTAACCAACAAAATAAACAGTGTACTACTTCATCCAGTCAACAAACATATATCAAACTTTTTTATCGTAACCAAATGCTCTACAATTATAAATCCGATGAAAAAATAATGAAAACATTGATTCACAAAAACATACTCCCCACTGATCCTAATAAAAAAATAAAACTTATTATATATTATAATAAGTTTAAAACCTCGAATTTGGTCATTAGAAATAACTTCTCTCCGTCGATTGGGGTGTTGCAAAAAACCAACGTTATATATAAATTTAAATGTCCCCTAGGAGATTGTATCTCTGATAATAATAATATATATGTTGGTTTAACCTCAACTACCCTGTCGAGGAGACTTACAATGTACCTTTCTGACACAAGTTCAATAGCTCAGCATTTAAAAAAACATTCATGCCCAACAACACAACTACGAAAAATTCTCACCGACAACACAACAATACTCGAACATCAAAATAATAAACAAAAACTTCAGATTCTCGAAGCACTATATATTAGAAACCTGCAACCAGCACTTAATAGAATTAATTTTCAAACCAGTGCTAACGTACTTAAATGTCTTTAGCTACTGGCACTATTTACAGAATTACATTTAAAAGCAAGCGCCATAATCTCCAACAGCAAAGACGTCCTTACACAGTAGTAATTTGCTAAAACAAAGTTACATCACTTTTGTAACAGATTCTCCCCTGATGATGGCCCAAAGTCGGGCAGAAAGTACTAGGGATACATAAAACTATGGACAATACCTAAATCAGTTCCCCCCGAATACGATAAAAGTAATACGGGAATTCGAACGGATCCAAAAGAGAATATGTAGGCATAAAATGTCTATTATGTTTAATGAAATTTGCATTAACGAAGAAATGCTGCCTAAATATACATATATATATATATATATATATACTTCAGTTCACTTAAATATATATATATATATATATATATATATATATATATATATATATATATATATATCAACTTCACTCAGATCTATCTGTATACTTCAGTTCACTCAGATCAATTTCACTCCGATCTATCTATCTATCTATCTATCAACTTCTGTTCATTCTGATCTATCCCTATCAACCTACCTATCTGCATACTTGAGTTCCCTTGGATCTCCCTATCAACTTCACCTACATCTATCTACATCTGTTTACTCAGATCTATCTATCTATCTATCTATCTATCTATCTATCTATCTAATCTACGTCAGTCTGCTTAGATCTATTTATCTATCTCAATCTATTCATATCTATTAATCTAAATCTGTTTATATCTACCAATCTAAATCTGTTCATATCTATATATCAATCTCTCTATGTACTTCAATCCGCTCAGATCTGTCCGTCCGAAATCGCACGCTTATCATCGCTTCCATGTCTTCGAGTTGGAGGGTGAATGAGGCAAAACAAGCAGATCCTGCCTGGATCCCATATCAATTATCGCAGAGATCAAGGTTATTTTAAGACGGTGTCCATACATACCCGTATTTGTCTCCTTGTTGTAAACGACTGAGTTGCTTACTAACACCGACGAGAGTGTAGTTAAATACCTTTTCAAAATGGCGTCTTTTTTGACAATTTTAATTTGACTGTATGAACTCCTTGATAGTCCAGAAAAACAGTTATTGCCGTCTAGTAAATCTGCGAAGGTATATATATAAGAGATTTTGCAAGGCGAGTTGAACACACGGGACACATCATCGAGAACTTCAATGGTTAACAGAGATGAGCGGTCTGAGCTCTTTCGATCTTGTATATTGCTAGTCTCGCACAATTATTGTATTAGAAACGCTTGTAGCAGAAAGAACCTTGTATTTTTTGTTTGGCGCGTAATTTAATTTGACCGTTAGAGTCGCCGAACATTTTCACCCAATCAGGATGACCTGCCCTATTCAGCCCGAACCATATTTCCTAGCAGCACCAAAAATTGAAGAAAACCCGCGAAACCCTCTCTCCCTCAGAAATCGTCAATAGGAACAGACGTTTTATTGTCTGCTCTTGAATAGCGGCAGCAGCGTCAACCACTATGAGGAGAGCCATCTAGTTTACGGAACCTCTTGCGTCTATTCTTCTAGACCAAGGGATCCTAATTAAAAACAAATTAGATGATACACTCTAACAACTTTCTAACTTCTTTCCTTCCTACGAGACTCGCAGTATACCAGCGTAAACCCCTTACTTATTGCTGCCATTAAAACCTTCATTTAAAACCTAACAATGTCTTCGTTCTTCTCCACCACCTTTATTTTCCATCAACATTTAGCGAGGGGATAACAACCAACTTAATGCCAACGCAACCAACGTAATACCAACGCAACCAACGTAATACCGACATAACCAACGTAAAACCAACTTAAACCTAAAACCTAATAAAAATAATAATAATAATAATATCCCCATCGCTATACGCTCTCGGCGTAACGGTTATCATCGTAAAAAAAATGGAAATGGCGTTCCAAGTTCAAACTCTTGACGATACAGTAAATGTGTATTGCTATTTATCATTATTATCATCATCATCATCCAACAAGAGGTTCTATGCAAAATAAAACAGCATGAATTTAGGGGACGTAACTCTGAATGTGAGTGTGTACTGCCATTTATTATTATCATCATTCATCGAAAGACTACGCAAAAACTACCCATAACTTGGCTTCTGATTGACAAATTGACTGGAAACCAATTTCACTTTAATCGCTGGATAAACAGTTCTATTTCAAGCAATTCAATTTAGCGTGAGTCATTTATTTGCACACAGTGTAAATGTCAATCAGTTCTATTTAACCCATGGATAGGACCCTATCAGGTGCTACCACTCCGGGCCAGAGTGGATCTGGGAGCGATGGCAATGAAGGGGTACTCTGCCTTTCCCAAAGCTCCAGCATTACTGTCATTATCAGATTGTTTTGTGTCATATCTAGGACACTCGTTGGGTTGCAGGGTTTTACCTCACTGTAGAGATGCAGTCGGTGTATTCTACAGCCCAAGCTGACAGCACAGAGTTTTATTTGTTTTGTTTTTTTCTCACGCTTTCATAGGATTTATACACGAAATACGCTCATTCTTGGAAAATGACGTAGCTAATCAAATACAAAAGAATAGATGTTCAAATGAGGAATGTGCGTATTTATAAAAGCGTATCACTCTTTGTGGGTTATTTAATACTGAAATTTGATTAATCTGTAAATGTTTGATTGTAATTATTAGAATATTAGATATATGTATTTGAACAAAGGAGAATAAATTATTTAAATTAGTAAGTAAGAAAAGTAGGCAACCATAGTCGAGGGTGACCCGAAGGCTCCCTTTTCGATAGCTTACTACACCAAGGTGTAGGGGAGGGCGCTACTCCTTTCCCTGGATTGCTCCACTTTACCCTTGAACCGTACCTTATAATGCTGAGTGTTAAGCAAGGAGGCATCAAGTACCATTTTTTGAGTCTTTGGTATGACTCGACCTGGGATTGAACACAGGTCTCCCGGGCGATTGGCGAACATAAGCCATAAAAATGGAATAATCCAATTTTAAGGAAAAATTTTCGAATGATCTAGGAATTTGCATTCCTAAAACAACACCAGAAGAGGCCTAGATATGCAACTGAGTCTACAGCTAAAATACTATTCTGGCAATCCTCAACAAACAGTTGTGCAGATTGATTTTGAAATATTGGCGTAATGTCTGAAGTACTCGATTTGCGACGTCGTAGTAAGCATGTTTGAACTCCAGTTGTGCTATCACGTTCTCTTTCAGATTAATACCCTTGGGAAAGGTATTGAACCCCCTTATCCTCCCAGCTATGGTTTAAATAGTATCACTTGTGTTATTCTACAAGGATGGCCCTGGCATTAAATAACTTTTGTAGCCAAACAAAAGGTTACTGAATGAGAAATAATCAAAACGGAGGTTGGAAATGAAACGGAAATCTTTATAACATTAACAAAATACTTGCCAGCGGTGTGAAGAAGGTAAACCACTGTTAGTAGTGACTACTTACTCAGCAGATTACCCCCGACTCACAATAGTTTCCAACGTATTCATGAGGAATGTGACATACCTATTAATGTTCATAGGGAGGGTTTATAACAATAACCCACAAAGGTTGATAGACCATAAAAAATAGAAAGATTTGTTTAGTTTATTTGATTTAATGACATATCAACCCTTGAAGGACATTTAATGCCAAATTCTGTTATATATATATATATATGCTAATCAAATTAGATGATACACTACCAGCATTCACGGTACCAGAAAAAAAAGAAAAAAAAAAACGCCAGGAACAAGAGATAAAAGTATCTCGAATCACCGCCCGGGGGGGTAAAGAAAAAATATTATAGGTCAAAAAGAAAGAAAAGACCAACCTCGTCTGACCCCTAGAAAAAAATCAAGGGATACGCAGTCAGTTGGTCAAAAGAAAACTAAAACCTTCCGCGAATCCTGCAATGCTACAATTACAAGAGTGCTCAACACGAGTGGAGCCAATTATAAAATTAACGCGATTTAAGTTAATTATATATATATATATATGATGTTTAAGTGAATACTTTGTAAGTAACTTTATTTTTAAACGAATTAGATATTATTTGTTTGCACTCAGTTAGACGATTTAAAGCATTGCTATTTAATGCTAAAAAATCTATTTAATATTCATAATCCTTAGTAAAAGATTGAATAGTTCTATTTAACTTATAGATGGGATCCTAACAGGTGCTACCACTCCGAGTTAGAATGCAAATACAAGTAATAGTAATAAAACTTTAAGACTGAAGCCTCACTATCTGATACAAATTAATGTCATACTCAGAACACGTATTTCCAAGAAAACATGGCACCAACAAAAGAATTGTAAATTGAAACAAGTGAAAGGATCATAAAATTCATCCTATGAGTGGAGCGTGGTGAAAGATGATTGTTGTTGCCAGTCAGACGTGTCTGAAATTTAGTGCAAATATAAAAGAAATGGGGTAGTTAAAAAAGGATAACATACAGTTAGACCACGAAAGACATCAAAGCGTCAGCATATAAAACACAAAGCGATATGCCTTGAAAATAGAAAAATGTACAACGAAATAAATGAAAAACTGATGGGTTGAAACAGGAATCAATGTTTGTCACAGAACTGTAAGGAATTGGTTGAATGAAATTGGATTTATATAGAAAAATGCCAAATGAAAACCAACATAAACACATAAACAGAGGAAAATGAGATTAAAGTGGACTAAAGATAAACAATCATGGCATGTGGACTATTGGATGAAAGTGATATTCAACAATAAATCAAGATTTTGCATTGGCCAAGAAAATAATGATGGAACAAATAGAATATATAAAAATGACTGCCTGAAGAAAACAAGTAAATTTCCAAATTCATTCATGATATGATGTTATGAATTATTCAAATCACCAGAGATGACATTAATTACTGCAACAATTAATGCACATTAAAATGTACATTAAAAACATGAATGATTTTCTCACTCCATTGATCATTTGGTGATGATGAAGTCATTTTTCAGAGCGATAGTGCATTTTGTCATAGAGCTAATAAAATCAATGAAATGGCCAGCAAACAGTCCGGATGTAAATCCGATTGAAAATTTGTGGTGGAAATTGTTTTTATTGGTCCTTGAGAAGTCTCCAGCCACCAAAGAAGATTTATTAACTGCCATTCGGCAACGTTGGAGCTATATTGACAAAGAATGTCAGAAAATTTCGATGAGGGACAGCAAAGTATTAATTCAAACTGTTTTGTCAATGAATTCGTCAATTCTTTCCTCAATTTTGGGCTGTTCCAAAATATTTTTCTTATCATGGCTTAGAAAAAATATATCATTAATTAAAATAATGTAATATAGGTTATTTAACGTATATTTTATAAAGCCAGAATGTTCAGCAATTAAATAAAAAATGTTTTGTATCTTATCTGTTATTAGTTCATTTACTGCTAAATAATAAACGACCTAAGTAAACATCCTCTAAGAGTGGTAAATCCATAATTTTTGCTAGGAATAGTAAATAAAATCTTTCCTTTCTCATTTAACAGTGACGTCACCTGCATTTTTCTTCGGGCGTACAAGGTTAACAGGTACTTGAAAATCTATTTTAAAACAAAAAAACAAACTACTAGTTCAAATGATATATATATATATATATATATATATATATATATATATATGTACGTAACACCAGCAAGCAATTATGCCTCCTTTTGAAGTTTATACTGTGAAAGTTTTCAACAGCATATCAATAGCGGTTCATTTGATGTGACATAAATACATTTTATCGCAATGTAAATGCCGCTGCTGTCAAGTTTTATTTGCGTTGTTAAACGAAAAGTTTCTACACTTAAAAGGTTAATTTTTCATCGCATCTCTACTAAGAAGTAAGTTCTTTCTTCTGCCTTAGAAAAAGGATAAGATAAGAAATCATTAAATCAATTAGTTTCTATCGAATCATGATCCTCTGACGTGTATTTTATATAGGGTGTCTCAATATATATTGGACCCATGGGACTGCTTATAAATCTCCTAATGATAATGTGTTTTTTTTGGGGGGGGGGTTCAGATTTGAAAATAGTGTACTATAACAACTATTAATTCTCGATAACAACGCCTTGGACAAGAAAGGAAAAAATATTTTCCATCACTACTTTTTTGGAAACAAAATCATTCAAAACTGTTTTTTTGGAAACAAAATCATTCAAAACTGTCTCAAAATAGATGCAGCCCATAACTTATCACTGAGACAAGAAGCTAAAAAATAATTGCATGTCCTGGATGCTAATATAGTAACAATTAAAAAAAAACATTGATTTTATGTCTCTGACTCAAAGGATGCATTTTTTACAGGATGTGTTCCAAATGATCACCACTGTGCTTGTCTCAGTAATAAATCATTATCATATTGATGGATTGCATCTATTCTGAGACACCCTGTATCTGTAATCTCAGAATTGAAAAAAAAACTGCTACAGTTATAGCCACCAAATCTCCTTGGGATACTAACGAGATTCGGAAGCATGTTTTAAGCATATTGAGTTTTAGAAATTTAGGGAGTTTATTTGTTCATTTTTTAAGAGATATGTGATTCAAATGGAAGAATTATACTAGACTGTACCCTTATTTTGTGTCCGTAAGTAAAGCAAAGTTGGCGACCATAGTCGAGGGCGACCCGAAGGCTCTCTTTTCGATTGTAACTACACCAAGATGTAGGGGAGGGCGCTACTCCTTTCCCTGGATTGCTCCACTTTTACCCTTAATAGCGTACCTTATAATGCTGAGTGTTAAGCAAGAAGGCATCAAGTACCATTTTTAGAATCTTTAGTATGACTCGACCTGGGATTGAACCCAGGTCTCCCGGGCCATTGGCGAACACTAACCGCTGGGCCACAATTCATCAAACAGATAATTCCTGGGCCTATATATGTATAAATGAATCCCACACACGCTTGTACATATAAAATGACTGTCGCAAGACAAGGCTATCATCTGTTAAGTTGCGGCATTCATTTTATAATGTTGATGGTAAAGACAACCACCAAAATTACAAGTCAAACATCTTGATAAATAACCTACTCCTTTTCACGTGTTCTTAAGTATATATATATATGTATATGTATATATGTATGTGTGTATATATATGCGTATATATATGTATATATGTATATATATATATGTGTGTATATATACATATATATATGTGTGTATATATATGTGTGTGTATATATGTGTGTGTCTTAGTATATATATATATATATATATGTTTATGCGTGTATATATATATATATATATGAGTCCGCATATGTATATATGTGTGCATGTATATTTGTATGTTTTATATATATATGTTTGTGTGTGTTCATATATATATGTATGTATACGTATATATACATATGTGTGTGTTTGTGTGTGTGTGCGTTTATATATATGTACGTTTATATATATATATATATATATAAGACCAGGAGAATATAACACACACACACACACACACACACACACACATGTAGGCACACGAACACTGGAAATCCGTTACTGGATGTTTCATTTGGCGTGCACAATTATCAGAGGGAAATGTGAGAAAATGGCGAGATACCGTTACGTAATAAGATATCAGTATACATGATATATATACGAAAAATAAATATGAATATATGATTTAAACCAGTCTAACTAAAGGCAAATGAATTAAGGAACGACGTTAACATGTCTCCTCTTAAATAGCAATTCGCTTCATTTTTATCATTTTGTTTTCAACATGTTCTCAGGTGAATACTTTCTTCAGGGCACAATCTAGAAGTATCTACAACATTATATATATATATATATGTCTCTGTGTGTGTGTGTGTGTGTGTGTGTGTGTGTGTGTGTGTGTGTGTGTGTGTGTGTGTGTGTGTGTGTGTGTGTGTATTTTGGCAGCATTTCTTCGTGAATACAAATTTCATTAAACATAATAGACATTTTATGTCTACATATTTTCTTCTGGATCCGTTCTAAAGACGCTCTTACATAATAGTAATATGCTAAAACAAAAGTTACATCACTTTTGTAATAGATCCTCCCCTGATGATGGCCCAGAGTCGGGCAGAAAGTACTAGGGATACATACAACTATGGACGATGCATAAATCAATTCCCCCCGAATACGATAAAAGTAATACGGGAATTCGAACGGATCCAGAAGAAAATATGTAGACAGAAAATGTCTATGATGTTTAATGAAATTTGTATATATATATATATATATATATGTGTGTGTGTGTGTGTGTGTGTGTGTGTGTGTGTGTGTGTGTGTGTGTGTGTGTGTGTGTGTGTTAGCCAGTGTGCGAATAAAACCACGTAAACTCATAACATAAAAAACATGGGATGCAGCTGGGTGGATAGAATGTTCTTGTAAGGTGAAGCACTACAAAGTGTGTTTTAAAGATCATCAACAGAGTCCAGTCATATTTTTAGATACAAATGGACTCATACATGCTGACGCACATGTGTACTCTGTTGATCAAAGACGTACATATATCAGCTATGCGAGGACATCAGATGCAGTCTAGAGGACTCGAAAGAAGTGATAGAAAATGGGTAAAAAGAGGGAGGGAAGGAGTCAAAAATTAACTACAATCAGAATGATTTGGAAAAGCCCCACACATGGCCGTGCAAAAGCAGGACGACTAGCACGAACATACATTCAGCAGCTATGTCAGGATACGGGATGTTGTCCTGAAGACCTGCCTAGTGCGATGAACGATAGGGAGGAGTGGCGAGAGAGGGTCAGGGATATCCGTGCTACCAGCGCGACATGATGATGATGATGATGAAATGACTGAATATGTATGCACATAAGTATCATCATCATCATGACGTGCGGCTAGCACGGATATCCCTGACCCTCTCTCTCCATGTCTCCCTATCATTCATCGCCTTCGGCAGGTCTTCGGAGTTACATCCCGTATCATCACATAGCTGCTGTATGAATGTTCGAACTGGTCGTCCTGCTTTTGATTGGCCATATGCAGGGGTCCACAGGAGCACATCACTTACGATCTCCTCTTTGCTTCTCCAGCAGTGTCCGGCATGTCTAAGTATAGTTAGACGAAAAAAATGTATATAAACACAAACGTATACATATGTACAGATACATATACACAGAGGTACACATATAGACAAACATACACAAACCCACACTCACACACACATATATATATACACACACATACATATAAGTGTGTGTGTATATATATATATATATATGAAGAGATATCGATATACATAAATAAGTGTATGTATACATATGTAAGTATACATATGTATGTATATGTAAATATATATATATACACACATACGCTGAAACATATATATATATACATAAATAGAGAAACATGTAAAGATATGTATATGTAGCTATGTACCCTTATATATACATATATGAAACCGTATATATATATATATATATACCCTTACGCACATACATACATACAAATCTACAAATATATATGTATACACACACCTATATATTAATGTACATGCAAATATTTGTATATACTCATATATACTTATATACCCATATATACTTACCTATATACATACACAGATATGCATAAATGTATATATATATATATATATATAGAGAGAGAGAGACATAAATATACGAGAACGTATTCATAGACACACAATCATGTACATATATATATACTCACTGAAACATGTACAACCATATATGTACATATATGTATATACATTTATATATATATATATATATATATATATATAGAGAGAGAGAGAGAGAGAGAGAGAAAGAGACATAGATACAAAGCATCACCCATGGTGTAATGGTTCCTTGAGAAAAAATGATGATATGCCATAGCTCTAGTACACGTACTCCCGACAGCTACAGGTTAAAAAACGACCGTCCCTTTAAAAGTGGAATGGTAAAAAGTTTAAAAGAAAACCCATGAAACCAGTCCCTCACTACTTAACAATTTATCATGCATTCAATCTTGATCTTGCTGAGGGTTTACGGAAATACACACACACACACACACACACACACATATATATATATATATATATATATATATATATATATATATATATATATATAAAGCCATACATAAGTATGGAAAAGCATATATTCGTATATTCAAATGCACATATATACATACTTACCCATGAATGTATAAACACATATATACGCATATATGAATATACCTACATATACATATACAAGTGTATATATATATATATATACGTACCGATATATATATATATATATATATATATATATACGTACCGATATAGATATATATATATATATGTATATATATATATATATATATACATATATATATACATATATATATATACATATATATATATATATATATACATATATATATATATATATATATATATATATACCGTACCGATATATATATATATATATACGTACCGATATATATATATATATATATATATATATATGTATATATATATATATATATATATATATATATATATATATATATATCGGTACGTATATATATATATATATATATATATATATATATCGGTATGAATGTGCGGTTGGTTAAAATATCACGAAAAACTAAAGAGTTTGTTGTGTTACCAGTTTTAAAGCCTTTTTTATCTTCAAATATTCTTTTATATAAATTTCTACTTGTTTCTCATATGTAAAATTTATTGATTTGTCCGAGTGATTTATATATCTGACTGTGGATGACACTATATATATATATATATATATATATATATATATATATATATATATATATATATATATATATATACGTATACGCCAAAACACAAATCTATATACATTTATGTGTATGTTATGTAAGAAGAATATTCCGCAGCCGACCGGTTGGTCGAACACAGATCTCCAGGCAAAAACACAACCGTTCAAATGGATTGTGTTGCTGGGGTCACGTGACCAGGAATAATAGATATATAAATCACTCGGACAAATCAATAAATTTGACATATGAGAAACAAGTAGAAATTTAAATAAAAGAATATTTGAAGATAAAAAAGGGTTTAAAACTGGTAACACAACAAACTCTTTAGTTTTTCATGATATTTTAACCAACCGCACATTCGAATTTCAGAACCCTGCCATATTTACTTTAATCTATGACAAAGATAAACAAAGAATTATTGAAATATGTTCCACGGCATACTACAACGACAAGGTTTTTTTTCAAAATATCACCGTCTTATGGAAAAAAACAACGCAAAAGTATTTCAAAATCCATACTAAAGATTAGCCCCCTTTCTCTAAATGTTGAAAGTCATCAAACGTTACAAATTCATTTCTTAAGCCATAAAACGCCATTTACTTTTTTAAAAAAAATCCATTGCATGACATAACGTTTTTAGAATATATCCATCTTTTTTATTTCTTTTTTTACATAACAGCATCAACAAGCCCTGATAAAGACATTCAACTAAATATAAAAGGTATGATTATTTCTCAGACAAAAAAATATAATTTTGATAAAATAATGTTTTTACAGACAATGTAGTTGAAACGCATCGGCACAATAAATGAATCATCAAACATATAGTAATTTACAAAGCTCTTTGCTTCGATGTGGCACAAGGCCGAATGAGTGGGGCGCCCACCGGGACTCGAACTCACTCGTGTAGGTTTGCTAGTCTACCTTGCTAACCGGTAAATCACCAGAGGTGCCCAATCGCCAAACATATCTCTTTCTACTATTTTTATCTTTTTCTATATACATTCTAATGAATTCAGTTCACTTCTTATATATACTCTTATATTTTCCAACGCCAAATCAGCCGATGGTGGGAACTATTATATTTTAGGATTTTCTTTCTTCAATATTCATGTAATTCAAAATCCAATTGAGAGCTCAATGCAAAATAATAATAAATTAGAATATAGAGCAAATAATTCCATATAAAAGCAAAACCTACAAAAATGACTCATTTTTTTGTAATGATATTTATAACAGCAGACCCAATATTTTTTTAAGTATTAGATCTACATCTTCCGACAAGGAAATGATTATTATTATGTCTTTGTCTGAAGATGCAGATCTAACATTTAAAAACAAAATAGGATCTGCTGAAATATTATTACAAAAAATATGAGTAATTTTTAAAGGTTTTTCTTCTATATATAAATAAGTGGTGCCTTCAATTCGTTTCCATACGTTTTTTGTACAAGCATTTAAAATTGGCGCAGACTTTTGAAAATTCAGTATGTTATTGCTATACATCTTATGAGATGACTAACCAATTTTTATGATTTTAGGTTCAAATCAACAGCTACAGCAGCAATTGGAATACAACCTACTAAAGCCTGATTGTCACAACTGGTGAATTTCAAAAATGCAATCTGACTCTTGAGAAGAACGATATGCAATAAAATTCTGTTTTAAACTTGGAAAAAATGCCAGAGAAATGTATGGAATGCTTCAGACTGCTTTTGGAGCATCTTGCATGAATCGAGCATCAGTTTTTGAGTGGCATGAGAGATTCAAGGAAGGCAGGGAGTCTGTGAGGGATGATGAGAGATGTGGGAGGAGTAAGGAAGTCAATACACCAGAGTTGGTTGGCCAAAGGGTTAGGGGTAGGGTTACTATGTTGAGGTTTTAAGGGAGTTCATGAAGAGATTCCGTCAGAAGAGACAAGCACTCTTCAGATCTGGTCAGTGGCATTTCCACCAGGACAATGCACCAGTCCACAACTCCATCTTTGTTACAGACTATTTGAGCAAGACTTGAGAAAAAATTGAATCCCTACCCCACCCAGCTTTACCTGTGTCGAATCTAAAATGCTATTATTCAAGCAGCAATATTCGAATATATTGAAAACAAACTTTTTCCTGATATGAATTGAAATACAACAAATAAACAAATATGGAAAAACAAATAATTGTTTAATAATTTTGGGAAAGGTATGAACCCCCTTATCCTCCCAGCTATGGGTTAAATAGTACCACTACTGTTTTTCTAGGAGAATAGCTTTGGCATTAAATAATCTAAAAAGAATTGATATGCCATTAAACAAAGAAACCAATCAAAAAATTTTATTTCCCATTCTAAATGTGTTTTTTTTTTAATTAAACAGGTTAATCACCACAATGGTTTTATTTATTATACAAAATACAAGTCTTCATCAGTGACTTTGACTTTAGTGTAGGCAGATATCTTTTTAAAAATTGATTTGAACGCGTTTTTCTTCTTTAATACTTACTATGAATAAGTTTTTCGAAAGTTACATTATCCCACGACTAAAAGTCTCATTAGTCTTTATTGTGTTGAATTACAGCTTGCTAGATACAGCTTGTTAAGAGACAGCGATGAGAATGATTCTACTACAGGAACTGTGACATCGATTTTCCAAGGGTTTTATCCAATGAATCATTCTCACCACTGTCTCTCAACCAAATTATTCAACCTTTCCAGAAAGATATGTAAAGGCACTATCCAACCTAACCCTAAACCCGAACATCATCATTTCACCTGCTGACATCAGCGGTGGCTTTGTAATATCATGCATAAACAAAGGTACTGGGACAAAATCAATTCACTTCTTGTTGACTCTAACACCTATGAAATATCTAATCTAATTACCATCAACAAAGACATTATTTCTTTTAACTAACTCTTCCAAAAACGCATCAAAAACAAAAAATACTTGGACTATCCCCATTCAACACCACCCTACAATCACCCCATTATACGTACAACCCAAAATCCATAAATCAAACATCCCCTACGACCCATTATTTCCATTATTGATAGTACCACCCACAAAATAGCTCACGCCATAGCTATTATATATATATATATATAGTTTGGTTCGGGTTTCTGGCCTTGTAGGTTTTTTAATAATTTGTCAACACATTTCGTGATGTTTGAAAAGAGTCTGAGCTCATTTTTGGAAAAATCCTATCTAACCAAAATGTGCTCTTAGCAATTTGAGTTCGTGCTATTTCAAACAATGTGAATTAAACTTAATTTCCCAACAACATTCATTATCTTATAAATCATCACAAAAAGGCACTTTTTCAGCAAGCACTTCATTTTCTCAGTTTGTTTTTTTTTTTTTTTTTCTTCTTTTTGATTTCTACTAATGCTCACAAAAAATGCAAATGCTGGCATTCAAAACAGCTGAATTCTATTTGAAACTTCGAATATCGAAATTTTTAGTCAAACAACTTGAGATGCTAATATATTTAAAGCAACTATGAAAAATACATGAAGCCTGAGAAAATAGTTTTAAAATCATTGCTACGTGTTTTATTAATTTTGCCCTTTTTTATTTTATTTTTTATTGGTAACTAAATCTTTTGAGACTTCTTAATGTGTGTATAGGCATTCACGCATTTATTCCGTCAAATTTAAGCAACGTCGCACCTGAAGAAAGAAAGACAATGAAAATAAGCGTTCTAACCGGAAGCTATTTTTGCTACATCATTCTACTACCGGAAGTTATCTTGTTCACGTAAAACGGGAAGTAGGTATTGGAAATGTGTTGTCAAGAGGAAGTAGGTGGGGACAAAAAATATATATAAATAAATAAAAGAATTAAAGGAAATAAAATATATATTGTCCAAAATGGAAAGCTATCAATATTTCTTTTTTGAAGGGAAGTGACAGGTGATATAATCATTTATTTCAGGTAATTCTAATCAACACCTGCCGGATACTAGTGACGCTTAGTTCTGAAATGAATTGTAACAACCGGTGTGATATACCAGTATAAATTTAACTAACTAGCTGATGTTCCCGCCGTTGCCTTGGACCAAAGAGGTAACATTAAATATTGCACAAAACTCATATGCACACAATCTAACCTGATTCTGCCAAATTTCCAGTGAGCATTTAAAAGGATAGAGTCAGTCTAAAATTGTTTAGAAAAAATGCATGTCTAATTCGTTCAAACTTTCTTCTAAACAACTTATTTTTGCTTTAGTTCTTGATATGTGATATTCTTTAGATAAAACACTATGTAACAAAAAATATATGTCATTAAAAAATTATGTACGAAACCAAATTCAAATAAAAATGGCTGTTTGTCAAAAGTGATAAAGGGAAATCATCTTGATTTCAAAACTCCAGCTTCAGAATATAAAATTTCTAATTTTAAATCATTTGAAAAATGGTAAATTGTTCAAACTTATTAAAAGTTTTATTTATTCTGTTCATTAATTTTTTTGATAATGACAATTTTTTTCCGGTTAAAATTTAAACCTTGAAATTCAAAGAATTTTTTTTTCGATTTCTACTAATTTTAGACCTTCAAATTCACCATTTAAAAAAAATTACTTTTAGTTTATTTTATATTTTATTAGAAGGGATTCACTTTCACATTGCCCAGTCGGCTGGGGCTGTAGAATACACTGACCGCATCACTGCAGAGGGGTAAGACCCCCCCCCACCAATGGGTGTCCTGGATAAGACACTAAACAATTTGATGGTGAGGTTCTGGGAATGCAGAGTACGCCTTCATTGCCATCGCTCCTAGGTCCACTCTGGCCCGGAGTGGTAGTACCTGTTAGGTCTCTATAAATTAAATAGAACTAAACTGCGTACTTATGCTAAACTGAATTACTTGAAATAGAACTTTTTTGATATTTAAACTGCGTACTCATGCTAAACTTAATTGTTCGAAATAGAACAGTATCGACATTTATTTTGACGTGTAAACTGCGTACTTATGCTAAACTGAATTATTTAAAATAGAACTGTTTTGATATTTAACTGTGTGTAAACAAAATCTATACTGATACTAAACTGATCTGGTTGAATTACAACTGTTTGACAAAATTGAATAGCTTAAAATAGAAATGTTTTTGACAATTAAACTGTGTACTCATGCTAAGCTGAGTTGTTTGAAATAGAAGTGATTATTTGTATAAAAATGGGTTTGGCATTAAATAACCCACAAAGGTTGATATACCATAAAACCCAAACACCCTACCAACCAATCACTTTCACATTCTAATTTCGTGTAGAATGATCACCCATTTCCGGAACAGGTAGATCGCTATTCTTATTTGGATTTGTTTTTTGACGTAAATAATTATTACGACGAATATCTTTTCTTACATAATCTTTTGTTTAAAAGAAGAACGGCACAAGTCAAGAGCTCGACGTTGGTTACGTCGTGGACAACGTTAACCCTCCGTTTCAGGGTGAGAAGCGTATGGTGTTTCTCGTGATCCTAGCCGTGGCTAGAATGGTGATTTGGGTGAGGGTGCAAACTTTTCTTATCGTGATCTGATCTTGTTCTTTAGGCATCAGCTTAGGGTCAAGATTAGATGCGATAGAAAACGCTTGGATCGCATAACATTCAGCAAAAGGTGGGTGCATGCAGCAAGCTTGATCGTATGCAAGGGGGCAACGTTGGAGTCGTCCTTCCCTCCTCTGTCTGCGCATGGTCACGATGGTCCGGGTCCTTCGGAACTCCACCCCGGGTAAGAAGGAACTTTACGAATTCCTTAGGATCTCTTGACCCCCTAGCTAGTGGAATGAGGTGTGCCATTGTCCCCATCATTTAGATGTTAGTTCCCCTCAAGATCCTCCCCACTCCCAGTTTTTTTTTCTTACCCTTCAACCACTTTTGAGTCCCAGTCCCTTTTTGAGGATCTTGGTTACATATTTCTGTATTCCATGTTCATTTCCCTTTCCTGACCGACGCCCTTTCCCGTTTGTTCTTTTATCCCGTTTAGCCTTAGGTCTGTCCCCTATAGGGAAAGCTTCGGCTTGTTTTTGGGCCCTATCCAGGTACCAGAAAACAGTCGACTCTCCATAACATAGAAGGGGGGATGGGAGGGAAACCAACCGGGTTCATGTTTTGTTTACTCTGGGGCTTTTTTCTCCAATTCCCCATTATCCTTTCACTCGCTGTACATATGCCATTACATTTCGTCGGGTTTTAAGTAGGGTTTTCATGGAGCGAATGAGGCATTTTGATGGTTGTGGCGTGGTTGGTGGATGAAGAAATTTATTGTATGGAATGACTGGAAAAAAAGAATGATTGTAGACGATGAGGGGGACTAGCTAGGGCTACACAGAAAAATACTGTTTTCGCCCCCTTCCCTTCACCCCCCTAAAATTCTTTTGGGCCTTGTGCCCACTGAAAAGTAACATCTGTATACTTTCTCAGAAATAAAAGTCAAGTGCTTAAGCAAGAATAAGTTCTTTTGATTGAAGTTTGAACAAATAGCAACATACATTTTCTTCTAAATGATTTTAAACTACTTTATTCAACTCTACCTTAAAGGGCGTTTTTAATAATGAAAATAGTTTATTTTTCTTTCTTAAAAAACTCGACAGGATAACACCGATAATTTACATTATTAGATAGTTTCGAGAAATTAATAATAATCCTTTGTAAACAACTGTAACTTAAAACAATTATCCTTGATGCAAATAATTTGCATACAGTAAAATGGTTTCAGGTATTTCTATCAAACATTAATAATTATATTTGTTTGCTCACAGATATTTGCTTTCATGTATTCCTATTTGATACTAATAATCTTCCAACAGATCTATTTGACCCATTAATGAAAGCAGGACCAGCCCAGGGAAGTTCAGGACCCGATTGGGAACATATATTTTGCAATGTTGTTGTACTCCTATGGACCCCCACATATTGCCGAGCTAAAGCAGGACGACCTGCTAGAACATACATACAGCAGCTATGTGAGGATACGGGATGTAGCCCGGAAGACCTGCTAGAGGCGATGAACGATAGGGAAAAGTGGCGAAAGAGGGTCAGGGATATCCGCGCTAGCTGCACGACATGATGATGATGATTGTATGTACTTGACGAACAAAGAGTGGATTAGATTCAAGCGCGGGGCCCCTTAAGGCACAGACTCCAATTGGTCTATTTGGCTTAAGGCCGGCCCTGAATGGAACCCTAATAGATTCTACCATACCGGGTCAGAATAACCCTGACAATGAAGGAGTTCACCACACTCCTCAAAACTCTAGAACTAGAGCCTCATCACCGGATGCCGGTTTTCATATCTAGTACACCCTTTTTGCAGGGTCTTAGTTCTCTGCCGATGATTATCGGCGTAGTGTAAGCCCCACTGACAAGGCTGCCTAATATATTGATATAAAAGAGAAAAAAATCTCATTGTTAACTTATCTGGGAGAAGTTGTATGGTTTATATTTAACTTTTTTGCATGGGCGTGACTTGCTCAGATAAAAAGTAATCAAACCCTAAAACACTGCCCCGCCCCTTATACCATGGCTTTCGTCCACATTCCTTTACCCTCCCATAAACTGGCTCATGGCTGAAAGATAGATAAAAATTCATAATATTGTAAACTGTAATTTTAAAGTCTGGTTGGCCGAATTATTGTAAGGCAATAGCGATGTAGAAATGAAGATTCACCGGTCGAGATTCATGCTGCCCTAGTATCAGTTCACAATTACCTGCCACTCGGGTTCTAAGGGTTAAAATATTTTTCATTTGAACTGTAAGTACAGTCTCTCCTTGACTTACAGTTAAGTCCCACTAAAATCCCCAGTTCCCAACAGATCTCTGTAGGTAAGCATCAATGAGCCTTCTCGGTACTTAAATCGGTGACCACGTACTTATAATAGCTACCGTAAGTAAACTAAGACCTGCATGCCAAACTCAGCAAAGATTAGTAAATGACGACGATATACAATCCTTCCGATTAATAGATTATCTAAACTGCCAAGATTTTTACTAACCTTATCTTCGTCTGGTTGGAACCAGTTCAGACGAAAATTTAGCGTGATGAAAACAACTATTTAAAGATTCATAACATTCTCTGAATTTCAAACAACACCACAACATACATTCTTGATAATAACCGACGATGATTAAACGTAATCAGACTAGATATCTTTTTGATTGGGCTGTTTTTATAAAGCCAAGTTCTATAATTGTGACATCTTACTTGCTAGGAGAAAAATCTTTAAAAAGATGAATAAACAATTATTGTCATTCATATTTAATAACACATCTCATATATATAAAGAATTAATAATCAATTATGATTTGACGTCCATAACAGATGTATCATGTTAGATACAGTCATTCATATGGTTTGGTTTGGTTTCTTTGTTTAATGGCATATCAACCTTTGCAAGTTATTTAATGCCAAAGCCATTCTCCGAGAAGAACAGTAGTGGTACTATTTAACCCATAGCTGGGAGGATAAGGGGTTCGTACCTTTCCCAAGGGTATTTGCCCGAAAGTGAACGTAATAGCGCGACTGGAGTACGAACTCACGTACTACGATTCTGCAGTCCATCCCTTTAACCATTACACTACGAGGACACCCCCCTCATTCATATGGACGTTGGTTGTTTGACCCAATCGTAAAAATTATAGTTTCCAGTTGAATTCAATTGCACGCGTGATTTTTGAGTTCAGTACAATTATCTAAATTGAAATTTGATGTTCAGTATAATTATTAAAATAGACGCTTATTGTTCAATACAATTCAAATAGGCGTTTGATGTTCGTTAAAATTGTTACACTGGACTTTTTAGATTCAGTTTAACTGTTCTAATGAAAGTTCGATATTCAGTGTAAGCATCTGTTATGGTGACCTATTTATACAATAATGAACTCATCCTCTTTGATAAATACTAAGCCTATTTCTACTCTCGGGGAGACTTCCTCCCAGCGTCATCTAGTCGTTAGCTCTCAAGATCTTCCCCATCCCCATTATTTTTGTACCTCAACCAGTATCCCAGCCCGCTCTATTGAAGATCTTGAAAATACATATGTATATAATTCACATTCCTTGCAACTAAAAAATACCCACACCGTACCCAACCCTGTATTTCTTTACCCCACTAGACTAGGACCCCCGTCCCACCTAGGGTAGGTCCGGCTTTTTTTCGATGTTTTCGGACACCGGAAAACAGTCGGCCTCCATTTTCGTAGACGGGGGGATGGGAGGGCAACCAAACGGGGAATTTTTCCTTGGTTTTCGTTTGTATATATTTCGGGGTTTTTCTCCCATTCCCATCATATAAATTCATTGTAAATAAATCACAAATTGTAAATAAAATCATACATCACTTTCGGGGTTTTAAGTAGGTCTTTTCATAGAGCAAATGTGGTATTTTGGTGGTTGTAGCGCGTATGGGGATGGATGAATTGTTATATACTGTACTGTTGAATGGGTCGGCGAATGTGGCTAGCTAGGTTCCCTTAGAAAATATAGTTTAATGCAAAACTGCACCCTTCCCCTTGCCCCCCCCCCAAAAAAAACTTAAGGCCTTGTGCCTTCTTGTAAACCCTTACAAGAAATAAAGCGAGACTTCCTCTTAACAGTCGAACCTGACAGTTTCGGAAAGACATTTCTAACCGTTGTACTCACACTCTCATTTTGTTTATCTGTTCTGTTTACTCCATACACTCATTCCACCTACTTTCTATTCTTCCGTGTTTTTCTTTCTGGCTTCTAACAGGCCACAACATTATCCAAATGAGAATTAAATATTTAGTCTAGTATTTCAAATAGACTTTTGATGTACAATGCAATTAATCAAATGGCTAATGCAATTATTCACATTGGTGTTTGATGTTCAATGCAATTATTCAAGTGAACGTTTGATGTTCAACGCAATTGTTCAAATGGACATTACATGTTTATTACAATCACTTAGATTAGCGTTTGATACTCAATGCAATTATTCAAATAGGTGTTTGCTGTCCAATACTATTATTCAAATAGACATTTGAAGTTCAATTCAATCTATCCAGATAGTTTTTGTGTAATATGCAATTGTTTTTTTCTCTTATTCCGACTTCGTGTATTCTTTTTTACGTAATGGCGTTATATATATATATATATATATATATATATATATATATATATATAAAACTAAGTACTAACTTACAAAATTTTACTCATAAGCGTTATTTTATACATTTTTTCCTTAGTTAACATTCTTTACCATAAGTAACTCATTTTGTAATATAATGGCCGAGGGATTTCGTTTTATGCCTTTGGGTTTAGTTAGGCTGAGAACCTTTCGGCTCAGTGCATGGGTTACTTAGGTGCAACATTAACACAGGTGTTCACGCGGACGTGAAACTCAGAGATGTTACAATAGCCCAGATGGGAAACTGGACTAGCAAGTGCGAATGACGTCACGCAGCAGAAGTGCGCGGAGGATTTGGGGATTTTGAAAAAGTCAGTGGAGTTGAGACCTACTTCGGGAGAAGACGGTTGACTTTCGCTTGCTCGAGGAGGCCTTGGGCAGGTGTCGCACGAGATGGGAGGGGGGAGATGAAAAAGCCAGAATAGAAAGAATGTGTATCTCTCTCCTTATGTCGAAGAACCTTTAAAGTCAAAGGTAATAAAAAGTTTCGTACCTGAACAAAGAAGTCGTAAGTGTTTTTCGTGTTTCGCGATTCCTATGTTCTATCTTTATGGACATTCGATGTACGTTTCACACATAGCCGTATCTGGTTATGGTTCAATTTTGTATTATTCAAGATCCCAAACCAACAACTTTTATCTAGCAATATGAACTTTGTGGAGGAGGCCTAGTTTAGCTTTAAAAAAACAAAGAATTTAGCATGTTCTGCTCAATGCGCCAAATGCAAAATTACAACTAGCTAAGTACATTGATAAGTCTATAAAGGCCTAAACATGATCTTTAAGAAACAAACTTTTCAGTCTCTGACCCAAATTTGGCAAAGAACCTTTTGCTTGTGTCCGTGTTTGTAGTGAACCAAAACCAAGTGGCAGCAGCTTTAACTAGACGGAACAACCAAGGAAAAAGACAAAAGAAAAAGTGAAAGGACTCATTCCGATCCACGTATGTCATTAGGAATCTTCAGCAGGGTGAAATGTCTCCACCGTCATAAATCAAGTGAAGCTTTCGCAACTAACTCTCAAACCGGTTAGGAGCACTCTGGTAGCCGATAGGGTATTAAAAAAATGTAAACAAAGGCTGCTGCTGCTGCTGCTGCTGTTGCTGCTGCTGCTGTTGCTGCTGCTGCTGTTGCTAAAATAAATACCTTAAAATCCCCTTAGCCAACGTGGTCCGCTTGGTGGCCAAGAGGTCTGGAACTTAGTCTAACATAAAGTTCGACGGGTTTCGATCCCGGCTTCTATCGTCCTGCGTGTCTAGCCACACTGAAGAGTTCTGATAGAACGAAACAGTTTGTCTGTGGATGACAAGTCCTGGCAGCAACACCCAACAAGACACCAACTGTACGGCCACCTGCCCCCTATCACGAAAACTATTCAAGTTAGGCGAACCAGACATGCAGGACATTGCTGGAGAAGCAGAGATGAACTCATAAGAGATGTACTCTTATGGATCCCTACACACGGCCGCGCAAAAGCAGGACGACCAGCACGAACGTACATTCAGCAGCTGTGTGAGGATACAGGATGTTGTCCTGAAGACCTGCCTAGGGCGATGAACGATAGGGAGGAGTGGCGAGAGAGGGTCAGGGATATCCGTGCTGCCAGCACGATATGATGATGATGATGATGACAATATATATGTAAAATGAATGAATAATTCGTTATAAAAAGACAGACACACGCGCATATATATATATATATATATATATATATATATATATATGCGCGTGTGTCTGTCTTTTTATAACGAATTATTCATTTATATATATATATATATATATGCGCGTGTGTCTGTCTTTTTATAACGAATTATTCATTTATTTTACATATATATTGTAGAACACTTTTTTTTTTCTTCTTAAAGGATCTTTTACAAACACCCAACAATAAAAGCTGTAAAAGGTTCTGCCTGGAGTCTATCACTAACTAGACTGTCAGCCTTTGATTAAAACATGTTCAGAGAAGAGAGTACAAAAGGACTTTATATATGTTCGAATTTACGCGTTAACCTTTAACCCTTACAAACCAAACGGTTAGTAATTGTGTCGCTATCTAAAAACGCATATATCGACCAGGGAATCCCGATTTATGCATCGCTATCGCCCATGAAATGTAATCATATTACGTTGTATGTTCATACAGATATTTTTACCCGTAGAACCCGGGTGGCTGATATTTGTGCCCCTCCTTAGAATTTCACATAACCTAAATTCCAGCCACACAGTTCTATTTATAGATCGCTATTGCCTGATAACAATAGATCCAATCACATTAAATAACTAATGACAACGTTTTACATCTACAGCCGCTTTTCAGTAAAGGCTCCAGTGTGAGTTTGGTTTCTTTGTTTAATGGTATATCAACCTTCTTGGATAATTTAATGCCAAAGACATCCTTGTCGAAGAACAGAAATGGTACTAATTAACTCCTTGTTGGAGAGGTTCATACCTTCCTCAAGAGTATTAGTCCAAAAGTAAATGTAATAGCGTGGCTGAAGCTCGAACACGCTTCCTACGGTGCCCCAGTCTAGCACTTTAGCCACTACACCACGTTGACTCCCCCACGTCTGTCCTGACAAGGTATATAACAACCTTAGTCATAAAGTAGGTTATTATACTTGTAATATGTATTTTATTAATTCATTTCCATTACATAAGAAAATTTTCACAGCAAACCATTTGATGGACAGGTTTAAAGAGAGATAGGGGCAGAGAGGGTCAGTCGTAGATATATATAATTAAAAAATTAATCAACCTGTGGAACCTCTGCGACTGATTTTTGTAAAACTACCCAGAAATACAATTACCAAACAGTCTAAATTCCAGCCATGGAATCCCTATTCCTACATTACTATTGCCTAACAGTAATACTGCTAATCAGACTGTTAAATAACCGATTACAACATATTATATTTTCAGCAAAAAGTTCAGTGTCAGGGGTTTATGAGTATGAGAGGTGGGGCGTAGGGTTCTGAAGGTTAAGAGTAAATTTCTTTGTTTTTTGATTAAAACATTTTATCTGGGCAGACAAGGTATACTACTACCTTACCCATGAAATTAGTCGTTATACTTGTAATTTTGGAGGGGATTCTTGGCTAATGAAATTGACCCTACCCTCTTTTTTAAGATATTGTCTAGGAATGTCCCACTGTAGTTATTCTTTTTATTTGGCAGGAGACATTTAAGATGAAGATAAGATTTGTAAATATCTATGCAGTATAGATATTGTATTATACTGAAGGATTATATATCGTTATTTATTAAGCTTCGCTTAGTTTGGCACACGGGCCTTTGCTTACTTATAATACCCATTATTATTAAGTGGTTACTCATTTAAGTACTGACCAGACTCATTGATGCTTAACTTTACAGATCTGTTGGGAACTAGTGCTCTTAATGTAACTTAACTGTAAGTTAAAGATAATATGTAGTAGATAGTATATAGTTACCGTACAAGTGAAAAATATTTAACTCTGTGAACCTGAGAGGTAATTGCGCCACTTCCTAAACGTACGTATAGTACAGCCAATCAGGTTTTTTAAATAACAGTTTACATTTTTATCTATTTTTCGGCCATGAGCCCAACGCTGTAGGGAGGTACGGGCGTATGGACAAAACCTGTGGACGTCAGGGGCTTAGGGTTTTGATGTTTAAATTTTGATTCGTCTGCTCGTTTTAAAGTAAAAAATTATCTGATGTAAACAATATTTCCTCTTCTTCTTAGCAAATTATCTACGAGAATTCTTTTTCTCTTTCATATATTAGCGCGATCGGTAACTGTATTGTCTGCAGAGAGGTCAGTTCCCAATCCCAAGGGTTATCCTAGGTATGACATTAACCTGGGTCTGGTGGTAAGGCTCCAGTTCTGAAGCTCTGAGTAGATTTGGTTTGGTTTTATGGCATATCAACCCCAGTAGGTTAGTTAATGCCACATCCTGTTTATATATATGCAATAAATATATATGATTTGTAAACATATTTTGTGGATTACATTCTTAAACGAGCCTGAGATCTTCTTTGCACACAAGCACAGTATTGCTAACAGTCGCAATTTAACATCAATGATTTGTTTGCACACAGTTTGTTCCATTTGATGCGTAGATAGGACCCTGTCAGGTGCTACCACTCTGGGTCAGAGTGGACTTGGGAGCAATGGCAATTAAAGGGTATTCCACATTCCCTAAATCTCCATCAGATGGCTTAGTGTCATAATCAGGACACTCGTTAGGGGGGTCTTACCCCTCTGCAGAGATGCAGTAGGTGCATTCAACAGCCCCAGCCCCAGCCCCAGCCCCGTGGGCAGGGAGAGGGTGCGATCACTTCTTCATTGTTATAACTCCAAAGTCCAATCAGAACTGGAGTAGTAGTAGTAGTAGTAGTAGTAGTAGTAGTAGTAGTAGTAGTAGTATTTGTTAGAGTCCCATTTATGGCTCTCATAGATTTGATTGAAGATTAATATTGTGTCGGGATAACCGGCATCTGGTGGTGATGAAGATCAATTTGAGGACCATTCAATAAATAAGGTGAATTTAGCCTCTGGTTTGATTTCTTTGGAAAATAAAATATCGACATTCCTGACTGACTTCATTCTTTTTTACTGTTTTCATTTATTTACGCCAACTAAATGTCTCACTGCAAATGATAAACGCTTCCTGGCTTGATATTTCGGATCAGTTTCTTTGTTTATTTGCATATCAACCTTCGTGGGTTATTAAATTCCGAAGCCATCCTTGTAGAAGAATAGAAATGATTCTATTTAACATTTAATTAGGGGTGGGGATATGAAGGAGTTCATACTTTTCCTATGGGCATTAGCCCAAAAGTCAACATAAAAGCGCGACTGGAGTTCAAATTCGCTTACTACGATGTCGAACTCCAGCATATTAGCCATTACCGTTAATGTCATAAGTTAAATAGTACCACTACTGTTCTTCTACAAACATATCAACTCTCAGCGGGTTATTTAAAGCCAAAGTTTGATTAATCTTTTTAAATTTTGGATCATATTAACTATTCCTATTTTCAACATTCCATTGCAGTCATATGTTTAAATTGCACTGGTTATTTATCTATACTAATCATTTGTTTGTGCACAAATGGTATCAAGTATTCCTATCTAATACTAATAATTTTCAAACATATCTATTTCGCCCATAGATGGGACCCTAACAGATACTACCACTCCGAGTCAGGGTGAATCTGGGAGTAATGACAACAAAAGATTAGTTCTACACTTCCAAGAGCTCCAGAATTGGAGCCTCACCAACAGAGGCAGTTTAGTGTCATACTCAGCACACTATTGGTGGAGTCGGAGGAAGTCATAGCTCTCCATAAGAAATGCAGTCGGTCTACGGTAGGCATCGCCGACAGTGCGTGTTTTATTTGTTTTGTTGTTTGTTGTTTGTTTTTTTTTTTTGTTTGTTTGTTTGGGTTTTTTTTTTCTGTGGGAGTATTGACTTCAGTCATTCAGGTGGTTATGAGTATGTGGGTCAATATGTGTATACTTCCATGAGACGCCTAACTGGATTTTAATCACGCTTTAAATGATTGATATCATGTCAAAATTCTACGGGGGTGAATATTTAAATATAATGCAATTTCCTGGTAAATGATTGTCAAGTTAAAAAAAACAAAAAAAAATTATTATTAGTTTACTATTGTGTTATTTTTTAGAATTAATATATTATTACGGAACTTTGGGTAATTGATGATAAAACATTCATGTTTGAACTGGGTCACTAGTGTCGAATGCCCCCCATCCCCGAGAGGTTGAGCACACTCACGAAGGATGACCGGCTGCCACTCGCGTAATTCAAAGCTCGTCTAATGAATTGAGCACTCAGAAGCCGTTTAGCGTATGACTTTTTTTTTTTTTTACCTGAGATCATATTCCAATTTATTTTTTTTAAATCTAACCTTCTTGATTAGTGGTTCCCACATTGTGTTCATCTCTATATTGGGTCTACTCAACAGGTCACTGTAGTCCAACATATGCGTTGATTCCTTAAGTCGTCTAATTCTCCAGTGTTCACGTGATCAAATGATTTTTTAACATCATCCTGATGAGCCCAGAGAAAGAAGACCGGTGGACATATCGGTCGAAACGTTGTGAATATAACAATAAAATTGAAGAAAATAGTCCGAAAACCCTGAACGACAACTATTTCATTTTATCACATCTCATCAGTGTGTCTTGACGCAAGAAATACTTATTTCGTGTCTTGACACACGAAATGCTGATTTTTTACTTATATGCTATCAGCGTGCTTAATTCATGAGAAGAACTTTGCAATTTAAGCATATATATATATATATATATATATATGTATGTATGTATGTATGTATGTATGTAGGGGGTACATTTTTTTTTTGTTGGTTCAAAGGTGGAAAAAAGTAAATATTTCAAAATTAATTGGTCCACTAAGAGATTTGTATTTTTTTAAGAATTATTTATTTCCTTTATATATACGTGTATGTTTTCAGCTTGTTGCTTTCATCAGAGAACATTTAGTAATTTACAAGATTTTTTTGCTTGGATGTGGCACAAGGCCATATGAATTGGGCTCCCAATGAGACTCGACCTCAGTTGACTAACAAACCTACACGAGTGAGTTCGAGTCTCATTGGGTATCCAGTTCATATGGCCTTGCGCCCCATTCAAGTATAAAAACTAGTAAATTACTAAATGTGCTCTGACGAAAGCAACAAGCTGGGAACATACACGCATGTAAAAACGAAATAAATAATTCTTAAAAGATACAATTCTCTCAGTGGACTTGTATATATATATATAACGTAGTATATATTTACCAACCCCTCCGCGCGAGCAGGATGTGACACATGGTCTTTTTTAAGTGGAGTTTTACAAGTTTGAATTCGGAATTTTCCTTCTCTTAAACCAGTTGTCACACTAATGTTGAAGAGCCAAGTCTGCCTTTCTATTTATTCATAGTTGGAAGGAAAATAGTTGATTCCTACCTTTCCTAAAGGCATTAGCGCTGTGTGGAATGCAAACAGCCTCTTCCAGAGTTTTTGCCCAGTCGGCTGGGGCTGTAGAATACACCGATTGCTTCTTTGCAGAAGGGTAAGACTCCCAACAACGACTGTCCTAATTATGACACTAAGGAATCTAATGGTGAGATTCTAGTGATGTTGGAGGTTTGGGAAATACGGAGTACCCCTTCATTGCAATTGTTTCCAGGTCCACCCTGGCTCGGAATCATAAGGCCCTATCTATGGGTTAAATAGAACTAAACTGCATACTTATGCTAAACTGAATTGTTTCAATTAGAACTGTTTGACTAGACTGAATAGCTTCAAATAGAAATGTTCTTGACAATTAAACTGAGTACATTTAAATGCGTACTTATGCTAAACTGCGTTGTTTGAAATAGAACTGTTTTTGACATTGAAACTGTATTAACGCTAAACTAAATTGTTTAATATAGAGCTGTTTTAACATTTAACTGTGTGGAAACAAAATCTATACATATACTTAGCTGAATTAGAACTGTTTCAATAAACTGAATCGCTTGAAATGGAAATGTTTTTGACAATTAAATTGTGTACTCATGAAATAGAACTGTTTTGACATTGAACTGAGTGTAACCAAAAACTATACACATACTAAACTGAATTGTTTGAAATAGAACTGATTACTTGTATAAAAATGGATTTGGCATTAGATAATCTACAAAGGTTGATGTGCCATAAACCCCAAACAACCAACTAATCTTCCAGAGTTTAAAGATCGTGTCTATTTCCTACGACGGTAACCATCGCAGCATAAACGCTTTGTATATATATATTTTTGTCGAATGGATATGCCACGTTACCAGTAAATATTTCGTCACCTATTTTTGTGGTATATCAACTCTTAAAAGCTTTTCTTTGCAAAAACCTTTCTCATGACGAAGACCTTTGGTCGAAACTAGTTGAGAGAAATTTAAAAAATGAATTACTTGTAAGAATTATTCCTATACATATAATTACTTTTCCGTATCTTTCCCAAATTCTATCTTTCTGCCTTTTCTCTGTATGTTTGTGTCTCTCCCAATGTGTGTGTGGTTCACGCGCGTGCTAATTCTTCAATTTTTCTAGCCCAGACGGCAGTGGGGTAAGACCCCACCCCACCCTACCGAGTGTTCTGGATATGACACTAAACAATATGATGATGAGGCTTAAGTAATACTGGAGCTTTAAGGAATGCGGAGTACCCTTCATTAGCATCTCTCCCAGGTCTACTCTGGTCCGGGGTGGTAGCACCTAATAGGGTCCTATCAATGAATCAAATAGAACTAAACTGCATACTTACATTTCAAGCAATTCAGTTCAGCGTAAGTGTTTTTGTATGCTAAACTGAATTGTTTGAAATAGAACTGTTTTGACATTGAACTGTGTGTAACCAAAAACTATACACATACAAAACTGATTTGTTTAAAATATAACCGTTTATATGTATAGAAATAGATTGGGCATTAAATAACCTAAAATAGTTGATATGCAATAAAACCAAACCAAATCAAAATCTTCAATCTTTCTGATTTTTGCTTTTATCTCAACACCAACCACTCAATCCTCCTGACTTATTTTTTCTCCCTAACACTACCCAACAAAACAACATCTCTTCCCCCGCCCCGCTCCGATTCTTTTCCTAAAAACTTTTTTTTTTTCTATACATGAAATCTTTGTTTCCTTAATGATTATTCAGACTAGAAAGCAGCTGAAAAATACAGAAACATACGATGAAACCAGTTGGACAGCTGACACTTTTTCCCTCTCTCTATTCCTCACTTGATTTCAACGTACCTTTCAGGGATGAAGACAGTCCACTGGCGTAGTGGCTAAAGTACTGAACTGCACCTTCGAAGTAAGCGAGTTTGAACTCCAGTCGCGCTATTACGTTCACTTTTGGCAAAATACTTTTTATCTCTCCAGCTATGGTTTAAGTCGTAAGTTCTTCTACGAGTATGGTTTTGGCATTAAATATCCCATGAAGGTTGAAACGCCATTAAACAAAGAAACCAAATCTTTCAGGGACTTTTCCATGGACTTTTTCAGAATCCGATAATGGCTTCCCTGCAGCGTTTCTTTCATTCTTCCACTCTTTTGTGGAGTTGGGGGCGCAACTTTTGTACTCCCTTCTCTTTTTTTTTTTTTTCTCTCTGGATTAATACCTTTTTGTTACTTCGATTTCTATTCACTGTTTTTATTTACCCCCACCTCTCTCTCCGATTTTTTTTTTGTTACTCTTACCACGCTTTTAATCTGTACTATGAACTCATCACCTGTCTCCAATCAGTACACATACCAAATATGATTAATTGATTGATTTTAACGGCATATCAACATGTTTAGGGTTATTTTATGCCCAGAAATTAGGGAATTATGTTCATATATTTTTGTGTAGTTATTGCTTTAGAGTTTTATGCTTTTTGTTGTTGTTGGGGGTTTTTTTTGCCGATGGTTATGTGATATCAAGTATTCCCATCAAATACAAATAATTTCTACTCAGATATATAGTTTCAATCGACTAATAATAAATCTTCGTATACGTTTAAATAATCCTATTTTACCCATAGATGGGACACTAACAGGTACTACCACTCCGGTACTGAGTGAATCTGGAAGTAATGGCAGTGGAAAGGTACTCCACACTCCCCAGATCTCTGGAACTGGGGCCTCACCATAAGAAGCAGTTTTTTGGAAGGTCCTACCCCTCTTCAGTGGCATATAGCTAACGTACTCTAGGCCCCATTGACAGAGCTGCCAAATTTGATAACTCTACCTTTTATAGATTTATATTTTAATATAAATGTCACTCATATGTCATACATTCAACTCTTTTCGATCGCTTCTCTCAAGTCATCGTTTGACATGTATATTTTTTTATTCCTTTTACTCATTCTTCCAGCAAACAAGAAAAATTTTTCCTTAGTCATCAGATTGTTTAGAAAATAGTGTCCGATTTTTGGATTAACTTTTATTCCTGATTTAATTAATTTAAATAATTCAAATTTTATTAAATTCCATCGGAATATAATCCTTAAAAATCTATACATTTCTAACATTGATTAACAAGGTTATTTATGATAAAACGGTTTTGATGCCAAGAAATCTTTATATGCAGTTTTTACTTCTCTTTTGGCACAGAAGTTTATTTCGTTTTTTTTTTGGGGGGGGGGTGCATAAAAAGTGTTCAAATACTTGAAGGAAGAAAAAGGGAAAAAATGGTTGTCGGTGAGTGAGAGATCAGGGAAATATGGTGGATGTGGCAAAGTCTCATATACAAAGTCAGTGAGTTTCTACTGTGTCATCCAAGCAACACGTATCCGAGTATTGTCATCATGCCAAAAAAATTTTCCTGTTTAGAGGCATACAACCTTCAAAATCAGATTATGAAAGAAGTGGTAGAAAATTAACTATGAGATTACTTTAATCATCTAATAATTTTTTTATACAACTCAGACCATTGGCGAAGTGGGTTGAGTGTTCGCCAATGACCCAGAAGATCAAGGTTCAATCCCAGGTCCATTCACGCCAGAGACTCAAAAAACTAGTACTTGATAACTCCTTCCATAACACTCTGCATTATGAGGTACGTATCAAGGATAAAGTGGAGTAATCCAGGGAAAGGAGTAGCGCCCTCTCGTAATCCCTAATGTAGTAGCTAATGAAAAGGGAGCTTTCGGTTCACCATCGACTACGGTCGCCAACTTTACTTTTACTTACTATTAAAATCATGTGAGAACAGAATTTGAACAGTTTATACAGAAAGCGGACTATATTTCCTGAACAACCAAATATCTATCCATTTATTTTGTCTCATTTTCTTTCTATCAATATTACGAACCATCAAACTTAATTTTAACTCATCCTTCATTTTTCCTCCTCTTTCTTTGGTCTAGCTCTGTTTCCCCCCATCCCTCTTTTCTTTAGCCCTTTATCTTATTCTATTTAACTTTATTCTATTTATTTATTTATTTATTATCATAAACCTCCTCTTCTCCGTTTTACTTGATTTCTTTCAGCGAACTCTCTCGAATTCAATAGTTCGTTGACTTTTCTCCCTTATTCTCCAAACCCAACCTACACTCAAGTACTTATTTTTCAAATCATCACTGGATCTTTTTTTTTTTCTTCGACTTGATCACGACTTGTCTCACACCCATCCAGTTTCATTTGTTCTTTTTTTTTTTATTCCAGCTCCCATCACCGCCCACCTGCTGCAGAGACCCGAGCACACCAAGGGTTGCTGACTGTATCAATGCGCGTCGAGACTTGATTGATTAGAGAAGGCTAACGAGTGGCGATAAAAACAAAATAAATGAATAAGTAAATAATAAAAAGATATTCTATGCGTCGAGAAGAGGAAAGTCAGAGACATGTGGTGGACGTTGGCAGTGAAATCAAAAGAGGAGAATTGAGTGGTGTGTGAGGGGAGGAGATGAGTTAAACAGAAACGCAGGAGAAGTGATGAAAAGTCTTGAAGATGAAAAAAGGAGGAAAGAGAAATTTAGAGACAAAATTTTAAGTCTCAGAAACACACAAGGTCAGAGGAATTCAATACATTGACTCCTAGTCAAACAGCAACTTTTAAGAATTTTTCGATGGAAAAGTAAAAATCGAAAATTCAAAAAGGAGGAAATATTTAAATACTCTTCATACTGCTAGAGCAGTAAAATACACCGACAATTGCAGAGTGGTAAGACCTCAGCCCTCTTCAGCGAGTGTCTTAGATATGACACTAAACAATCTGATGGTGAGCCTCCAGCCTGGTGCGCTTTGGGAAATGTGGAGTATTATAAAAAAAATATACGTATATTACTAAGGTAAGTGGGTTGTCTCGCGTGGTCGACCCCACCCTCTAAAGGTCATGTTTGACACCATATTATTGGTCGGCAAGTTTTTTCAAATTATCCAATTGCTGGCTATCAAGACGTTGGCGCCAAATACAAAGACACGTCTAACTGTTGTGGTGTTTAGAGGTCAAAATGAAGACACACAGACAAGAGAAGAAGGTTGAAGTAAATATATTACAATAACAGAACAAATATACAGAATACAGGTGTCATACAATAGTTGGGAATGTCCTTCCGGTACTGTCAGGCAGCTTGGAGATTATCTCACCGAGTGTCAAGTAGTGTCGGTATATATTGAGGATGAATAGTCCATTACCATATAGGTAGGTACCTACATCCAAGCTCTACATCCAAACTCACGAGTGAGTAGACGTTAAACTTGTCTGCTAAAATTCCAGCAGTGAACCGGAGCCGTATGAAGTACGTTAAACTTTTGTATATTAGACACAAGGACTTCAGTTAAGTGGACTATTATATGTTTATTTTGTATAATATTATATAGCCACAAACAAAACAATTGTTTGCAAAAGTAATATAATTCTTCCCGATATTAACTCTCTTCTGTTTTCATCTTAACATATTTACGGCCCAAACTTTCCACAATTTTTAATATTTTGCAAACAATTTTCTAACAGCAATTTTTTGAAAGCAGACCAGACAATTGATTTTTAAAGGCAGACCAGACGATTGATTTTAACTACATGTTAACCTGTCCGGGGTTATTTTATGCCTATAGGTTAGGGAATCCCATTTCTTGTAAGTTCATATTTACATTTTCACGTTTTTTTTTTTTGGTACACAGTTATATATGAAGTATTGAAATCTAATACAAACAATTTTTAATAGCACCTCTTCATTGCCATTACTCCCATATCCGCCGACTCAGCGTGGTCGTACCCGTTGGGGTCCCATCTGTAGGTCAGATGGAACCATTTAATCATTTACTATACTTAAAACCATTTAATTGTGGGAAATCGATTAATATTTTTAATTAAATTGTTAATACTCGATTGCAATACTTGAAACTATTTAGCAATGTGCAAACAAATAATTAATTTTAGATTAGGAATGCTTGATAATTAGAATAACCTATTTTAAACAGCAATACTTAAAACCATTTAACTGTGCGCAAACAAAAAAAAATTAATATTAAATTACATAGGAATACTTGATAAATAGAATTAAATGAACTCGGACTCGCTTTAAAATAATGTTTCCAACAAACTATCAATTTACACTGGTTGGTTGGTCAAGTGGGTTGAGTGTTCGCCAATGGCCCGAGAGACCGAAGTTCAATCCCAGATCGTGTTATACAAAAAACTCAAAAAATGGTACTTGATGCTGCCCTGCTTAACACTCAGCATTATAAGGTGCGTATCAAGGTTAAAGTGGGGAGATCCAGGGAAAGGAGTAGTGCCATCCCCTACACCTCAGTGAAGCAGGTATTGAAAAGGGAGTCTTACGGTCACCTTCGACGACGGTCACCAACTATATATATAATGATTTGGCATTAAATAACCCCCAAAAGGCTGATATGCTATTATACACAACCAAAAATTTTAAAAGATAGACCAGACGATTGATTTTCACAACATATCAACCTGTCCAGGGTTATTTTATGTTATAGGTTAGGGAATCACGTTTCTTGTAAGTTTATATTTACATTTTTTTTTTTTTTTTGGTAGACTGTTATATATGAAGTATTCCAATCTAATACAAATAATTTGCACACGGTTATATGGTTTCAAATACTCCTATCTGATACTTAATACTTATACAAAATTATATGGTTTCAAGTAATTATTTCGATTTAATAATTATTATTTGCATGCAGTAATTTGGTTTCAAGCAAATAATAATCGGTCCTGGAGAATGAGACGCGAAAAATTCTCTGACATTTTTAGATACAAGAAAGTCGCCTAATCCCGGCCAGTAGACCAGACCTAGCGATGATTTTAAAGAGAGAAAGAGAGAAAGAGAGAGAAAGAGAGAGAGAGAGGGAGAGAGAGAGAGAGAGAGAGAGAGAGAGAGAGAGAATCTGTCGTTTCGTAGACTTTGCTGTCCCGACGAGCCACAGAGTGAAAATCAAAGGAAACGAAAAGAGAGACAAGTTCTTGGACCTTCCCAGAGAACTAAAAAAATGCTGTGAAACCTGAGAGTAACGGTGATACCAATTATAATTGGTGCACTCGGGACAGTCTCCAAAGGATTGGTAACTAGGCTGGAAGAGTTAAGCCAGAATGCTAAGAAAAGTCCTGAAGGGACCTGCTACCCCTCAAATTCCCGTGAAAGACCACCAGCTCACGCTGAATAACTCGCAAGGAGTAATCCTCTGTAAACAAATGTAGCTTCAAGTAACTGTTCTTACAAATAATTTATATATATATATATATATATATATATATATATATATATAAGTATTCCTATCTAATAAAGATAATTTGCACACAGTTGTAAGGTCTCAAGTATTCCTATTTAATGCTAATAATTTATACTTTGTGTGTGTGTGTGTGTGTGTATGTGTGTAATAAGCAATTTTTTGTCTTAACTCAGCCGTATTGACCAGAAAAGAAAGATAATTTGAAGGGTCTTGCAATGTTTACTTTAGGAGGGAAATTGTGGGCGTTAGTGTGCCACTCTTTTTGTGACAGCATTAACTTACCGTAGGTAACTTCCTAAATCAATAACCAAATTGGTACTTCTCAATGCTTTAACTTGCTTGCTTGTAGATTGATTTTAACGACATATCAACCCGTCTGGGGTAATCTGGAGCCAAGAGATTAGTTAACTGCGAACATTTCACGTTTATGTTTACATTGGGGGGGGGACACGGCTATATGATATCAAGTATTCCTCTCTAATACAAATAATTTGTAAATATCTATTTGACCCATAGACCCTAACAGGTGCAACCTTTGTCTTGCTTTCCTAGACGAAGGGGCAGGTGCTGTCAGGAGTGAAGTTAGCAAGTGCTTTTTACCCAACCTCAATAATATTGCATATCATAAGCGAAATATCGTAGCCTGGTGGCTAGACGGCAACATCGTAGTAAACAAGTTCGTATTCTTGTTACGCCATTAAGTTAACTTTTGGACTAATACTCTTGGGAAAGGCATGAACCAGGTATTCCCCTTCCAATGGGTTAAATAGTACTGCTACTGTTCTTCTACAATGATGGCTTTAGTATTAAATAAACCCACAAAGACTGATATGCCATTAAACAAAGAAACTGAACCGAAATATCAAGTCAGCATTTATCATTTGTTGTAAGACTGACAGTCAAACAATCGTGTACACATTTTGTTGGTGTAAAAAAAAAAGGAAAAAAAACGTATAAAAAATGAAATAAAAGTTTCCTAGCTATACAAAAATTCTGAGTTCGATTTCTGTTCGACGTTCATTTTTTTTTTTCTTTGTTTTTGGAAGTGGGGGATATTTTTTTTCTCCTTTCCAAATAAATGTGAATAGAGTTAACGAACTGCCATTCGCAATTATCGAAAACGATTATATTAGTCAGTTGCAAGTATTTCCGACCGATTCCTGCTGGATGAATAGCTTTTACCAGAATGAAAGAAGAAGAAAAAAAGTTGAAAAAAGTTGAAAAAATCACAATGAGAAAAAAATAAATAAATAAGAATATCATCGATTATTTTTGACAGAATTTTTATTCATTGAGTTAGATTTGTGGTCAGTCAACGGGTTATGCTGTAAGAAATAGATTAACAAACACTAACTCACTCTCACTTGTTATCGTCGTAGGAAATGGACACGGCGACACGATTTCAAACCCTGGACGAGACTGATTGCATTTCACATAGCACTAATACCCTTGGGAAAGGTATGAATCCAATTATTCTCCCTCCAGCTATGGGTAAATAGTAGGACAGACTAGGTTCTTCAGCCTTGGTTAGGCAACTAGTCTAGGGGAAGGAAAACTGAATTCAAACCTGTTAAACTCCGCTTAAAAATTGACCTGGTGTCATATTAAAAAAAGGGGGGCACCTCTGATGGTGTATCGGTTAGCAAGTTAGACTAGCAAACCTACACGAGTGAGTTCGAGTCTCATTGGGTGCCCCATTCATTCGGCCTTGTGCCACATCGAAGTAAAGAGCTTAGTAAATTACTACTCACTCTCACTTCTAGCTTTTCTCAACGACTTTTTCCATCTTTCCCCTCTGAATGTGTATCTTTCTATCTACCTCGTTTGCTCAGTCATCTTTTCTTTCCTCAAAGTCCTACTTTCTTTGTCATTTTCTCTTTTAAAAAAAAACATGAAGAAAGTAACTAAAATGTGATCAAATAGAATCGAGACCGAACCTCCGAATTTTTATAAATTCTAAAAATAAGAACTCCATTCGGTCTTCTTTCCGTTTTACTTGATTCTTTTCTAAACACAATTTTCTTTTTTTATTGCTGCACAGCATATGTAATAAAGTGATTTTCTTGTGGTGTAATTATTATCGTCGTAGAAAGGGATACGGCATCCAGAGTTCAAATCCTGGACGAAGCTATTTGTATTTCACTTTGTTAAAATGTATGAATAAATGTATTCTCCCTCTGACCGTGTGTAAATAAGGCAGACTGAGCTCTTTAACCTTGGTATACGAACCGGTCTAGGAGAAGGAACACTCTGAATTCAAACCTTTTAAAAGTCGACCTTATTTTACATCCTGATCTCGCGGAGGGGTTGGGTAAATATATATATAAATAATAGACCAGTCAGTCCACATCTGAAAAAAAAAATAATTATGAAGTCTGTTATGACACTTTCTGATTGGTTTGGTTTCTTTGTTTTAACAGCATCTTGACCTTGGTGGGTTATTTATTGCCAAAGCCATACTTACAGAAAAATAGCAGTGATCCTGTTAAACCAATAGATGTGGGGGGGGATAAGATGGCTCATGCTATTCGCAAGGGTATTAATCCAAAAGGGAACGTAATAGCGCAACTGGAGTTCGAACTCGCTTACTACGATGCCGCACTCTAGCAATTTAGCCCCTACGCCATGAGAAATTCCCGATATTTTCCAAGCAGATTTTAGCGAAACACAGAATTGAGAAAGTGCAGCAGCCTCCATATTCGCTAGGTACGATTTTTTTTTTTTTTTTTTTTTCGGAAAATGAAAATTTATCTCAAGGGTAATATTTGAGGCCATCACAAAAAAATACGACGGCAGAGATTCACACAATATTTTTAATAAGTTTCAAAAAGGTAATTCAATTAACACAAAACTTGCTAGAATAAATGTTACGTGTGTTGAATTCAACCACGAAACTACTTTTTCTTAAACCTTGCATGCTCAGCGGTGAAGTAGATAGAAAATTTGAAGCCCATTTCACTGGGGCTTCAGAATACGCCAACTGCATCTCAGCCGAGATATAACATCCACCTCAACAAGTGTCCAGGATATAACAAAACAATCTGATGGTCAGGCTCCAATCCTGGACCTCTGAAGAGCGTGATGTACCCCTCCATTGCCATTACTCCAAATCAACTGATACGAAGTGGTAATACCTGTTAGGGTCTCATCTCTTGGTCAAAGAACTGTTTAACCATTTAACTGTGAAGACAAATGAATTCTTGCTAATTTAAAAATCTTACCTACGAACTATTCGAAAATAAATCGTATAATTTAGGATAAGATAACCTACAAAGGGTTGATACGTCATAAAATCCATCCAAAACCAAGCATTTAACTACGTACAGATATAATATGTACTCTTGTGGTCCTCTTCACATGGCCGAACAAAGGCAAGTCAACCAGCTCGAACATACATAAAGCAGCTCTGTGTAGATACGGGATGTTGCCCTGAGGACCTGCCGGAAGTGATAAACAATAGGTAGGGTGGCGAGAGAAGGTCAGGGATATCCGTGCTGATGGCGCGACATGATGATGATGATGATTTAACTGTCTGCTAACAAATGAGCTCTGGCTGGTTTAAAAATTGTTACCTACAAACTATTCATTTACAAATCTTTTATATATATATATGTATATATATATATATACATACATATATTATATAAAGGATTTGACATTAAATAATCTGGAAGTTGATATTTTGTAAAGCAAAAAAGAAACAAAAAAGAGGGTTGAACCTCCTCTTCCCCACCAAATAACATTTCCTAATAATGGGGCTCTTTCAATTTTTAGAACTTTTCCCTTGCGAGATTAAAGTTAAATCCTATATTTATTAATATTTTATTTATTGCGTAGCATTAAAACTTTCTGTCCTAAACCAACTCTCCGAGTATTTCAATTTGAGTGCCCAATCACTCGAGCTGCATTAGTGAGCAATGAATTTTGGAGTAATTAAAACAATTTGGCGCAGATGGTTTCATCATTTTCAAGTCACAATTCACAGTACCAGATGCTGTTGAACACTCGTTAACTGACGATTCGCTTAGTCTTTTTTTCCTCTGGTCGTCTCGTTTTGTTTCCCCGGTAGCTCTGACGTCTCCTTCGGGTTGCCATCTTTACTCTTATTCGTTAATGAGGAATGACAACGTGACAACAACTTCATTATTTCTTGAAGACATTACATTACTACTATTACCACTACTTGTTTGTCCTAAACAGGGAGTTAGAGAGCAAGGTAGAACATTCGACTGTTCAGGTTGGATGTTTCACACTGACAAACTAATTTTTATCACCAGAAATGTTTTAGTCGCCTGAATGAAATCATCAAATCAGGGGAGAGGTCTCAAATTGACCTGAAGTTTAACAGCTGTCAATCAAACGGGTTGACTCCTGCATTTTTCCAACGGTTCAAGATCTAATTTAAACGTTACACTACATGTCAAAAATAGATCTCACTAATCTATCACGTAACAGTACATCATGAAGCGCTTGGTTATGACATATCAACCTTGGGGGTTTATTAAATGCCAAAGATATCCTTGTGTGTGTGTGTGCGTGTATAAGTTGTCAGGAGGGCGGTTCGAAGGCTCTCTTTTCAATAGCTACAACACAGACTTGTAGGGGAGGCTGCTACTCCTTTCCCTGGAATTCTCCATTCACGCTTGTTCCGTTCCTTATAATGGTGGACGTTAAACAAAGAGGCCTCGAGTACTATTTCTTGAGTTTTTGATATGATTCGACCTGAGATAGAACCTCAGTCTCCCGAGCCATTGGTTAACACTAACCATTATATATATATATATATATATACGAGGATCATTAGATAAGTATATATATATATATTTATATAACACCAGTGATAATTTTTAAACCATAGCTGGGAGGATAAGTGAGTTCGTACCTTTCCCAAAGGTTATCACTCCGAAAGTGAACGCAACTGGAGTTCGAACTTGCTAACTTCGAGGCTATAGCCCGGTATTTTAAACTATTACGCAATGGGAACTTCCCCAATGACGCATTTATTGAAACATGAAATCTCGGTACTTCTACGTATTACTGAACATGAAATCTAGGCACTTCTTCGTATTTAGACAATGAAATGACAGGTGTTAATAAAACACACACGCACACGAAACTGATCATGTTATTTTACTGGAAATTCTTTGAACTATATCTTCTTTGCGTATTGATTTTAGATTTAAAATTTAAAAAAAAAACGAAAAAAATAATCAGAATTCCGAGATGTAACGGCATTCTGTCGTTGAGGCTTATAACATAGATTGTATCACCTGCCGAGTAAAACTCCTCCAAAAGTGATGTCTTGGTTATGACACAAAACTACATCTGAACGTGAGGCTCCAGTTCTGCAAATCTGGAGAGTATGGAGTTCCTCTTCATAGCTCTACATGCAAGTCAACTGACTGAGTGATGGTACCTATTAGGGTCATGTAAAAAACATAACTGGTTCTTAATGAGATTATATGTATCATTTAAGTCTGTGAATAGATTTAAAAAGAATAATCCAAATAGAGTGCTCAACTAATATATATATATATATATATATATATAACCATAATTTATTGGAAATTCTTTTAGATATGAGTATATATATAGATAGATATATAACCATAATTTATTGGAAATTCTTTTAGATATGAGAATATATATATATATATATATATCATCATCATCATCATGTCGCGCCGCCTGCGCGGATATATATATATATATATATATATGGAAGAAAATAATGGATTACGATCCGACAGTTTGTAAAGAAAAATTGATAACAAGGTAATCCAAGTAGAAGGAGAGATTTATTGGGAAACAAAGTTGACATTATAGCGTTTTGGTTCTAGTGAACCATCGTCAGGTCTATGAGGGGTTATATTAGCGATTTTAAGTTAACGATGGATGTGTTAAAAGTGTAAAGAATATATAAACGCTGATTCATTGATTAAACGGCCAATTTTTCTTGTAATAAACGGCCAACTTTTTCTTTTTTATACATATTTTCCAAAGTTTTTATATATTCTTTAAACTTTTTACACATCCATCGATAACTTAACATCACTAATATAACCCCTCATAGTCATGATGATGGTTCAGTAGAACCGAAACATTATAGTGCCGACTTTGTTTCTCCATAAATCTCTCCTTCTGCTTTGATTATCTTGTTATATAGTATATATATATATATATATAATATATATATATATATATATATATATATATATATCTTCCACAGATAGACTATTTCATTGTATCACAACTCATCGGTGAGACTAGACACGCATGACGCTTTAAGCTGGGATTGAAACCCGTACAACTTTACGTTAGACTAGGTATGATACCGCTTGTTAAATTTATTTGTATAGGATATGAATACTTGAAGCCATATAACTGAGTGAATTATTTACATTAAGATTTGTGACATGAATCTTATTTTCTTGAAACAACATAATTGTATATATAGATTATTACTAGTAGATAGGTGTACTTGAAACCATATAATTGTTTGCAAATTATTTGTTTTAGATTGGAAAATTTTGTATTGTGTGTGTGTGTGTGTGTGTGTGTGTGTGTGTGTGTGTGTGTGTGTGTGTGTGTGTGTGTGTGTGTGTGTGTGCAAAGAAATGGTTATAGACAAATAAAGAAAATTACAATTTAAAAAAAACCAAAAAAAAAAAACCATGGAACATAGAAAATATAGTTATGAATGTAATCAACCATTTAGAAATGAATGAAGTTTCAGTATTAAATATCACATAAGGAGTTGATATGCCGTTAAACAAATAAACCAAACAAAACCTAACTCAGTGCCTTGTTATATTGATTTGCACTAAAATCTGTTGCTTCTTCGATAATGTTCCTGTTTTTAAGCCTTAAAACTAAGCGATTATAAGTAACCGGTGCAAAAAAAGATTGAATTTTCAATTACTGTTATGCGTCCCAACTATTTGCTTTTTTATGAGCTCGAGACTCCTTAGCATCAAAAAGAACTCCGCAAAAAAGTGTCTATTATCTGATATCACCATCGCAAGTCAAATGTAGTTTTAAACGTGTGGTTATTTACAAAGCTTTCCATGGATATGGCACACAAGCTTATGATACCAACTGTTGATTAAGTGGTCACCCATTTAAGTATTGAGCAGGCTCCTCGATGCTTAACTTCGGTGATTTCACACGAATCAGTGTGACTTAACCGAAAGCTTAGTTTCAAATATAGGGCTTGTTGCATATTGACCCTTGAATGAGCCGTCAATCAGAGACGCACCTGTGTAAATAAGTGGAAGAAGATCACGTGATTTTATCGGAAGTTGTGGGCGTTATGAAATATACAGATGCCTGCTAGTCAGTTGAGTCAGCGAGGGCCTGAGAGCCAGCTTGAAGTCAGTGGGAGCGCTCCGCTGAGCGCTGCTGCCCCCAGCGGCCTCCAGTTAAGCATCCCCGGCCGAGAAGCAAAAGAATTGCTAAGTGGGGTCTTAAAGATAACCCAGCGTGCTGTGGTCAAGAGGAGAAAAAGTTAAGGGTCAATATAGCAATCTATCTTGTCTCCTTCAGTTCGTCGCTCACACACCACAGAAGCTTTGACTCCAAGAAGAATAAAGAGAGGTATATTCTTATAAAGAAGTGTTGTCCTTCATCATTCATCCTCATTATGGCAATACAACAAGGTTAGTTTCGAAAAATTACAAAACAAAAATAACTTATCAGAATGGAAATTGAATTTCCAAGAACTAAGCAAAAAATGAACAGATTTATTTCAATGCGATTGATATGTAGATGAAACGTGAAATAAAATCCTTTTGATATCATCATTGCTTTTGAAGATTTACAGCGCAGTACAAAGGAAGGTAGAATTAATAAGTTTAAAGCCTAATACATAGTCATTAGCTACGATGTAAGGTTCACCCAACGTAATTAATATTCACTAGTAAAATTAAGGACATTGACAAGAAAGCACGTTATGTTAAAAATGGAATATTTATGTGAAATTTACGCCAAAGGATTATTTATAAATAAACTAAAAGTAATTAAAATCGTACCTTTTTAAGATCGTTTCATTACTGTTTATCTTTTATATATAAGTAATAAATCAATACATAATCATCAGATGAAAATTGATTATATACATATATATATGTATGTGTGTGTGTGTGTGTGTGTGTGTGTGTGTGTGTGTGTGTGTGTGCTCGCCAGTAGTCCGGGAGACTGAGGTTCAATCCCAGGTCGAGTTATACCAAAGACACAAAAATATGGTACTTGATGGCTCTTTACTAAACACTCAGCATTATATCAAGAGTAAGTAGAGCAATTCAGGGAAAGAAGTAACTCCCTCCCCTACACCTCGGTGTAGTAGCTATTGAAAAGGGACTCTTTGGATTACCCTTGACTACGGTCGGCCAACTTACTATATATCATACCAAGTTTCATCTGATTGTGCTTTCCATTCAATAGATAATAAATGAAACAATTTCTATTTAGATTTACCAACCCCTCCGCTCGGGCAGGATATGACACAAGGTCAATTTTTAAGCGGAGTGTAACAGGTTTTGAATTCAGAGTTTTCCTTCTCCTAGACTAGTTGCCTCACCAAGGCTGAAGAATCTAGTCTGCCCTACTATTTGGGTTCATACCTTTCCCAAGGGTATTAGTGCTATGCGAAATGCAATCAGTCTCATCCAGGGTTTGAAATCAGGTCGCCGTGCCCATTTCCGTGTGCATTTCACATGAACCCAATTATTCTCCCTCCAGCTATGGGTAAATAGTAGGACAGCTTGGGTTCTTCAGCCTTGGTGAGGCAACTACTGTAGTAGAAGGAAAACTCTGAATTCAAACCTGTTAAACTCCGCTTAAAAAAATTGACCTTGTGTCAGTCATATCCTGCCCGAGCTGAGGGGTTGGTAAATAGGATCGTTCTACGGTTGGCATAGTAAAATGTGCATATAACATTTTCTAAGTTGCGTCTTATGATAGATATGAACTATAGAGAGATAAACTTGGTGAAATAGGTATTATTTTGTGATATACATCTTTGGTGGTTGGCCAACACTTGTATGTCCATGTATGGAACCTTACAGTAGAACTTCGCTAATGAATTCGCCTCTGCTTATCCAGTAGCGGCCAGCATGTCTTGATCGTCTTATTTTGGGTGGTTTTTCAGATTGAAGACAAGTGGTCGTACAACTGCTGTTTAGTGGGGTGATGCTTCTAGGATTTGTTCAAAACAGCTTGCAGAATCTTTGTGTAGTTATCATCTAGCTTTTTCTCGAAGCGCTTTGTTACAGTCCATGTGGTGTTGGCACACTATAGTACTGACGAAAAAATTCCCTGAGGACCTACCTAGAGCGATGGACAATAGGAACGGATGGCAAGAGTCAAAAGATCTTGTGTTATCAACAAGATTTCATTATATATATGGACCAAAAAAAAGTAGAGCGGCCCAGATTCCTCAAAAAGGAACAACCGAATCCAGTCCCCAATCAACAAGTTCTGGGCCGGCGTAGCAGGTTAAGGTGTATAACTCCTTGTGTCTTACAGATATTAAGGAAGCTCAATATTCTACAGAAAAAAGGGTTTGAAGTGTGTGTGTGTGTGTGTGGCTAACGCTATGGTGATCCGAAACTGAAATGCCATCTTTGTCTCCACACCATTTAGTTTTGACAAATTTATATTCACATACACAGATGCATATATACGCCCACACGAATACACACACACACACACACACATATATATATATATATATATATATATATATATATATTATTCTAATGTGTTAAAGAAAGTAAGTCTTTACGTGGAAATACCGTTTATTGAAAGTGAGAAGCGAAACTTAATAGTTTCTATTCAGTACGAACAAAATGCCATTGCATGACGCCCATCCAATCAGTTCAGTGTACTCTGCCTCACGTGACCCCCTGCCGAAGACATTTTTTCTCTCTTCGGCGCCCGTTTCCCACTCCCCACTCTTTAACAATTTATAACCCTATGCTATTTGCTATTTATTAAAAGAATATTTACGTATGTCTCTCTCTGGTCATATATATATATTTATCTCTATCTATCCATCGGTTTGTTCATATCTATCTATCTATCTATCTATTCAATCAATCTGTCTGTTTTTATATATATATATATATATATATATATATATATATATATATATATATATATATATATATATCTGTATGAATTTATCTGCTCATGATCAGTCCGTTTCTATCAATGTAGTAGTTTATCTGTCTATATGTGCGTCAGTATGTCTGTCGATCTGTTCATATCTATCTATCTATCTATCTATCTATCTATCTATCTCTCTGCTTATTTGCAGTCTGTTTCCATCTAGCCACACACACACACACACACACACACATATATATATATATATATATATATATATATATATATATATATATATATATATATATATATATATATATATGGTTGTTATCATCACCTTTATTCAAATGAAATGTTCTGCCGGTCAGTGTTAGGAATGCGATTAGTTAATATGTTTATTGTGATGATGGATAGAAGGGAGAAGGGTATAAATTAGTGGGCGGTTTTCAATTTTCCTGATTCGGGTCGGGATATGCTTTCGTTTACAGCGACTCGGTGCAGTGAAAAAGCCTCTGTCATGAAGTAAGTATGAGATAAGACGTAATGAGTAAAAAGAACAGAAAATTAAAAACACAAAAAAAAGAGGGAAAGAAAAAATAGCGAAGAAGCAAATAAACATGAAGGGAAAAAAATCAAGATAATAAAAGAAATGATCAAGAAAAAAGAAAGCAATGAAAGAATTAAAAAGGGCGACTATTTTCATAGTATAATGGTAGCAAGTAGTAGTAGTAGTAGTTGTAGAAGTAGTTGTGTTTTGATTTTCACAAGGTATCGCTCACTTCTGGCCTTGTACCACATCCCAGCTACGTTTAGCTTTTAAGGGTTCATGGCTAAATCAAGTTGAAAATCAAGTTTCTACTACACCTCTGGTGGTGTAATGGTTAGCAAGCTAGACTAGCAAACCTACAAGAGTGAGTTCGAGTCTCATTGGGTGCCCCATTCATTCGGCCTTGTGCTACATCGAATCAAAGAGCTTCGCAAATTACCAGATCATATCTCTGACTGTTTATAACTATCTATCTCGGCCTGTCTATTTGTTCATATCTATTTGTCAGTCTGCCTTTCTGACTGTTCATACCTAAATACATTAGTTTCAGTCTGTTCATGTCTGTCTGTCCTTTTAACAATCTATCTGTTCATATCTAACTACATTTGTTTATATCTGTTCATATCAATCTATAGGTATAACTCACCTTGTGTTGGTAAGTCGCCGCTCCTGGAACGAATGACGTCGAAAAACGACTTACATTGGATTTACTTGTCACTAGGATAAAACCACAAAAAAAAAAATTCCCAGTTCTGTATTTTATTTATAAATGCATTTTCGATTATATATGGTCAATAAGAATCTATTTTAAGCTTACAAACAAATAAATTTTAGTTTTTAATATGGTACAGAAAAAAAGTTATGTAAATTTATGTAGATGTTTACAATTTGGTGATCTTTACAGTTCATTGCAGACTCTTTATTTATGAATTTGGTTCGCTTTAAGACATAAAATAAAATGATTTTCTAAGGTTGAATCACAAATACAGTTATGAAAATTATTTTACAATAGAAGAAAATGAAATAATTTATGTTAAATTTACGAATATTTGCATTCAATTTGTTTATTCAAATTTATTGTACTGCAGCATGATTTCTGGTGGGTAGAGTGTTCGCCAGTGGTCCGGGAGACCGGGGTTCAATCCCAGGTCGGGTCATACCAAAGACTTTAAAAAAGGTACTTGATACCTCTTTGCTTAACACTCAGCGTTATAAGGCATGTATCAAGGGTAAAGTGGAGCAATCCAGAGAAAGGAGTAGCGCCCTCTTCTACATCTCGGTGTAGTAGCTATTGAAAAGGGAGCCTTCGGGTCACCCTCGACTAAAGTTCGCCAATTTTACTTACTTACGCTTGTTCTAGTGATATTATGACTTCAATATTTTTGTTAGATAGACGTAAAATTGAATAAAATGACTTAAACTTAATTTTTATTTTTCCATTTATTTTTTGATAAACGACGTATAATCGAGAACGACTTAACTAGAAACGGCATAACCCGAGGTATATATGTACTTATCTCATTAAGTTCCTCGCACTGGCCTTGAACTCTGTCTAATTTTTAGAGGCTTATTAAGATGAAAGCACATGTCCCTGCCAGATCACCAAAGTTAAGCAAAGATAAGTCAACTCAGTACTTAAATGGGGGACCAATTTGTAACCACAGGTGCTATGAGAAAACTGAGGCCAGTGAGCCAGACTAAAAACTTAGTAAATAATAAGTTAACATTGAAAAAAAAAATAACGGAAGTATTTATTTGAAGAAGGAAAATCAAATGAGAGAATTAATCGAATAAAAGGAGAAAAAAATAAGGAAGAAAAGAAAACTTTTTCTTTGCCCAGTCAGCTGGGGCTATAGAATACACTGACTGCACCTCTGCAGAAGGGCAAGACCCCCCCCAATGAGTGTCCTGTATATGACACTAAACAATCTGATGGCGAGGTTCCAGTAATGCTGGGGCTCTGGGGAATGCGGAACACCTCTTCATTGCCATTGCTCCCAGGTCCACTCTGGCCCGAAATGGTAGCACCTGATAGGGCCCTATCTATGGGTTAAATAGAACTAATGCATACTTATGCTAAACTGAACTGTTTTACTGAACTGAATAGCTTGAAATAGAAATGTTTTGGACAATTAAACCGTACTTATATTTAAACTGCGTGCTTATGCTAAACTGAATTATTTGAAACAGAACTGTTTTTTTGACGTTGAACCTGTATTTACACTAAACTGATTTGTTTAACATAGAACTGTTTTGACATTTAATTGTGTGTAAACAAAATCTGTACTTATACTAAACTGAATTAGCTGAATGAGAACTGTTCGAATAAACTGAACAGTTTGAAATTTTTGACAATTAAACTGTGTACTCATGCTAAACTGTATTGTTTTAAATAGAACTGATTATTTACATAAAATGGATTTGGCCTTTAATAACCTACAAAGGTTGATACGCCATCAAATTTAACCAACCAACCAACCAACCAAAACTTTTTCTTTCTATCATAAGTTAAAGTTAAGATACAACAGAATGATGAAATGAAGAATAGAAATAATGACAAGATAGATGAAGGAAAAACATAAGCTTTCATATAGATGAGAGAAATTTTTTTTTATTAAAAAAAAGAGAGAGAGAGAGAAAGATAAAGAATTATTTGCCGAAGGAAAAATTGAAAAGCTAAGACTGTAGCCAGGTTGAGTTTTTAATAATACGAAGAACTAAAAGAAAGTAAGACATTTTGATTACAAAAATAAACGATCTGGCTAACAAAATTAAGAATAACAAAGAAAAAAAAAGAGAATTAAAACGTCAGGAGAAAGAATGATGTTGAAAAAAAAATGAAGAAATGCAAAATGAAAAAAAAAAGCAATGGACAAATAAAAGAAAGAGTAACAAGCGACGAAAGAAATAGAAAGAAAAAATGAAACATGAGAAAGAACTAAGAAAGCAAAAAATGAAAGAATCAAAGAAAAACTAACAAAAAAAACACAATTGAAAGAAAGGGTATCAAGTGGCGAAAGAAATGATACAGAAATGAAACGTCGTGAGAAAGAATGATATAGAAAGCAAAAAAAGAAAATGAAGGAATGTAAGAAACGGGGAAGAAAACGAAGTGACGAACGAAAGAGAACCAAGCGACAAGAAAAATATCAAAAAGAATCAAGACGTCGTGAGAAAGAATGAAATAGAAAGCATACCAAAAAAATCCAAATAAAATAGAAGAAAAAAGAAGTCAAAACAAAAAACGAACTGATAAATGAAATATTACTAAGCGACTAAAGTAAATAGAGAGAAATGAAACGCCTAGGGAAAGAATAAAGTAGAAAGAAATGATAGGAAGAGTAAGAAGCAACCAAAGAAAGGAAAAAGAAATGAAAGATCGTGAGAGAGAATGAAGTAAAAAAAAAACAATGAGAGGAAGAGTAAGAAGCAACCGAAGAAATGAAAAAGAAATGAAAGATCGTGAGAGAGAATGAAGTAAAAAAAACAATGAGAGGAAGAGTAAGAAGCAACCAAAGAAATGAAAAAGAAATGAAAGATCGTGAGAGAGAATGAAGTAAAAAAAACAATGAGAGGAAGAGTAAGAAGCAACCAAAGAAATGAAAAAGAAATGAAAGATCGTGAGAGAGAATGAAGTAAAAAAAAAAAAAATGAGAGGAAGAGTAAGAAGCAACCGAAGAAATGAAAAAGAAATGAAAGATCGTGAGAGAGAATGAAGTAAAAAAAACAATGAGAGGAAGAGTAAGAAGCAACCAAAGAAATGAAAAAGAAATGAAAAATCGTGAGAGAGAATGAAGTAAAAAAAACAATGAGAGGAAGAGTAAGAAGCAACTGAAGAAGTGAAAAAGAAATGAAAGATCGTGAGAGAGAATGAAGTAAAAAAAAAACAATGAGAGGAAGAGTAAGAAGCAACCGAAGAAATGAAAAAGAAATGAAAGATCGTGAGAGAGAGTGAAGTAAAAAAAACAATGAGAGGAAGAGTAAGAAGCAACCAAAGAAATGAAAAAGAAATGAAAGATCGTGAGAGAGAATGAAGTAAAAAAAAAACAATGAGAGGAAGAGTAAGAAGCAACCGAAGAAATGAAAAAGAAATGAAAGATCGTGAGAGAGAATGAAGTAAAAAAAACAATGAGAGGAAGAGTAAGAAGCAACCAAAGAAATGAAAAAGAAATGAAAGATCGTGAGAGAGAATGAAGTAAAAAAAACAATGAGAGGAAGAGTAAGAAGCAACCGAAGAAATGAAAAAGAAATGAAAGATCGTGAGAGAGAATGAAGTAAAAAAAAAACAATGAGAGGAAGAGTAAGAAGCAACCGAAGAAATGAAAAAGAAATGAAAGATCGTGAGAGAGAATGAAGTAAAAAAAACAATGAGAGGAAGAGTAAGAAGCAACCAAAGAAATGAAAAAGAAATGAAAGATCGTGAGAGAGAATGAAGTATAAAAAAAAACAATGAGAGGAAGAGTAAGAAGCAACCGAAGAAATGAAAAAGAAATGAAAGATCGTGAGAGAGAATGAAGTAAAAAAAACAATGAGAGGAAGAGTAAGAAGCAACCACAGAAATGAAAAGAAATGAAAGATCGTGAGAGAGAATGAAGTAAAAAAAACAATGAGAGGAAGAGTAAGAAGCAACCGAAGAAATGAAAAAGAAATGAAATATCGTGAGAGAGAATGAAGTAAAAAAAACAATGAGAGGAAGAGTAAGAAGCAACCGAAGAAATGAAAAAGAAATGAAAGATCGTGAGAGAGAATGAAGTAAAAAAAAAACAATGAGAGGAAGAGTAAGAAGCAACCGAAGAAATGAAAAAGAAATGAAAGATCGTGAGAGAGAATGAAGTAAAAAAAAACAATGAGAGGAAGAGTAAGAAGCAACCGAAGAAATGAAAAAGAAATGAAAGATCGTGAGAGAGAATGAAATAAAAAGCAAAGAACAAAAAAATGAAGGACTGCCAGTGTAAAATTTATCTAGAAACATTTGAAAGAAATTTTGCAAAAGATGACGGAAAAATGTTGGAAGGAGTGACGTAATAAATAAATGAAATAATGAATTATAAGATATATAAGAAAGTATAATTTTGTTTAGGGAAGAGTTGTTCTCCCGCTCAACTGAGCATGGGATTGAAAAACGGAAAGTGTTTTGTGTCTAGGGCTAAGATAAGCCATTAGAGAAGGGAAAGATACAACATTTACTAGTCCTACCCTCCCTCCGAATAAATAAAACAAAATTAAAACTATAAGAATAAATAAATAAAAAATAATGACGTAGTTGGCAAATATTACAATTATCGTGGCTTGGCTTATGGTGATGAAGAGTTGTTCAGAGTACCAATTAAGTATTCCTATTCTCAATAGAAGTTGATGAAATGTCATCTACATAGATTTTTTTAATCAAATAGCTGGATGTTATTTCCTCTACATCCCATGTAATTTGTGTTTCAATTTTCCAAAGAGATTTGAAAAAGCCTACAAACACACATACATATAATTTGGCAGATGGATTTTAACGGCATGTCAACCCTTCTGGAGGTATTTTAAGCCTTGAGGTTAGGTAATAAATGTACCTTGTCTTTCTTGTGGGTAGACCTTGCACTTCAAATTGTGGAAAGTTGTCACTTCAATTAAGTTTTCGGCGTGTTTTTATCGATAAGTAGATTGCGCTTTGAGGTCAGGTCATTTGGCTTAATGGCATATCAAACCTTGTAGGTTATTTAATCCAGTTCATATATAAGTGAATAAATTTGTAGATGAATGTTTATAAACGAGTTAAAGCTCATTTGCTTGTACTCAGTAAAATGAAGCGTGCACGGAGGATTTTAGGAGATTTGAGAAAAGTCAGTTAGTTGAGTTCCGGGCTTGGAAGAAGACAGTTGAGATTGAAACCTGGGCGAGGCCAGACGAATTTGTGTGCTACGGGCACCACACGTGTTGGTGGGTACAGATGGAAAAGTCAGCATAGAAAGATTGTGCCTCTCTCCTTTAAACTCAAAGGTAATAAAAAGTTCCGTACCTGAACTAAAAAGTCGTAAGTGTTTTTGTGTTTCAGGATTCCTATGTTATCTATATGTGCGTTATGGACATTATGAACATTCTAGGTGCGTTTCACACATCCATATCTTGGTCATATATATGGGTATGTTACATCAGGACTGGAACCTCACCATCAGATGCACTTATTGTCATATCTTGGATGCCCATTGACAGTGGCAGTCTTACCTCTCTGTCGAGATTCAATTGATGTATTCTACTACCGAGCAGCCGAAAATAAGAGCCACAGTTGAATATTTGTGACAATACACAAGCACTTGCTTTTAAAACTAGAAAAATCTGATTTCTTTTTTCTAGTCTTGTAGAGAAGTTGTAGTTGTGGCCACAACAGAAACATTCAACTGTGGCTCTTGATTTTCTGGGTGAAGCTTAGAACTTGTTGAAAGCTCCTCATATATATATATATATGTGTGTGTGTGTGTGTGTGTGTGGAAGTAAATAATGGAAAAGAATCCAACAATGTGGAGGAAAATTGAAAAACAAAGTATTCCAAAGAGAAGAATTTATTATATAAAAAAGTCGACGTTATAACGTTTCTGTTTTAATAAACATCTATCGGTGAACTAACGACATTCGATGACATGTTTTTGTTTTTTTTAGTCCTGATGATGGTTTACTAAAACCGAAACATTATAACGTTGACTTTGTTTCATATCAAATTCTTCTCTTCGAATTACTTTTTTCTTCAATTTTCCTTCATATATGTATATATATATATGTGTGTGTGTGTGTGTGTGTGTGTGTGTGTGTGTGTGTGTGTGTGTGTGCAGAAATCCAATCTCACTTAAACAAGATGCATAATCAGTTTAGATTACAGGTTCACGATTTTTTTAAAAAGACACCAAAGATAATGCAACTAGTTTAGAAAATTCTCAGGAAAATAAAGGAATCATAGTGGTTTGCTATAGCTACTCAACTTGATGATTGGTTGGGTTTTAAGGCATATCAACCTTTGTGGGTTATTTACTGCCAAATCATGTTTATACAATCAAGATATATATGTGTATGATTCATAAACGAGTAGTTTGTAAGTAACATTTTCAAACAAGTCAGATCTCATAGTAAACCAATGAAATCTGACTTGTTTGAAAATGTTACACACATCAGTCATTTGTTTGCTCACAGTTAAATGGTTAAACAGTTCTATTTGACCCGTAGATGAGACTAATAGGTACAACCACTTCGGGTCAGAGTGGACCTGAGAGATATTGCAGTGAAGGGGTACTCCACATTACCCAAAGTTCCATTACTTGAGCCTCACCATCAGATACAGTTTAGTGTCATATCCAGGCCACCCGGTGGAGGAAGGCAATTTTACCACCCTTCTGAGATAGAGTCGGCGTATTCTACAGCCCCAGCCGACTGAGCTAGCTAAACGTGAAGACACAGCTGATAGAACAAAGTTTCTGAAATTATTTATGAAATTCTTAGTCTATGGTCTAAAACAGTAGTAGACCTCAGTAGTTCAGATTTTGATGGCTAAAAACTGCACAGAAACAAACATGAGAACTTTTTTTCGCCGGAAAAAGCCCTTTGAAAATGTCTTTAACAGTAACTCTAATCTATAAAATTACTGCATCCAAACTAAAAATCGTTATTTCCCCGACGTTTCGGCCGATATGTCCTCCGGTCTTCTTCAGTTGGTGCTAACAACTCATTAGCCCAGGTGAAGCAATCATGGGAGTAGATATAGATGCGACTGGCTTCGGTGATGGCTAGTGATAGTGCTTCTATTGTGAGTAGTGTCTTTGAATTGGCAACTCAACAGCGTAACGGTTATAGGCGTTGGTTCTCGAAGCTTCTAAGGAGACAATCATCTGGAGGTTGCTGGTTCAATCCTGACAGCAGGCGGGTAACAATACAGGAATACTTAACACTTGTACCCGCTTATGGCTAATGGAATCAGAACAGGCGACCCCCGTGGATTCAATAAAGGACGTAGTTCGAAGTTCCGAGTAGGTTCCCGAGTTTGACAAACACCTGAAGAAGGCCGGAGGACATATCGGCTGAAACGTTGCAGAAATTACAATAAAGATGAAGACAATAGTCCGAAAACCCTTAATGATAAAAATCCAATCATATTCATCTTTTTAAAATAGCAGTAATGAAAGCCGAATGTTATAGTTCTTGGGGGTTTCTCTCTCCTCAGCATTGCAGGAAAAGTCCTTGCCCGTGTAATTCTCTCCAGAATTATCCCTTGTGCAGTCAAATCTATGAGAAGCATACGTTCTGTCATTATATGCCATCGAAAAAATATTTTCCCTTCATCAAATTACCGAAAATGCCCGAGGGAAAAAAAAAAACCTTATGAATTTTCGTAGATCTAACTCCGGACTTCGACTCTGCTGACCCAAATTCTCTGTGGTTTGGTTGGTCAGTTGGTGTTTAATGGCATATCAACCCTATTAGGTTATTTAAAGCCACATCATATAACATTATATATATATCATTTAACATATAAATGTATAATTAAAGATGTTAGCCAACAAAATAAACACTGTAACATTCCACCCAGTCAACAAGCATTTATCAAACCTTTTTCCACAACCAAATGCTCTACAATTATACATTAGATGAAAATATATTAAAAACATTGATTCAAAGAAATATACTCCTCACTCATCCTAATAAAAGTATAATACTTATCATATACTATGATAAATTTAAAACCTCCAACTTAGTAATTTATAATGATTCTCTCCCTCGATTGAATTTTTGACAAAAATTAAAGTTATATATCAATTTAAATGTCCTTTAGGATACTGTATCTCCGAAAACAACAATTTATACGTCGGTTTAACTTCAATAACCATATTGAGAAGACTTATAATGCAACTTTCTGACACCAGTTCCATAGCACAACATTTAAAAAAACATTCATGCCCGACAACTGAATTTCGGAAAATTCTTACCGAGAACACAATACTAGAACAACAAAATAACAAGCAAAAACTACAGATTCTCAAGGCACTACATATTAGGAACATACAACCCAAACTTAATAGAATCAATTTTGAAACTATTGCTAATGTACTTAAATGTCTTTAGCTACTGACGCTATTTATAGAAACAAATTTGAAAAGTAAACACTACACAATAAACCAGTATAAACGCTCATTCTTACAAAGTAGTAATTTACATACAAAAGTTACATTACTTTTGTAATACATCTTCTCCTTATGATGGCCCAAGGTTGGACAGAAAGTACTTGGGAAATGACTAATTATAGAAGGTTTATCAACCTATTCCCGCCGAATATCATAAGATCAATACGGCAACTCGAAAGGATTAACAAAAAGATATGTAGACAAAAAATGTCTATAATTTTCAATCAAATATGGATCAATGAAGAAATACTGCCAAAATATATATATATATATATATATATATATATATATATATATATAAGTGTGTGTGTGTGTGTGTGTGTGTGTGTGTGTGTGTGTGTGTGTAAAAGAATAGTTCCCAGGTAGACCAAGGTTAGAAAGATTTTGCTTCACAGGCCGTATGCCTACCAGACAGCCTTATTTCGTAGATCTATCTTATATATCTGCTAGATTTGGGTTTGCAATTATGTTATCAGTTTCAATATCCAAACTTTCTAAGTGGTTTCTTCGTGGTGTAATGGTTAAAGCGATGGACTGCGGAACCGTAGTACGCGAGTTCGTACTCCAGCCGCGCTATTACGTTCACTTTCGGGTAAATACCATTGGGAAAGGTATGAACCCCCTTATCCTCCCAGCTATGGGTTAAATAGTACCACAACTGTTCATCTCGGAGAATGTCTTTGGCATTAAATAACCTAAAAAGAGTTGATATGCCATTAAACAAAGAAACCAACCGAACTTTCTACACTATAATATCTATTTTGAGTTTTGGTTGATCATTAGAAGTTGTACAATTTTTGTTTGTTTGTATAGTCTTGTTTTATATTTTTCTGTGTTTTTATTCTTGATGTTATGGAAATTACAATAAAGATGAAGACAATAGTCCGAAAAGGGGTTTCTGGATTGAGACGATAGTGGGGTTGATATTTTCAGTCGTTTTTGTTCAGTGGCTGGTTGGGTATGATTTATTTTGGGTTGGGGTAAGTAGGCTCAAGTTTGGCTGGAGTAGTTAGAAAATGTTGAAAAATCTTGGTTTACCGGACAACTCGCTAAAAGTTATTATTTTATTAAACAAGAGAACGAAAACATCACTTGGTTTAAGTGGAAAGTAATCCAATTGATTTAATTGATTGACTGATCGATTAACTGATTTTAACAGCATGTCAATCTATCGAGGATTATTTCATGTCTTAAGGTTAACGAATTGCTTTAATTATATTTTTATATTAACATTTGTGCAGTTGTTCAAGTTTTTTTTTTTTTTTGGCACACAGTTATTTGTGTTAGGAATGCTTGATATCATGATATGCACAGTTATATGCATCAAGTGTTTCTAGGTCCAGTCGGTTGGGACTGTAAAATACACAGACTGCATCTCTACTGTAAGACCTGTCCCCAACGAGAGTCCTCAGTATGACATTAAACAATCTGATGGTGAGGCTCCAGTCTAAGAGATTTGGGGAATGTGGAGTACTCCTTCGTTGTCATTGCACCCAGATCTACTCTGACCCGGAGTGTTTGTTTGGTTATTTGGGTTTATGGCATATCAAACTTTGTAGGTTATTTGATGCCTAATCCATTTTTATACAAATAAAGTGTTCTATTTCAAACAATTCAGTTTAACGTAAGTACAGTTTCAATGTCAAGAACAGTTCTATTTCAAGCAATTCAATTTAGCACATAAAACGTTTCATTTCAAACAATTCCGTTTAGCCTAAGTACGCAGTTTAAAATTTCAAAACAGTTCTATTTCGAGCAATTCAGTTTAGCATAAGTGCACAGTTTAGTTCTATTTGACCCATAGATAGGACCCAGTCAGGTGCTACCACTCCGAGCCTGAGTGGACCTGGGAGCGATGGCAGTGAAGGGGTACACTGCATTTCCCAAAGCTCTAGTATCCCTGGAACCTCACCATCCCATTGTTTAGTGTCATATACCAGGACACTCGTTGGGGGTAGGGTCTTACCCCTTTGTAAAGAAGTAATCGGTGTATTCTACAGCCCCAGCCGAATGGGCAAGACCTGGAGTGATAGTACCTCATAGGGTCCTCTCTATGGGTCAAATAGAACAAATTGTGTGCAAAAATAGCTGATGTTGAATTGTGACTTATATAACAAGACTTGAAACCTGTGAGCAAAAAAGAGCTCAAGCTCGTTTAAGAATGTTATCGACAAAATTTGTTTACATATCATATATAAACAGTGTTCGACATTAAATTACCGACAATGGTCGATATGCCATCAAACCAAAACAATTAAGTGTTCCTATCTAATACTAATCTGGTTTCAAGTAATTATTTCTATTTAATAATAATCATTTGTTTGCATATAACTAATAATAATCATAATAAATAATAATAAATAATTGCATATAACTAATAATAATCATAATAAATAATTATCGCTTTGAGTAACTATTCTTATCACAAATAATTTACTGGGGAAGATTTTACATTGAAAAAAAAATTAAAAGGTTGATATACCTTAAAACAAAGAAACCTAAACAAATAATTTGGAGATTTATGGTTTGGTTTCACTGTTTAATAACATATCAACCTTTGTGGGTTATTGAATACCAAGGCCACCGTTGTAGAAGATCAATAGTGGTACGATTTAACTCATCGATTATGGGATAAAGAGTTGATACCTTTTCCAAGAGTATTAGTCGCAATGGCGCGATTGAAGTTCAAACTCGTTTACTACGATGTCACAATTAACCACAACTCCAGGGAGACCCTAATTTTATGATATCAAGTTTAGCATAAGTGCACAATATGGTACAAGTGCCAATATAGTACAAATAATTTACACACAATTGCATAATTTGAAGTATTCCTATCTAATACTAATAATATGGTTTCAATAAATTCTGTTTGATAATAGTGATTTGTTTGCACACTGTTATATGGTTTCAAGTTACTAATGATAATACTTCAAATAACTATTCTTACGGGATGGTGTCTTCGTGGTGAGAATAGTTGAAGCGTTAGACTGCGGAATCGTGGTAATCGTGTTCGAACTCCAGTCGCGCTATCATGTTCACTTTCGGACAAATACACTAGAGAAAGGTATGAACCCTCTTATCTTCCCAGCTTTGGGTTTGATAGTAACACAACTGTTCTTGAAAGATAGATTTGGCATTAAATAACCTAAAAAGGTTCATATGCCATTAAACAAACACACAACAACTATTCTTAACAGAAATAGTTTACATTTGTATGGCCTCAAGTATTCGCTTGGTTTGGTCGGGTTTTATGGCATATCAACCATTGTAGGTTATTTAATGCCAAATCCATTTTTATACATTTAAGCAGTTCTATTTCAAACAATTCAGTTTAGCATAAGTACGCAGTCTACTTCTATTTGACCCATTTTCAAACATTTCAGTTTAGCATAAGTACAGTTTCGTTCTATTTGACCCATAAATAGGACCCTATTTGGCGCTATCGCTCCCAGCCAGAGTGGACTTGGGAGCGATGACAATAAAGGGGTACCCCGTATTCACCGAAGCTCTAGCATCACTGGAGTTCCACCGCCAGATTGTTTAGTGCCATATCCAGAACACTCGTTGGGGGATTCTTACCCCTCTGCAGAGATGCAGTCTGTGTATTCTACAGCTCCAGCCAACTGGGACATCAAGTATTCGTATTGAATTGGAATCCTGAAACAGATCTATTTGACTTATAGATGGGACTAATATTCTATATAAAAACAGACGCCAGGTTGTGTCATGGCACCTGTGCAATTTGCACTCTTCTTCTATCATGTTACCGTATTCATTTCGCAGCGGGAAACAGGAGTTAGATTTGATTTTCGCACACCTGAGAGTCTTTTCAACCACCGATACTTCAAAATAAAGACACAGGAGAGGTCAATTATAATCCGTGACCTGCTTTCATTAATGAACCTGCACTTATTGCAGTTTTAAGCAAGTAAAAGAATCTATGGCGGGGTTGGGGGTTGTAATGGCTAAAGTGCTGGACTGCGGCTTCGGTTGGTCTATCACGTACATTTTCAGACTAACAATCTTTGGGAAAAGTATGAACTCGCTTATCCCGCAGCTATGGGTTAAATACTACCATTACAGATCTTAAAACCAAACCTAGAATCAATCGGCCATCTTTTTATGGCTCGCAAAGCTTTTTGGTTTAACTATCAGCATTAAGAAAATCAAAATAGTGCACTGATCAAAGCAAATCAAAAGGTGTCAAACGGCAACCACCCATCCCCAAAATCCCGACGTTTACTATCACGACGAAAGGAAACAATCACAAATACATTAAATCGCATACTTGCGATACAAAATCGACTCAAATGCCTCTCTTGATGTTCATATTTAGAAAGCAACCAATGTTTTTCAAAAACATGATCGTCTGTGAGAAAAAAAAAAGAGGTATATCTCTAAAAACCAAAATCAGTGTCTAGCGAGTTTTTTCCGCACCCTCATAGATATGAATTAAAATCATGGACTTTATGTCAACCAACTCAACGTTTTTTTTTATTTTAAAAACTGTCTTTGTCCCATATGTGGTTATGGATTAGGGTCCCGGTGGCGTAGTGGCTCATGTGCTCAATTGCGACATCGTAGTACGCGAGTTCGAATTCCAGTCGCGCTATCACGTTCACTTTCAGATTAATACCTTGGGGAAGGTATGAACACTCTTATCCCTGTCGTCTATAGATGGAATGGAACTTCTGTTATACTACAAGGATGGCTTCGGCATTAAATAACCCACAAAAGTTGCTATGCTCTTAAAGAAACCAAACCAAAAAGTGGCTATGACGAAGTATCAATTGCAGAGCAATTTATCAAATGTAATATTGAAGCTAGCGAGTCCTGTCTCCATTCTCCACTCGGATATACTGATCATGTCTTCCGAATGAAAGACAACAAAATACTGAAGGTCTTCCTGTACAACCAACTTCACGATGGTCCACAGAATGTAGCTGAACTTTTTTAAGGACAAGCTTAAGAACAAACCCTAAAATCATGAACTTTATTCATTCTTTTAAATACAATACCATCGAAATTAATGGATGGTGAGGCTCCAATCTCGAAGGTCAAAACCATTATTCCCAGCTCCACTCAGACCCAGACTGGCTGTACCTGATAGGGTCCCAACTATGGATGAAATAGAACTATTTAATCATTTACTACACTGGAAACCATTTAACCGTGTGCAACGAAATGATTAATATTAAATTGGATTATTGGTGTTAGATAGCAATAGTAGCAACTATTTAACTGTGTGCCAATAATAAATAACAATACTTGAAAACATTTTACTGTTTACAAACGAATGAGCTGTGGCTTGTTTAAAAATGTTATCTACAAACTGTTCGTTTACAAATCACGTAACAAGATTGGGAATTAAATACCCTACATAGGTTGAGCTACCATAAAATACAACCAACCATATATACTCTAGGGACAATAAAGTCTTAAATGCAAGACTCTTTAACAATTGTCATCTTGTGCTTTTTCATATCTAATCTCAACTCATATTTGACTTACCATGTTTTCCGAATAAATGAATGACCACCGAATATAAAAAACGTTCTCTTTTTCAGTCAATTCCTCTGTGCAGGTAAACCCTTGCAAGGTTCTAAGGATATCAACTTTCAACTGTTTTGAATCCAACACGAGAGCCAGATGTAAAAGAAGAACTCAATGCCACAGGGAAGTAACTGAATTTGAAGGAAAAAAAATCACGCATTGATCATCGAAGACACTGGGCCTCCAACCTTTACAACCTGAGGGTCACAAAGCACATCCAGGAGGATCCGAGGTCACAATCTTAAAAGGATAGAAAAACATTCACGAGGTAACTCTTATGAGACAAATGATGTTATTTGCAATCACAAAAGATGTAATATCTGGGGTAAACGAAGAGGTGGACAAAAGGAGCATACCACACAAGTGATGATGTTACAGTTGCATATGTTTGCATACTGTTGTCATGCTGTTCACGACTGTTCACAGCAATATGAAATGGGAGATAGAGAGCGGAAGGGAGAAAGAAAAACAATGGTTTGCTTCCTTTGTTTAATGACATCATCAATTTTCGTGGTTTATCTAATTTAAATTCATTATCGAAGAATGGATTCTAGTAATACTATTTAACCAATGGTTGGTTGGTTGTTTTATTTTACGGCGTATCAACCCTTTTCGGGTCATTTAACGCCGAATTAAGTCATTTTGATAAAAGTTTTAAACAATTCAGTTAAGTGTAAATATAGTTTTATTGTTTACACACAGTTAAATGTCAAAACGGCTCCAATTCAAACAATTCAGTTTAAATGTCAAAGATAATTCCATTTCAATTGCTACTACACCAAGGTGTAGGGGAGGGCGCTACTCCTTTCCCTGGATTGCTCCACTTTACCCTTGATACGTACCTTATATTGCTGAGTGTTAAGCAAGGAGGTACCAAGCACCATTTTTAAAGTCTTTGGTATGACACGACCTGGGATTGAACCCCGGTCTCCCGGACCATTGGCGAACACTCTACCCACTTGGTCAATGAGTCGGTTAAGTTAAATGCAAAAAAAGTTCATTTCAAACAAATCAGCTTAGCGTAATTACAGTTTAGATTGATTATTTTGTTTTGTTTTATGACGTATCAAACCTTTTTCAGGTTATTCAAAGTCATTTTCAGTTGATTTGGTTGTCCAGTGTTTGTATCATGTACATAAATGAAATGTTGAAGGTTTAAATTCTTTTATATAGACCTACTGTTTTTTAAAAATGCTAGTATTTTGTCAACTTCAACATGTTCAAATAGTTCTTTTTCATATTGTCTAAAGTGTAGAAATATTGCCTTTTTGGTGTAAGGTCAATGCAATCAATCAATAGATATTTTACTGAATATATAGTGTGACATCCCACACACCATTAACCCATAGCTGGGTGGGGGTAAGGGAGTTCATACCTTCCATTAGACAATGAGTCTCAAAGGGAACGTAATAGCGCGACCGGGGTTCGAACTCGCTTACTGCGATGTTACAGTCCAGTACGTTAGCCATTACACCACAGGAACTCCTCAAGAGAAGCATTGCCTTTTACTAGACTCAGTAGAAGAACTAAATTAACCAGCGAATTCTATAGCATTTTTAAAAAATGGCTGATAAACTTTTTCTAGTCATACTAATCATGATAGAATGGTAAGTAGCGTAGTAGAAACATATTTTCATGTCTGCATTTTGATACAAAACCTGAATATTTATTTTGAAGATTGTTGTTTTGGACGAGTAATGATAATCATTTTCTCGTCCACTCAATATATATAGGGAGAGGGTAAGAAATATTGCTCGTATAAATTCATGAAAAGATTCAGAAGAAAGCCTACCATATTAACCAGAATACCTTTTTTCTATTTTTTTCTTTCTTTTTTCAAGTAGGAGGTTTATATTTCTTATGTCGAGCACATTTAAAATAGCAATTAATTAAACAGCTGCTAATTAAATACATATTTAGAAAATACAGGATTTAATTAATATATTCAGCACTCTGATAATAAATGGTTGCTAAGATGTTTCTAATCTCAATGCACTTTTTCTCTTCAAGTACATTGAAAACTCTTCCTCTTCCTTCATCCAAGACATGAAAACATCATTTCTTGTTAAAATTTCAACATCAATTAAATTATATAAACTACATCAGATATGTATATATATATTAATTTAAACCTGTTTCAAATATGATTAAAGAACGACTGCTTAGTTTGTAAACTGTTCACACACGCGCACAATATATATATATATATATATATATATATACACAGCTTTTTAATACAAAATATACCTGCAGAGCAAAATATTTTTTTTGTTTAAAAAACAAGAAATTTAGAAATAGTATTCAATTTCCATAATAAATCTATTTCGCTTATTCAAGCTCGTCATATGGAATACTATTTCTAAATTTCTTGTTTTTTAAAACAAAACATATAAAATCGATCCCAGCTTCAAGCGTCTTACGTGTCAAGTCACACTGAAGAGTTGTAATACAACGAAACAGTCTGTGGATGACAATATATATATATATATATATATATATAGCGACTTCCTAAACGTTGAAATAAACAAGGTTAGATCCATATTTTTCAAATGGTTGGCAATATATTGGATGGTCATCAGTAAGAAATTGACAAAAACTAAAATATTACAAGGATATTTTCAAGAGCAAGATATTTTACACACACAGAGTCTCTCGGGACCTAATCGGAATTTTTATAATTCTGTTTATCATCAGGATCATATTTCTGTAAACACTGAATCTTGCTAAAATATGAATTAGATTAAACTATTTTATCTCTCATTGTTTAGCACACACACACACACACACACACACACACACATTACAAAGCCAGATATCCCCGCTTGTTATTTCTGGGTTCAATATGAGTGTATCCCAAATTTAGCAGCGCCACATTAAACGATTTGGCTGGGTTTTTTTTAAATGACAGATGACCCTTTCCTAATTATTACAGGGAGCGGAAGTAAAATCTGGAATAATTTTTAAAACGTTTTGTTTTAATCAGATTAGTCCAATGTAAAAAAAACTGATAAATCTTATAAATCTGCCCAGCTAAGGTAAAATTGCACAATAGTTGTTCTCAAAGAGTTTGATATACAGTTAAACAAGGAAACCAACCCTAACTTGCCAAAATGATCTATACTGACCGCTGCCCCGGAACTTTTTCTTTACCGGAGAGTGTTCTTCTACTCTATACTGTCTTTACGACTCAGGCTTAGAGTAGCACACCTATGTTTAGCCCATTTGTAAACTTTTTTTTACTAAAGCATTCTTCTCTGTACACATCACCTTCTTCTGTAAATTTCATATGGTTTACACTTCTCAGTTAGTAAAAATTTGATGAAAGACCTCTGTTCAGACCTGGAACACTATGATTTGTTGACATTCTGAATAACTTCAATACAAGTATTTTTTTTTTCTTTTTTTTTTTTTTTTTGCTATCCATCTATTCCAAAGAATGCTGAGTTTCCATTGATGGAAAAAAAATTATTTCGCTATTTTTTCCAAAGAAATTTCTTTAATCTTTTAAATGACCGTAGTGTTTTTGATCGAGTCAAGTAATTTGTAACTGTTTGATATATTCAATCCTAAAATATTGAGTTTATAGAAACCCTAGTGGCATCTTTTAACAATTTATTTTCGATATTTGCTCAATCAACAGTAACACTAAGAACCATATGGCAAGACAAAACCACGTCCCTAACATCACACATCGAAAATTCTCCGTGGCGTAATGGTTAAAGTACCGGACTGCGACCTCGACGCGTGTAAGTTCAAACGCCAGCTGTGCATCCTCCCCACCTCTAGCTATGGGTCAAATAGTACCACTACTATTCTTCTACCGGGAGGGCTTCGGCGGTAAATAACCCACGAAGGTTGATACGCTATTAAACAAAGAAACTAAACATCAAATACATGCGCACAGTTATCTTAATCTAGTGAAGCCTGGGCCCTCACCACTGACTTCCTGGGACGTATTAAAGCCCTTGAGATGCTACCGGGAGATCTTGAACATCTCTTACGGTGACTACGTCACAAAGCCAGAAAAAGGTCACATGACAGCTTGCTTAACTTTGTGAATGATTTGGTTTTATGGCACATCAACCATTGTAGGTTAGTAATGCGAAATCCATTTTTATACATATAAACAGTTCTATTTCAAACAATTCAAAAAAAGTGCAGTTGAAATGCCAAAACAGTCCTATTTCAAGCAATTCAGTTTAGCATAAGTACAATCTGGTTTTATTTGACCTATAGATAGTACCATATCAGGTGCTACCACTCCGGGCCAGAGTTGACCTAGGAGCGATGGCAATGAAGGAGTACTCCGTATTCACTAAAGCTTCAGCATTACTGTGGCCTCACTATCAGATTGTTAAGTGTCATATCCAGGATACTAGTTAGAGTGGGATCTTATCCTTCTGCAGATAAGCAGTCGACTGGACAAGTATGTGTGTGTGCGCGCACGCGCGTGCCATACACTCACACACATACATATAAAGAAAATATAACTCTGTCTTTAAGAGTATAGTTATGACGTTTTACCCGTTGTGCACGAGTACTTCAGCTAGTATTTAATTTAACGGTAAGTCATGATACTTTATATCTACTTTATTTATAAATACTTCAGAGACAAAAAAGCAGTCTTTGATGAACGCATGTGTTAACTTCTCTGTATATGTTCATATACATACTCATATATGCATAAAAATTAATAATCATTTATATAAGATATTTATATGTAATATATTAAGGGCTTTATATATATATATATATATATATATATATTTGTTGACATGTATATGGTTCATAATTTTAATCTTAAGCCTCATTTTATTATATGCGTGGGTTCATGTATGCGTTGAATGAATTTGTATAATCTTATCATGTCATAATCTAATCAACATATCAGTCATTCTCAGTCGGTACTCTGATATATTTTCATGGTTTCATGCACTGTTTCAAAGGAATTTTCTTATCAAGAAATTAAGGTGCATTTTTATACTTCTGTGTGTGTGTGTGTGTGTGTGTGTGTGTGTGTGTGTGTGTCCGCCCAAACCTCCGCCACGAGCAGGATACGACACGAGATCAAATTTTTTTAAACGGAGTCGAGATGACTAGACTTGTGGATTTTGCATCTCTAATACTAGAGGCCTTACCAAGGTTAAGAACCCATTCTGCCCTGCTATTTAGAGATCAGATGGATCCATGCCTTTTCCCTTGGACATTAGTGCGAAGGGAAACACAAACACCCTTGTCTACGATTCGAACTCAGGCGCTGGTTCCATTTTCTACGGCGATAACGACGTGCGTGTTTCGTTATACTGGTAAAACCGTACATTCGTTTATGCTCCTCAGTCGTAAAGACTACGAGGATCCCTATTAAACTGGAGTACCAGAGACCCGATTTTTTCCATCAATCTTGAATTGATCACAGGCTCCATTATAGAAAATGCCAAGTTGACCTCCAAAGATAGGAGATCAACAATTGACAAAATATCTTTAATATCAGCAACTTCCGACCAAACAGACTGATTTTAACCAAGAAGTTAGGGAATCGCGTTTATTGTACGTTCATATTTAAAATTTTTGTGTAATTGTTTCTTAGGAGATTTTTGGGCACACTTATATATCAAGTATTCCTATTTCTCCTATTCCTGGAGATCGAGCCAGCGACCATAGATTGCAGAGCAGAAACTCTACAACTGAGACAACAGTCCTGATATGACACTAAACTAGATCTGATGGTGCGATTCTAGTCCTTAAAAAATTAGATTATCGACAACTTATTCGCTTACAAATCCTTAAATACAAAAGATTTAGTATTGAATAATCCACAAGAGTTGATATGCCTTGAAACACCAACATAAATACATACCATCATATACCAAGTTATTTACATAGCGTAACCTAGTTGAAGAACATTGTATTAAGAGGCACCCAGTGAGAATCGAACTCCTTAACGATTGTCTGTTAGTCTAACATACATACATACGTGTGTGTCTCAGTATCTCAAAACCATGCATTTCTTAGGAAGTGTCTAAACTAATGTTTCAATCTTGAGCTAACACGATTCATTTGCGAGTTCTTTTTAAAGTAGTATCTTTCTCTTTTTCCTAACTTTGTACTTTACTCCTATATTAAATGCACTGGAAAACCTCGTTTGCAAAACAAAACAATCGATGAGACATCGACACGTGACTAACAAAGGCATGGACAGCTATCAATAGGCTATCGGTCATATGGAAGTCAGACCTGACCGATAAAATGAAATGCGGTTTCTTCCAAGCAGCGATCGTATCGATACTGCTACATGGATGCACAACGTGGACGTTAACTAAAATGCTGGAGAAAAAGTTTGACGGCAACTACACAAGAATGCTGCGAGCAATATTGAACAGGCCCTGGAGGCAACATCCCACAAAGCAGCAGCTGTACGGACACCTAACACCCATCACGAAAACTATCCAAGTTAGACGAACCAGACATGCAGGGACGAGCTCATAAGTAATGTACTCCTTCATATGGCCGAGCAAAAGCAGGGTGACCAGCTCGAACCTACATACAGCAGCTCTGTGAGGATACGGGGTGTAGCCATGAGGACCTGCCGGAAGTGATGAACGATAGGCAGAGGTGGTGAGAGAGGGTCAGGGATATCTGTGCTGATGGCACGACAAGATGATGATATATATATATATATATATATATATATGTATGCACGTGTACCAGTGTAACGTAATATACGTTAATACTTTTATGTTTTTTTAATTGTAACAGACGAGGACTTAATGCAGAATTCAACAAAAAGGAGGAAAAAAAACTTCATTTTTATGATCCTATTTACCAACCCCTCCGCTCGGGCAGGATATGACACAAGGTCAATTTTTAAGCGGAGTTTAACAGGTTTGAATTCAGAGTATTCCTTCTCCTAGACTAGTTGCCTCACCAAGGCTGAAGAACCCAGTCTGTCCTACTATTTACCCATAGCTGGAGGGAGACTAATTGGATTCATACCTTTCCCAAGGGTATTAGTGCTATGTGAAATGCAATCAGCCTCGTCCAGGATTTGAACTCGTGTCGCCGAGTTCATTTCTTACGACGATAACAATTACACCACGGGCACCTCCTCATTTTTATGATAGAATTACATATGATCCCAATATCAGAAATTAAAAAAAAAATCCATGCGTTTACTAAAAACGCCTTTCATTTTATCTCTCAACATGTAAAACGTTGAGAATCTAATAGTCATTCAATGTAACCTCAATGACGCATACAAACTGACACTAATTTATAAACAGATTCGCTCAAAAAATGCAAGAAGTCTAATGGGGGTAATTGGGCAGGGCTAGCACCGAGGCTTCAAGCCCAAACTGAACTGCAGCACTATTTAAAGTATAGCATTATAATATATATTCGTGTTTTACAGTAAAGAAATTATATTCTAATAAAAAAAATTACATTAAAACAACCAAGAAAAATAAAACAACACCAATACAGAATAACGTACTTAGACTTCTGGTCCTGTTTACCGCAGTAAAATCCGCAAAGATCCGACAAGACTTGACACAAGGTCAATGACCCGAAGGTCGATTATAGTGGGGTTTGGGGGAGGGGAAGGTCGAGTAAGAGCCGAGGCTAGAGCCCTGCTGGACTATGATGCAGCTCGCTTACCCAAAGGTGGCCCAGCCGAGGCCGGAGGTCTTACGGCCTCAAGTCTACTTTTGCTGGACTGTGCCCGTACCTGCGAGTGTTGCAATAAGTCATATCATTAGCTGATACATCTCAGCGGCAGAAAAAAAAAAGGTTCAAAAAATCACCGCGTTCTGTCGGTGGAGCTTAGAATACGCTGACAGTATATCCTGCAGACAAATCTTATCTCACAAAAAAAGTGTTAGAGGTCAAGAGTATGACACTAAACTGCATCAAATGAAAAGCCTCCATTTTGGAAGATCTAAAGAGTTTAGAGCCCTCTCTTTGCTATCACTCCAAAGTTAACTACGATCCAGAGGGATTGCACATACCATGATCCCATCTACAGGTCAAATAAATCTGTTTGAAAATTATTCGTATCATCCCGTAACATTTGATACCTCATAATTGTAAATTATTTGCATTAAAAATAGTTACTTAAAGTTATAACTGTTTACTATTTGTTACTTGAAACCATAAATGTTTGCTGACTAATGTTTATTATTAAATAAAAACAGTTACTTGAAACTACTTATTTAAATTTTCACATATTTATTTACTGACCAGTCCAGTCAAGAGTGGGGTTCGAATAAGACCAACCGAAAAAAAAAATTGCGGGTGTGTCATTAGTCTGAATCTGAACTGCATCTAATGATAAGGCTTCAGTTTTGGAGTTATGGTGACTATAAAGCACCCTTTCATTGACATTACTCCCAGGTTCACTCAGACTTGGAGTGGCTGCACCCGTTAAGGTCCCATATATGGGTCAAATAGGTCTGTTTAAAAAGTATTCATATTCAATAAGCTTGGTTTGTTTCCTATGTTTAATGGCATACCAACTTTTGTGGATTATTTAGTACCAAATCCATCCTTGTAGAAGGACATAAATGGTACTATTTAACCCATAGCTTGGAGATATGAGGGTTCATGCCTCACCCAAGTCCAAAAGAGAACGTAATTATGTGAGTGTGCTCGAACTCGCTTACTGCAATTGTCGTAGTCCAAGACGTTATCCACTACGCCACGGGGACACCCTCCCCCGTTTTTGAAAGGACTGTACGGAAAAAAGTAAATATGAACATACAACGAACTCGATTGGTATAAAATAACCCCATACAGATTTATATGCAGTGAATATCAATCAACCCTTCGTTTTCACAATGGTTACAAAAAAAATCAAATAAAATTTATTCATTCATTTGAATTTTGTTAATTCATTTTTAAAACAGTTTTTTTTTTACATTGGCCTTCGAAAAATGTGTAAATCATACTACGAGGATCTTATACTAAAAAAAAGTTGGAAACAAATAACCCATGAATTTCAAACTTTCTCCCTCTTACCTATCAGACAAGTAATAAGTGTCGAAACAAGGCTAGGTGCCTGTGAGTCGGTGATGGTGTGAGAGAAGACTAGCTACCCTGACCCATAAGTGGTCTGGGCACAATGTTTTTGGCATGGCCAAGTGAGGGGAGGGAGGACGACCACACGTGTGAATTGTTAGTTTCATTAATTATAAATTTTGTACAAGAGAGAAAGGCAAACAAAAACTGGTAAAGAGAACGAGAACGTACTTCAATAGTTGGGTGTCAGCAAGTACACGTTTGTATGGATAGTTTTTAGGGGCTTTGCTACCAATCTTCCAAGATGGACATTTGGTACCGATATCCAACAGTCACTCTACTCCGATAATTAACTGAGAGATGAACAGATTAGAAAAAGAGAAAAATCAGTTACCAAAGAAGGACAAACATTTGGAGACTCAAAATTACAAAAAAAAAATATATATATGTAGTAGTCCCGGCAATCTATGAAGAATATGCAGTTGACCTAGGAGAAATTCTCAACAGAAATTGAATTAAGTGCGTTTAGTAGACCAATATGTATTATATTACATATCAAAAAGGTTACCAGTAAATATCAAGTGGAACAGGTTGAAATAGCCTACTGAACGTTAGTATACTTTTGCTAAACTTATTTACAAAGGGATAAGACGGAGGTTACCATCTCAGGAAATAAACACGACGACCCGAGTTCAAATCCTGGGCAAGACTGTTTGCATTTCACATTGGGCTTATACCTTTGGTAAATGTATGAATCCAATTATTTCCACTCCAGCTATGCGTCAATATTTAGCAAACTTAGTCGATGGTGACCCGAAAGCTCCCTTTTCGATAGCTACTACACCAATGTGTTGGGGAGGGCGCGACTCCTTTCCCTGAATTGCTCCACTTTACTCTTGATCCTTATCTTATAGTGCTGAGTGTTAAGCAAGGAGGCATCAGGTATCATTTTTGAGTCTTTAATATGACTCGACCTGGGATTGAACCCAGATCTCCTCTAACCATTATGCCAATGGGCCTTATGAGTAGAGTGTTCGCCAATGATCCGGGAGACCAGGGTTCAATCCGAGGAGTGGTACTATTTAACTCGTGGCTAGGGCGGATAAGAAGTTTCATGCCTTTCCTAAGAGTAGTAGTCATAAAGTGAACGTAAGAGGGCGACTGGAATTGGAACTCGCTAACTATAATGTCGGAGTCCATCACGTTAGCCACTACACCACGGGGACGCATCCCCTACATGTTCTGTGTAGTTCTTTCTTGAAAGGTTTTTTGCACACAGTTACATATCAAGTATTCTATCTGATACTAATAATTATATATCTTCAAGTAATTATTTGTTGTAAATAACAGTCATTTGTTTTCACACACTTATGTGGTTTCAAATATTCCTCTCAAAAAACTAATTATTATATGGTTGCAAAAAAAAAATCTCTAGACACAACTACACAAAAAGTGTATGTATGAATATACAATAAACGCAATTCATTCACCTCAAGGCATAAAATAACGCGAGATGAGTTGACAAACCGTTAAAACAATCTTTCAAAACTTAGAATATTGAGAAAATACAGAAAATTGAGATAATTAGAATTCATTGAATATAAAAATCTACATAAAAAATTCAAGTCTACATTAATTCAAGTCTACATAAAAAATTTTAAAACTATACAAAATAAGTATATTTTCGCTTGTATTTATGGCACCTTGTTGAGACAAGCGCCACAATAGTTGTTTAGTAAGTTTTGCTTAGCTGTGACAAGGCCGGATGTTTGAGGCACACAGTGAGATGAGGACCAAGTCTAACTGAGTAAAGTCATAAATTAACCTGGGGTGTAGGTTTTATAGTCGTGAGAGATGGAACCAAACGACCCCACCGCTTGATATTGTCATTTTTACTTAGCCCTTCAGAATCACGCACACACGACTGGAACTAAAATCATGGCAAGCTATGAAAACAGTCTTTTTTTTTATAAAAAGAACAGGGTGGAATTTAACTTTGCCATTCAAGTCTCCTGAAGATGAAAAGTCTGAAACACGTATAGAGCACAATTATATAAAATTAATAAAATCTTAAATACCAAATTTGAAATAATTTGCAGACCAATTCATTTTAACATCTTTCTCTCTCTCTCTCTCTCTCTCTATATATATATATATATATATATATATATATATAGGCCTAATGAGTAGAGTGTTAGACCGGGTTTCAATCCCAGGTAGAGTCATACCAAAGACAAAAAAATGTTACTTGATGCCACCTCGCTTAACACTCAGCATTATAAGGTAAGCATCAAGGGTAAAGTAGCTATTGAAAAGGGAGCCTTCTGGTTGCCCTCGACTATGGTCGGCAACTTTTAACAAGAATAACAATTTTTTACATTATTCTAATTATTTTCTAAGGGGGTTATCATCTTTAAAATGTTTGCTTATTAAACCTAGAAAATATTTGTCTATATTGATATTAGAGAGTTTGCAAAAAGGAGGATTAAACCAGATCATATTTCTATGCCTATTTTTATTTCCCTATTATTGTCCCTTTATTATTATTTCCTATTTTTATTTCCTATATTATTGTCCCTATTTATGTAATGTCTTTTGGTTTCTAAATATTTAAGTCCATTTTTATAACCACTATTATATAAAGCTTTATTGTAAAATTCCTTATGATTCAATTCAATTAAACATCAATCATTTGTTTACAGACAGTTAAATTTCAGTTAAATTTCAGTTATATTTCAAACAATTGACTTCAGCATAAGTCACTTGTTTACACACAGTTTAAATGTTAAGCAGTTCTATTTTAACCATAGGTAGGACCTTATCAGGTGCTACTAACCCGGGCCAGAGTGGACCTGGGAGTGATGGCAATGAAGGAGATACTCCTCATTCCCCAAAGCTCCAAATTACTGAAGCCTCACTAACAGATTGTTTAACGTCAATTCAGGAGACTCGTTGGGGAAAAGTCTTACTTCTATGCAGAGATGCAGTCGGTGTATTCTACAGCCCTAGTTGAGTTGGCTAAGTGTTTTATTGGGATCATAATATATTTCCAATGTTCCGTTGCTCTTTGTAATCATTTGTTTGCTCACAATTATATGGTAATTAATATTCCTATCTAATACGAATCCTTTAATGATAATCATTTGTTTGCACACAGCTATACGTTATTAAGTTTTCTTATCAAACACAATTTATTTGCATACAGTTATACGGTTACAAGTAACTATTCTTAATAAATAATAATCCTTTGTCAGCACACAATTGAATGATATTTGAAACTATATATATATATATATATATATATATATATATATATATATATATATATATATTCCATTAAAATTGTTCGCCATCTGATGCTACAATTCGTACTAACGATTGTTGAAATAAATTTATAATGTTTTAATATCTGTTGAATTTTACCTGATATTAATGAGATTACTTATATACATACGTACATATGCACATACATACACACACACACATATAAACACACACACGCACACACACATATATATAAACACACACACATATACATATATAAACATTTATATTGTTTCAAGTGTCTTATTGCTCAGTCATAACACTGATTAAATATAAAGAAAGGCATGATAAAATAGGACCTTATATTCATGGCAAAATATGCTCATACTATAGAATAGCGAAATCTGTAAGATAGTTCAGACAACAACCAGAATCAATAACAGAAGGAAAAGGAGTGACTATTCTCTGGAAACCAAGAGTGAGTTCGAATTTCATTTGGTGCCCCATTCATGCTGCCTCGTGCCACATCTGAGCAAAAAGCTTAGTAAGTTATAACTATTCTCTGGAACTTCCCTATCCTAATAGAAAAATAAAGAGCAGTAGACAAGATATTAGGATTAAGAACTGTAAAAGAAAAACATGTCAGCTAATTGCTATGTCAGGTTTCGGTTTATTTGTTTAATGGCATATCAACCTTTGTGGGCTATTTAATGTCGAAGCCATTCTTCTAGAAGAACAGCAGTTCTATTTAACAAATAGCTGGGAGAATAAGGGGATTTATACTTTTCCAAAGGGTATTTGTCCAAAAATGAAGATAATAGCACGACTGGAGTTCGAACTCGTTTACTACGATTCCGCAGTCTACTGCTTTAACCATTATATCAGAAGGATGCCCCCTAGCTATGTTATTGACTACGCATAACATATCAGTCAAAGAGTATCATAAAATAAGTCAATACAAAGACCAGTAAGTAGGAATTTAAAAAAACTTGAAACTACCACCGTGCTAGTAATAGTGGGAGCTCTGGATAAGATCAAGAAAAGGACAGAAACACATTTAGTTACCCGACAGTCCCATCCTTTATGAAAGGCAAAAAATTGCACTTAAGAGAGTACAATTGATGTGGTTTGAAAAATAAGACCGAAAATGGCAGCAAAAATTACAGATACATAGAATTACTAGCTTCTCTCACCCAAGGTCTTTGTTAAGGACCCAATGAAGGATAGTAATAAACTGAAAATTAAGTTTTTTTCTGCATATCTAAATGGTTTCAAGTTTTGGAGGCATTTGTAGTGTAATGATAGTAATGGACACGGCGACCAAAGTTCAATTCCTGAACGAAGCTGTTTATATTTTACAAAAGTGCTAATACTGTTGGGAAAGACATGAATCTAATCATTCTCCCTCTAACGATAGGTAAATAGGACAGAATGGGCTATTTAACCTTGGTATGGATGCAAGTCTTGTAGATAGACAAATGAATTCAAACCTGTTAAACCTCGCTTAGAAATTAAGGTTGTGTCGCATCCTGGCTCTTGTCGAAGGTGTGTGTGTGTGTGTGTGTGTGTGTGTGTGTGTGTGTGTGTGTGTGTGTGTGTGTGATTTCAAGTTTTTGGTCAGCAAGCTGAAGATGGTGGGCATAAACTACGAAAGTTATTTAAATAAGGTCCACTCAATACTTTTTTGATAAACTTTCAACGTGTTATGCAGTACAGATTGGCCTACCAAACAAACTGTTTCATTTCTGTGGCAATTTATCCTGGCTGCCAGGACTACAGACTATCGAAACGGAATAAAGAATTCAGGGAACTGTTATAAATATCCATCCACCCGCACAGAGAAATCAATAAAAGATTAGAGGATTAGTTTTAAAATTTACGTTTAGGCTTCTGCGAACAATTAAGTTCTCGTAGCCCGGACGGTTAAATGAAGTTAGTTCGTTTACCACCCACCGAATCAAAGGAAACGTGAATTCGCTTCTCACTGAGGATTTTTCCTTCCCATCAACGCAATTCTACGTTGACAGTCCCAGAAAGCAAAATAAAGAAATACTAGCGACAATATTAGTTTAAAACGTAAATTAATGATACTAATTAAAAATACTTTAAATACTAGAGAATTATTTTCTCTTTTGCAATCAGATACTTGCATGAGTCAGTAATTACCTAGTGTCAAGAGGTGCCTCGTGTAGTTCAATGGTAAGCGAGTTCGAATCCAACTGGGTTGCTCCAAATTTCTGGCCTGGTACCAAGTTTAGTGAATGACTACGACTTAACGCAAAGAAATGCATTGTTGCTAAGAATTTTTTTTTTTCTGACTTTATTCTTTTCAATTTGGAACCAATCGACGTATTTTGATTTCGTGTTATGGTTCTTGAGACTAAAAGAGTCTTAGTTTTAAATCTTTTTTTTTTTTTTTCACCCTGTTAAAGGGGATTAGAATATGCTGACCGTATCCCCGACAGACGGATTAGATGTCTCACAAAAAAAACAACATTTTTTTTACAAGTAAGGGCTATGTCCGGGTCGTGACACTAACTCCATCTGATGGAATTCCGGAAAGTATAAAGTCCAATGGCTAAGAGAGGTTGGAAGTTTTAGGGTCCTATCAACTGGATCAAATAAATCTGTTTCAAAAAATTATTTGCATTCGATAGAACCATGTGAAAAAAAAAGAAAATATCTTAAGAAACAATTTAACAAAAAATGTAAATATAAACATAAACGCTACTCCATTCCCTGGATTGCTCCACTTTACCCTTGATGCTTACCATATAATGCTGAGTGTTAAGCGAGGTGGCATCAAGTAACATTTTTTTGTCTTTGGTATGACTCTACCTGGGATTGAATCCCGGTCGAACACTCTACTCATTAGGCCTATATATATATATATATATATATAGAGAGAGAGAGGTGTTGAAATGAATAAGTCTGCAAATTATTTCAAATTCTGCGTATAACATACAATGAACGCGATTACCTAGTCTCAAGGCATAAAATAACCCTATACGGGTTGATATGTTGTTAAAAATCAAGTGATCATCTTTTGAGTTGTTCCCTTCTTGATTTTTTACTTCCTTTTATTTTTCATTCTCCGATTCTTTAATTCTTTTTTTTTTTTTTTCTTTATTAACATATTATTCTTTCCTCTGGGTTTTTTTTATTACAAATATTGCATAGACAGTAATATTTCCTGGTAATAATGCAAATACTACTGAACCGAATAAAAAATAAAATAAGATTAAATGATTTATTCTAAACAAAGTTGAACCGGAAAATCCTTCCAGTGCAAGAAATTCTTTTTCCAATTCCAGGATTCTCAGAATTCACATGGTTTCCCTTGCGAAAATCAATTTCGTGCGCTTGAAATTTAGTGTTCACTTGCAAACGAGACAACCGAAACATTTGAGGTTGATTCCACTTCGTCTATTTTAAAGGAAACTTCTGATAAAAATCAATTTTGGTCTTCTTTTTTTTCTTCTTTTGTACAAGAGAGCCTTATAAATGCTAAGGATGGTTTCAATTACGCATTGCTGTACCAGTCCCCAAAACTTGTGGTTGTCGACCATAGTCGAGGGCAACCAGAAGGCTCCCTTTTCAATAGCTACTAAACCACAGTGTAGGAGGGGGGCGCTACTCCATTCCCAGGATTGCACCACTTTACCCTTGATGCTTACCTTATAATGCTGAGTGTTAAGCGAGGTGGCATCAAGTAATATTTTTGTTGTCTTTGGTATGACTCTACCTGGGATTGAAACCCGGTCGAACACTCAACTCATTAGGCCTATATATATACATATATATATATGCTCCCTCATGGGGGTTGAGTTCTCTGGCGAAGGAATTGCCGGCCGCCACTAGCGTAATGCAAAGCTCTTCGAAAGAATTGAGCTCTCTGGTAGCCGATAGGGTATAAAAAAAATGTAAACAAAGGCTGCTGCTGCTGCTTCTAAAAATAAAAATACCTTAAAATTCCCTTAGCCAACGTGGTCCGCTTGGTGGACGAGTGGTCTGAAACACAGTCTCACGTAAAGTTGGACGGGTTTCGATCCCGGCTTCGAGCGTCCTGCGTGTCTAGCCACACTGAAGAGTTCTGATAGAACGAAACCGTCTGTCTGTGGATGACTATATATATATATATATAGAGAGAGAGAGAGAGAAAGGTGTTAAAATGAATAGGTCTGAAAATTATTTCAAATTCTGCGTATTAATATATACTATGATTGGTAAGTTTGAGTATGGGTCATTGTAATTTTTCGATGGCTGTGTTTTATTCTCTTCCATAGAAGCTACCCTAATAGACGAGCAGTAGTAGTTCCTCAATCGAACTTATTTGATCCTAGAAGCGTTATACTCCTGTGGACCCCCTCACATAGACGAGCAAAGGTTGCACGATCAGCTAGAACCTAAATACAAGAGCTCTGTGCTGATACAGGATGTAGCCTGGAAGACCTCCCGGGAGCGATGGACGATAGAGACGGGTGGCGAGAGAGGGTCAGGGAGATTCGTTCTAGCTGCGCGACATGATGATGATCGGTAATAGAATTGTTAATTGGTAACATTTTTAACGAGCCAGCGCTCATTTGTTTGCACACAGTTGAATGGTTACAAGTATTGCTAACACTAATAATTCTAAATGGTTCAAAGTATTGCTATCTAATACTAAATTTTTATTTGATATCAATCATTTGTTTGCATACAATTAAATCTCAAGTATAGTAAATGATTAATTAGTTCTATCTCATACATTTCCAGGGAAGGAGTAGCGCCCTCCCCAACACCTTGGTGTAGTAGCTATTGAAAAGGGAGCCTTCGGGTCACCCTCGACTATGGTCGCCAACTTTTAGAGGAATTTCATACATAGATGGGACTTCAACAGGTACTACCACTCCGGGTCAGCGTATACCCGGAAGCAACGGCAATGAAAGAGTATTCTACATTCAGCTGTTCCAGGAAGGGAGTTTCACCATCAGATGGTTTGATTTCATATACAGGACACACGTCGAGGAAGGGGTCTTACCCAACAGCAAAGATGCAGTCTGCGTATGGTACAGCCCCAGCCGACAGGGCTGTATGTCAAGAGTATAAAAAAAAAGCTTTTTAAAGAGAGACGTATTAACTATTTTTTATCATTTAGAATATTCGGGCTATTGTCTTCCTCTTTATGGTTATATTCACAACGTTTCCGCCGATGCATCCTTTATCAGGTGTTTCTTGGCGAACTCTGGAGCCAACACAAAACTTCGAACCGAACCGTTTATTTAATCGACAGTGGTAGTTTCTTCTAATTCCGTTTACCATAACCGAGAACAAGAGCCAAGCTATAATAAATGTCTTTGTTTTTACCTATTATCAGGATTGAACGTGAAACCTCCAAATGATTTCACAGAGTTTTTTTTTTAAGTCTGAAGTGACAGCAACTCTCTCCAGGACTCTTTCAAGGATTCTCCCGGATCGTAATGCTGTAGTCTATATTGTCTCGATCCTACCTCTGATCTCCAATTGCCCCAGTCTCCTTTCAAAGTTTTTTGGGACTGTTCTATTGGTATCACCTTCATGCCCTATAGCTTTTTCAGCTCTCCGGCAAGATCCAAGTATTCCTGTTTTTACGTTTACTTTCATTTTCACTTTGTAGTACGCTGAAACGGCAAAATTCGCTCGAAGACAATTTTTTTTTTTCTTGTGATCAAATGCATCGCCTGGTCTGAGTTTAGTTATTAGGTTAAATGGCATATCAACTCTTAATGATTATTTAGTGCCAAATCCTGTTTATACATGATTTTTAGGGGAACAGTTTGAAGGTAACATTATTTTTAACGAACAAAATCTCATTTGTTAGCACATAGTTACATGGTTTTAAGTATAGTTAATGATTAAACAGTTCTATTTGACAGAGAGGTGGGAGCCTAACAGGTACCACTGCTCAGTTTGTGTGAACCTGGAGTAATGGCAATGAAGGAGTACTCCACATTTTCCAGAGATCTAGGATAGGGGCTTTACTATCAGTTACCAAGACACTTGTTGAGGAGCGTCTTACATCTCTGCAGAGAAACAATGGGTGTATTCTACAGCCTCAGCCAACTGGCTGGGATTGAGTGATCCGTTTGAATCTAAAAATTCCAGAAAATATCATAAGTCATTTTCTAGGACAGATTGTGGTTTTTACGTATACCATTTGTCCTGTGTCTCACACAACTCCCACTGGATCTCCTTTCCCACCCTGCCGTGCCAAGTGCTGTATTCCTTTTGTGTCAGTTTTCCGTATTCGCTTATTATGTAATCAAAAGTGTCAAATCTGTCACTTCATTACTTACACTTGCTATTCTGTTGTGTTTTATCAATCCTCGCTTTAGTATAATTGGCATTATCTTGTGCTACTATTAACGGACACTCATATTCTCCTTTTAGGTCTCCTCTGCGTCGCCATGTCTAAGTCATTATTATACTCCTTGCGCGTTTTTTCAGTTTTAATGGTTTTTTCAATGAAATCTGAATGACAGCAAGCCTTCAGTTTCGGTTTCTTTGTGTTTAATGGCATATCAACTTTCCTGGGTTACTTAACAACAAAGCTATCTTTGTGCGAGAACAGTAGTGGTACAATTTGACCCATTGCTAGGAGTATAAAAGGGTTTTGTTGGTTGGGTTGGGCTTTATGGCATATCAACCATTGTAGGTCATTTAATGCCAACACAGGGCCGTGCAAAAGCAGGACGACCAGCACGAACATACATTCAGCAACTATGTGAGGATAAGGGATGTTGTCCTGAAGACCTGCCTAGGGCAATGAACGATAGGGAAAAGTGGCGAGAGAGGGTCAGGGATATCCGTGCTACCAGCACGACATGATGATGATGATGATGAAATATATGATTTGTAAACACACTTTGTTGATAACATTTTTAAACGAGCCTAAGCTCATTCTTTACACACTTAAATGGTTTCAAGTATTTCTATATAACAGTCTCAATTTAACATCAATTCAATTAAACATCAGTCATTTGTTTACACACAGTTAAATGGGAAAACAATTCTATTTATAACAATTCAATTTAGCATTAGTCTTTTGTTTGGAAACAGTTTAAATGTCAAACAGATCTATTTGACACGTAGATCAGGTGGTACCCTTTCGAGTCAGAGAGGACCTAGGACAATTCCTCAAAGATCCAGGACTTGAGCCTTACTTTCAGATAGTTTAGTATCATATCTACGACATTCATTGAGTTGGGGAGGGTCTTAACCCTGTGCAGGGATGCAGTCGGTGTATTCTACGGGCCCAACTGACTGGGCTGTCAAAGGGTTCATACCTTTCCCCATGGTCTAAGTTTGAAAGGGAACATAAAAATACAACTAGAGCTCTAACTTGCATACTACGGGGTCGCGATCCAGCAGTTTAACTATTACTCCACGACACCCCCCTCTCGAGGACTCTTCTGGCTGATTTTAACAGTGTTGTTGTCTAGATGGTCTCGATTCTTTTCATCTCCAGTTCTTCCAGTCCTTTATGGACCATTCCAAACACACCAACTAAAATTAGTATCACCCTTATTATTATTATTGGTTTGGTAGGGATTTATGGCATATCAGTTCTTGTGAGTAATTTAAAGCTAGATCTTGTTTTTGCACACACACACACGTTTGTGTGATTTGCAAGCGAATAGTTTGTTAGTAACATTATTTTTAAACGAGCCATAGTCGGTTTATTTGCCCACAGTTAAATGATTTCAAGTATTGTTGCTATCTAACAATAAGTTCTATTTAATATTAATAATCCACAATAAAAGTAAAGTTGGCGACCTTAGTCGAGGGTAACCCGAAGGCTCCCTTTTCAAAAGCTACTACACTGGGGTGTAGGGGAGGGCGCTACTTCTTTCCCTGGATTGCTCTACTTTACCCTTGATCCCTACCTTGTATTGCTGGAGGCATCAAGTACCATTTTTTGAGTCTGTGGTATGACTCGACCTGGGATTGAACCCTGGTCTCCCGGGCCATTGGCGAACACTCTAACCATCATGCCAATGTTTGGACGCCGTTAAATTGTTACACGTATTGCTATGTAATACGAATAATTCAATTTAACATCAATCATTTTTTACACATTTGCAGTTAAATGGTTTCACGTAAAGTAAATGATAAAATATTACTATTTCACGCATTGATGGTACTCTAACATGTTCTACCTCTCTGGGTTAAAGTGGACCAGGGAGTAATAGCAGTGAAGGAGTACCCCACATTCCCTAAAGCTCTAGGACTGGAGCTTCACCATAAGGTAGTTTAATATCATATCCAGGACACTCGTTAGGAGGGCTCTTATTCCACTCCAGAGATACAGTCGGCGTATTTTATAGCCTATACTTATTATTTCTGTTCGTTCTGGAATTTTACTGAAAATGAACTATATATGGAAAAATTAGTATTTTAATGGCAATATTTGTAAAAAAAAGAAATTTACAACACAATGCCAGAAACAAGTATCTTTCTTTAGGCGTATCAGTATTGTGTACATGAAAAAAATAAATAAATAAAATAAAATTTTTACTTGCTTCTATATACTGTACACGGAGAAGATATCATTTTGTTAGATTTCGTAAGCGACTACGTCTTGGTCCACCCTAAACATTTCCAGTGCCTTGAAACTTCGAGAAGATTTCTGATATGCCGCTTCCAGAAATTCTGACTTCCTTAGGCTATTGGCTTGTTTGCTGGCTGGCTCATATTTTTAGCCATCCTCATTTCTTTGGAAATTTTTGCCATGTCGAAGGCGGCGGGGTGGTATGTTAGAATTTTCACTATATTTTTAAAAAAGTGGAAAAGTATTTGCATATTTACGTTGGGCCTAGGGGTTAGAGTGTTCGCCAATCGCCCGGGAGACCTGGGTTCAATCCCAGGTCGAGTCATACCAGAGACTCAAAAAATGGTACTTGATGCCTCCTTGCTTAAGACTCAGCATTATAAGGTACGGATCAAGGGTAAAGTAGAGCAATCCAGGGAAAAGGAGTATGCACCTCCCCCTACACCTTGGTGTAGTAGCTATCGAAAAGGGAGCCTTCGGGTCCGCCAACTTTACTACATTTTTACCTTCTAATAGACTTTTTGCATTGTGTTTTGTGCGAAGTTTGGAAAGGATTGGACTCGATCTTCTTCTTGTATCTAATCTTTATATTTGTGTAGGGGTTCTGAATGAGTCAGAACCCCTACAACAAAATATAATGATTAGATACAGAAATGACTCCGAGTCAATATTTCATCTGCAAAAACACAATGCAAAAAGTCCTCTTAGAAGGTAAAATGTAGTAAAGTTGGCGACCCGAAGGCTCCCTTTTCGATAGCTACTAAACCAAGGTGTAGGGGGAGGTGCAACTCTTTTCCCTGGATTGCTCCACTTTACCCTTGATCCGTACCTTATAATGCTGAGTATTAAGCAAGGAGGAATCAACTACCAATTTTTGAGTCTTTAGGTATGACTCGACCTGGGATTGAACCCAGGTCTCCCCGGCCATTAGACGAACATTCTAACCATCATGCCAATATCCAGTAATTAGTAAAAAGTTTTTATAGTTTAAAATAACTGGAGACTTTTGCTCGGTACTGTAGTCATTTTTTTAAAGAATTATAAACTAATATCATAAATTATTTTATCTTGATAAAAAAACTAAAATGCTTTTTCTTTTCTTTATGTTGCAACAATGGGACTACAACTGCTCTGAAAAATGAACCGCATACTTATAATATATTATTGCATATGTTATTCATTAGGTCTAGTATCCTTTTCTGGTTCTAGTTTGTACAGTTATTATTATTATTATTATTTACTCATTAGAGGTTTTCACATCAGCGTTAGCTGATGGTTTTTCACTGGAGATTGAGTGACAGCAAGTCTCTTCAAGTCTCTTCAAGTCTCCAGGACTCTTCTCAGTATTATTGCCGTTTTCAATAATGCTGCTGTTTGGATGGTCTCCACTCGGCCGCCAACTTCCAAATCCTCCAGGCCCTTTAATAATCCTTTAGTTACCGTGCCAAAAGCACTAGTCACAATTGGTATAATTTTCACCTTCATGTTCCATAGGTTTTTCAATTCTCTAGCAAGGTCGAGGTACTTATCTCTCTTTTCACATTCTTTCAGTTTTATACTGTGGTCAGCCGGGACAGCAAAGTCGACAATTTCTTTTTTTTTTTTTTTTTTTTTTTTGTTGATTATTATAAGATCTGGTCTTCTGGCCGAGAATAGTTGATCCGTTTGTATGTCAAAGTCCCACAGGAGTTTGTGTGTGTCATTTTCTAGGACAGGTGCTGGGTTGTGCATATACCATTTGTTGGCAGGGGCAAATCTAAATTTCTTGCACATTTCCAAGTGGATCACCTTGCCCACCTAGTCGTGTCTAGTCTTGTACTCCTTCTGTGCAAATTTGCTGCATTCGCTTATTATGTGATTGATGGTTTCATCTCTGTCACCGCATAGTCTACCTTTGCTATTTTGTTGCGTCTTATCTATCCTCGCTTTGATATGATTGGTTCTTATGGCGCTGTTTTGTGCTGTCATTAGGAGAGATTCTGTTTCTCTCTTAAAGTTTCCTTTTCTAAGCCATGTCCAGGTTTTATCGCGTGAGATGTTGTTTATTAGTCGTTTAAAACGCCCATAGAGTTGTTTTCCTTCCCATTTTTGTTTCCTAGTTTTTGTCATTCTGTTATCTATCGTGTTGTCAGTATTGTTTCTGATGGCCGTAATCAGTCCTCGTTCGTGGTTTTGTATGTAGTCTTCCAGTCGTTATATGGATGTGTCAACGCTGTCTTCGATGCTGGCAAGTCTTCTTTCTCCCTCTTTTCTTGGTACATATAGTCTGTCAATGTCGTCTCTGGGATGTAATGCCTTGTGCATGGTTATTAGTTTTCTACTTCTTTGGTCCATTTGTCTACGTTCATCTCTGGTCCACTTGAGAAAGGGTCCCGAGTATCTAACGAGGGGTACAGCCCAAATATTTATTTCTTTGATAAGGTTTCTGCTAGAGAACTTTGCCTCGAGTAATTGTCTAGTTCTCCTGAGATAATCTTTTCGAGTTTATTATTATTATTATTATTATTCATTTTTACTCCTCACGAGTTTTTCATACGCGTACAAGCTGGTGGTTTTTCACTTGAATCTGAGAAACAGCAAGTCTCCTTAGGTCTCTTTTCAATATTCTGTCCGATCTCAACAATGCTGTAGTCTAGGTGGGCTCGATTCTGCCTCTGATTTCCAATTCTTCAAATTCCCCATGCACGACTTTGGGGACCGTTCCGAACGCACCAACTACAATAAGTATCGCCGTCAACCTCATATTCCACAGTATTTTTTTAGTTCTTAGGCAAGGTCCAGGTATTTGTGTATCTTTTCGCCTTCTTCTTCTTCTTCTTCTTCTTCTTCTTCTTCTTCTTCTTCTTCTTCTTCTCACTGCGCTCCGCCAGAACGTCAAAATCTACTCGACGGCAAGTTCTCTTTTTTATATTTTCTTAATTAGCACAAAGTCTGCTCTTCTGGTCAGAATTAGGTGATCCGTTTATATCTCAAAATCCCAGAAAATTTTATGATTCTTATTTTCTGGGACAGATTCTGACTTTTGCATTTGGTAGTATGGTCAAATTTCAATCTCTTGCACAATTCTCAGAGGATCACTTTTCCCACACAGTCATGTTTATTCTTGTACTCCTTTTCTGCTAGGTTACGGCATTCGCTTACTATGTGTTAATCGTTTTATCTTTTTCTTCACATAATCTACATTTGCTATTTTGTTGCGTCTTATCGATTTTCACTCCAACATTATTCGTCCTTATGGCGTTGTTTTTGTGCTGCTATAAATAAAAATTCAGTTTCTCTTTAGATTTCCCTTTTTTATCAATGTCCATGCGTTGCATATTGACTCTTGACCGAGCCGTCAATCAGAGACGTACCTGTGTAAATAAAGGGAAGGAGCCACATGATCTATTAGAAGTTGTGGGCGTTCTGAAATAATATAAGCAGATGCCTGCTTGTCAGTTGGGATCAGTGAGGGCCTGAGTCAATGGCAGTTTGAAGTCGCTGAGAGCGCCCTGCTGTGAGCGACAGCTTACAGTGACCTCCAGTTGAGTATGCCCAACCGAGAAGCAGAAGTCCTACGTAGGTTCTTGAAAATAACACCGCGTGCTATGGTCAAGAGAACTTATGGGTCAATATAGCAATCTATCTTGTCTCCCTCCGTCTGTCGCTCACACACGACAGAAGCTTTGACTCCAAGAAGAATAAAGAGAGGTATATTTTTATAAAGAAGGGTTGTGGGTCTTCCTTTATCCTTTAACCACTATATAACATATGTCTTCCCGTGTGCAATCTCCGTAATTTTTCCCTTGAAATATCTATATAGTTATTTTTCTTCCAATTTTCTTGTTTTTTCTGTCTGTATTTATTTTGCCAGTACAGTGGAACTTCGACTTACAAAAACCCAATTATACGAAAAAATCAGAATACGAAACGGACTTTGAAGAAATGTCTGTCCCATTTAACAAAAAATATTCAAGATACGAAAGCAAAAATCGAAAGTGCCCGACTCGAAATGTAAAGTGTCATTATTCGTAACAAAATTTATTACTATTTTCATTGATTTTATTATTTTCTCGTTGTTTTTTTAACATTTATGTAAATGACTATGTTGTCATTAACGAATATGTTCCTTCGGATGGGTAAAATATTTACACGTTATATGAGTGCTTTTGGAGGCTGGAGCGAATTACGCCATTTATGGGGTAAATCTTGTCCTGGAATACGAAATCTCCCCCACACACACACACACACACCAGAACGAATTAATTTCGTATCACTGTACTGTTATTTACTGTTGAAATTAATCTTTCTTTGCCCTTTCTTACAGCGTCCTCAGTTCCTTGACTTGGTTAATTTACACCGTCTTCACAGTGTTAGCGAGTCCTCTTCCTCCTTCTTGACATATAGTCTGTCTGTTTAATCTCGCAAATGTAAGGCCTTGTGCATTGTCATCGACTTTCTTGCCCTTGGGTCCATTTGTTTGAGTTTTTCCCTTGTCTATTTTTAAAATGGTCCTGAGTGGCTTACACGGAGGATTACCAAGTGATTTTCCTTTTGATGACGTTTCTGCAGCAGAGCTTGGTTTCAAGAAGTTTTCTCGTTCATCTGAGGTACTCTTTGTTATTTTATCTTTTATCTCAGCTTGTTTGACGATGTCCGCTTCCAACATTCACGAGTACTTGTAATTTTCTTTTTCTCCAAGCGTTCTAATTTGTTTTTGATAAGCTAGTTCTATTCCTTCCGCTGCTTCTCTCTTCCCATTTTTCTTTATGAGCATGCCACATTTTTCTATGCTTAATTCCATTTATACACCTTTGGACAAAATTTTAAGACAACCTTCAAAAATGAAGAAAAAGATATTGTTTACAATTTTTAAATTATGAAAATCAGATATATGAAAGATAAGGCATAAAGACAATTAAATTTGAAATATGAAGAAATTTCTATTCATTTTTATATGTATATTAGCATTTATGCTCATTTTAAAATTTTGTTTTGACATAGATATAATACCAATGAGCAGAACTACAGAGTATAAAGGCAATGTTTTTATTTAATATTTTGAAGATCCGCTGTTAACTTTGATAACCTCTAAAATTCGGCTAGGCATACTATCAACAAGTTTCTGAAGTAGATCCGAGGTATTTTCCCCATGTGTCAAAGATTGCGTTTTTGAGTTTTTTGTGTACTGTCGACCTCCTTCATAAACTTTTGCAACAATTAATCCCCACAAATTTTCTATCGGATTGAGGTCTGGAGAGCACGCTAGGTGGTCAAAAGTCTTATTTTTTGTTCAAACAAGTACTTCTTTGTTATTGATACATTGTGGATAGCAGCATTATCTTGCTGAAAAATCCACTCTTCTTCACATAGACGACGCCCTTCTTGTGCGAGAGATAAATCATTTAGCATCTTCACATAATCTGCTGCTTTTTGTCGACCACTGACAAATTGTAAGTTTTCCTGAAGATGAGAAGCTCCCCGACTCAGATCATTAGAGATCGTCTTCCACTATGCCTTGTTGAGTATTTTTTTTTGTGTGTGTGTGCCAGTACTTCTGAAAGCCATCTGGGCCGTCTAAATTGAATTTCTTTTCGTCTGAGATAACAACTTTTCGCCATTCTTTGATATTGACGAGCATATTCAAATCGTTTCTCTTTCTGCCTCATAGTTATCCTTGGACGATGAATTCTTTTCTCATGCTTAATCTTTTCGTTATTTAAATGGCTTCTAATTATTCTAGTTCTGCAAGGAACATCCACTAGAGATTTCAATATTTTTGATGTTGACGAAGTTTTCTTTTTTACTTCGTGAACAACTCTTCTCTTAAATTGTGGTGATAATTCTTTTGGCCTGCCAATCGGTTTTCTTGTTTCATACTTATTTGGACTTTTCAAGTCATCGCAGATAACAGTTTTACTGGGTCTTAGGGTCTTTGAAATTTCTCTCTGAGATTCTCCGACTCTTTTCAGAGCTGTAATCTCACCTTTCTCAAATCCAGATAATTTAATTCCTTTTCGCTATTTGGTTTTAGTATTTTAAGTATTACAGTTTTAGTAGCTTTTATATTACATAGAATATATATGATATTTTTTAAAATTAAATTAAGTCCTTTCTTTAGTTTTTATCAGTAATCTTATATTTATGTCAAAAATAAATTTTAAAATTTTGCATAAATGCTAATATACATAAAAAATGAATTGAAATTCCTTCTTATTTCAAATTTAAATGTCTCTTAACCTTATCTTTCATACATCTGATTTTCATAATTTAAAAATTGTAAACAATATCTTTTTCTTCATTTTTGAGGGTAGTCTTATATTTTTGTCCAGTGATGTATATCCTGGCTGTATATTCTTATTGATTGTGTCCGGATTTTCGGTTCTTTTTCATATTTTGCAAACAGCTTGATGTCATCCTTGTGATTGATCTTTTCTGGTGATTTTCTTAAATACTCCAGTGCATTTCCTTAGTATGTAATTAAATGACAACATTGCTATTATAAATAGTAATGGCGAAAGTGCATCTCCCTTGAAGATATGTCTCTGGATTTTCACCTCTGCAAAAGTTTTTCCTCCAGATGTTGATTGCACTTTTCACTTTTTCATGGTTTCCATAATGAACTTTATAACTTTGTTGGATATTTTCTACATTTCAAGTCATTATATTATCTCTGTTGGCAGGACCACATCTAGAGTCTTTTGCTGTCAATCTACGCCATAGTTACATTTTCCCGCTTCGTTTTGCTTTTCTTGAGAAGGGGCTGATCAATGTACTATAAGTCACCTGTTCCTCTTGTTCTCCTGTGGTATCCTTTCTGATCTTCCAAAAAGAATCTGTGGCACACAAGTAAGTAGTAGAACTCCTCTATATTCTGTGCAGTTAGGATTTTCCCCATCATAGGTAGACACGGCATGGGTCTATAGTTGCTGAGGATATTTCCTTTTTGAGGGTCTTTCTGTGTAAGGGCAGTCTTCCTTTAGTCTTCTATTTGAATATACTCGCTTCATCTAGGCATCTACTCAGTTCAAGAGTCAGTGTCTCATGGGTGAACGAAAAAATTTTTTTTAAATTAAGTAGTAGAACTCCTCTATATTCTGTGCAGTTAGGATTTTCTCCATCATAGGTAGACACGGCATGGGTCTATAGTTGCTGAGGATAGTTCCTTTTTGAGGGTCTTTCTATTAGTCTTCCTTTAGTCTTCTATTTGAGTATACTTGCTTCATCTAGGCATCTACTCAGTTCAAGAGTCAGTGTCTCATGGATGAACGAAAAATTTTCTTTTAAATCTATATATGCCATCATGGCCAAGGATTTTCTAATTTCTAATACTTTCTTGAGTATTGTTCTGAACGATTCCTGGGGTATGACCGTCTCAGTTCCATCATCGAGTTCTCGTCATTCTTTTCTTGTTATTCACCCAATCAGCGCTTCTATTGGGTTCTTTCTGTCTCTACTCCAAAATTATTTTGTTTCTCTCGGATCCTGTTATTGGTTTGTCCCCGCACATTCTCCGCCTACTAGTTGGTTGAATTTTCTTTCGTTATTTTGGAATGTTCTGTTTTGTTTGTATTGCTTGACCCCGACTTGGTATCATTTAAGTCTCCCTTCTTTCGCCAATATCTTTTGATTTATCTCTTCAAGTTGAATTCTATGACTTGTCTGTTGTTTTGTTTGTGGTTTTTAATCCCAGCCTATTCTCACGTGTTTTTCCTTTCTTAGAACTTTTGTTTGCTATCCCAGTTTCTTTGCCTGTCTAATTTCCCATCCAGGTTTTGTATTTCTGTTCGGGTTTCTTTGGGGAAACAACAATTTTATCTTAGATTAGTTTTCTTATTTATTGCGGACTTTTTGTCCTCATCTTGGTAGGTTTTTTTTTTGTTGTTGTTGTTTTGTTTCTTCTTCACTACGTTTCGGCCAAATTTCACCTCTGGTCTTCTTCAGGTGATTAACCGCGACCTCAATTCCTACCCAAGCCGGCCAGAGGTTTACTTGGTCAAAAACGTGGTGCAATAGACAACAACTATGGAAGGCAGTAATTACTGGGGATACGGTTACAAGACTCAGCATTCCTATCCGAGGTCGCAGTTAATCACCTGAAGAAGGCCAGAGGTGCAATTTGGCCGAAACTTATTGAAGAAGAAACAAACAAAAAGACTACCAAGATGAGGACACGATAAATAAAAAAATCCGCGATAAATAAAAAAATTAATTCTCAGATTAAGAAGCCTCCCCTCAAAAGGATTCCCAGTAAAGACAATTGGTAATAGTTTGTGAATTATTTTTTTTTATTTATTGCGGACTTTTTGTCCTCATTTTGGTAGGGTTTTTTTTTTTTGTTTCTTCTTCACTACGTTTCGGCCAAATTTCACCTCTAGTCTTCTTTAGGTGATTAACCGCGACCTCAATTCCTACCCAAGCCGGCCAGAGATTTACTTGGTCAAAAACGTGGTGCGATAGACAACAACTATGGAAGGCAGTAATTACTGGGGATACGGTTACAAGACTCAGCATTCCTATGCGAGGTCGCAGTTAATCACCTGAAGAAGGCCAGAAAAAAAAAAAGACTACCAAAACAAAAAGTCCGTAATAAATAGGAAAATTAATTATCAGATTAAGAAGCCTCATCTCAAAAGGGTTCCCAATAAAGACAATTGGTAATAGTTCGTTTACATTTTGGGTTTCTACCTTAACTTTTTTCCAGTTTTGGTTTCTGAGGGATAGTAATGTAGTCTTATTTTCAGTCATGATTTTCTTTATTAACTCCACATTTTATTTTGTTTTCTTGCGTTACAATTTGTTTGGTGGTGTTGGGCTCTGAGGCGTTTCAGTTATCAGTTTGAGAGCTCTTGTTTTTCAGGATTTAGGGTTTCGATTCGGGTCGATGAATCTTGTTCAATCAACCTTTCTTTAATATCATTCTAGTTTGGTCAGCAAGCTTTTGGTTTATATTAAATCTTATCTCACTTTTTGCAAGTTTTTTTTTTCACACCACTGTTAGCTAGAGGTCTTTCACAGGAGACTGAGTGACAGCAAGTCTCCTTAGGTCTCCAGGACTCTTCTCAGTATTCAAGCCGATCTCAACAATGCCGTGGTCTGGATAATTTCGATTTTTCTTCAATTTTACAATTCCTCTAGTGTTTTTCCACACCTATGGGGATCGATTAAAGTGTACCCTCTGCTAATGGCATCACCGTCACTCCCATGTTCCACAGACGATTTGGGGCGGGCGGTTGTTGTTCTTCTCTGGCAAGGTCCAATGATACTATGTGATGTATCGTCTGAAGTATTTTTTTGAGAAAACTTGAATATAATTCAGAAGATACAACATCATATATTAATATTGCCTTGATGATGATTTATTAGAAAAGCTGAAACATTTAGTGTTGGCAAATAATTCATCTATAAATAAAATCATACTCTGAGTACCTTGTTTTTTTTCCTATTTCTATATTCATATACCGTCAGATTTATGTTCATTTTCAATTTTTTTCATATATATATATATATACATATATATATATATCCTCTAAATAAGTACATCTATAACACTTTTTACTATTATATAGCACTGGAACTTCTTTGCAAAAAAAGCAAAATAGCATAAATACATATAATAGTTGCACTTATTTTTGAACTGCTTCATATTTTGGGTTTATAATTTCTTTGTTTTTATGGCATATCAACCTTCGTGGGTTATTTAATGCCAAAGTCATCCTCATAGAAGAAAAGTAATGATACTATTTAACCCATTGCATGGTAGGGGGTATAAGGGAGTTCCAAACTTTCCCATAGGTAATAGTCCGAAAGTGAACGCTATTGTGCTCGAACTCACTTCCTTCGAGGCCGCAGTCCAACAGTTTAGTCCTTGCGCCTCGGGGACTGCCCTCATATTTTGGGGGGATAGAGTTTCCATGCTGTAGCGAATTGGTAATAAATAATATCTAATGATACACTTTTATAACTGTGTACAAACTCATGATTATTGTTAAATAGGAATCGTTTCATCAAACTATGTAATTGTTTGTTTGTCTGTTTGTTTGTTTGGGTTTTATGGCATATAAACCTTTGTAGGTTATTTAAGACAGTCAGACACCAACAACTTGAGAGAGCAATGGAGTTCTTTTGGATTCCAGAGGACATTAAAAACCTCATATCAACGTACTTTAAACGTACCTATGTGAGGTTTTCTAATAATAAATATTTAACTAACTGGTAAAAGTTGAATAATAAATATTCAACTAACTGGCAAAAGTTGAATCTTGGCATCAGGATGGGTTGTGTTATCTCTCCACTACTTTTCTTATTGGTAATGGAGATGATATTACGTAGTGCCGATGTCAACGCCAATGAAATAACTGATCCATCAATGAAGGCTTTTATGGATGATGTAACCCTAATTGCAGAATCCAGGTCACACATCGAACAATTGGTGACCTCCAAGAGCTCTTCAAATGGGTTGCTATGAAAATAAAGCCTGCAAAGTGCCGAAGTTTATCGTTGCTGAATGGAAACTGCAAAGAAATAAAGTTTTCTGTCAGTGGAAACGAAATCCCTACGATCCACGAAAAAAGCGTTAAGAGTCTCGGTCGCTGCTACTCCCTACCACTTACTGATCGACATCGTTGTCAGGACCTAAGGAAACAGCTACCAAATGGATTACGCTCCATTGATAAGGGTGACCCCATGAACAAAGAAAAAATATGGTGCATTTATTTTGGATTAATATTTAAATTAGCATGGCCATTGCAAATATATTAGGTATCACTTACAAAAGTTGAAACAATGGAGCGGTTAATCAGTAAATTTATCAAAAAAATGGTGTCAGAAATGGCTGGATAACAAATGTATTTCCTATTGAAGTTTGATGCAGAGGTTTTATTGCCAACTCAACCTCTGTTTTCTTGACTAATCTTGGGCTTCCTCCATCAGACAAGAGGAAATACATGGAAAAGATCCAAGATAAGGCTCTAACTGCATCAGCGTGGATCTGGCAATCCCCTAGAGCGACAGCAATCTGACAAAGTCTGGTGGTGTCGTGAGATACTACTGGGGCGCTCTGGGTTAGTGGTAATGATGCTTCGGCCCCGAAACCATGCCTGAACCCAGAGTCATCATCATTGCTGTTGTATAAACATCAGTTATTGTATGATACCTAATTCCAAATTCATTATTATATAAATAAACAGTTCTATTTCAAACAATTCAGTTTAGCATAAGTACACAGTTTAATTATCAAAAACATTTCTATTTCAAGCTTATTCAGTTTTTTCAAAGAGTTCTATTTCAAACAATTCGGTTTGGTATAAGTATAGTTTTTGTTTACACACAGTTAAATGTCAAAACAGTTCTATTTCAAACAATTCAGTTTCGAATACAAAAACAGTTCCATTTCAAACAATTCAGTTTAGCATAAGTACGCAGTTTAAATGTCAAAACAGTCCTCTTTCAAAGAATTCAGTTGAGCATAAGTACACAGTTTGGTCTATTTGGCTCATAGATAAGACCCTATCAGGTGCTACCACTCCAGGCCAGAGTGGACCAGGAAGCGATGGCAATGAAGGAGTGCTCCGCATTCCCCAAAGCTCCAACATTACTGGAACTTCACCATCAGATTGTTTAGTGTCATATCTAAGACACTCATTGGGAGGGAGTCTTACACTTCTACAAAAAAGTAGTCAGTGTATTCACCAACCCCAACCGACTGAGCAACTATATAATTGTGTATAAATAATTAGTATTTGATAGGAATACTTGAAACCACACAACTGTGCGTAAATTATTTATATTCAATAGAAATGCTTGAAGTCATATGCGGTCTGCAAACGTATGATTATTGTTGAATAGCAATAGTTTCTTTAAACCATATAATTGTGTATAAATTATTAGTATTAGATAAGAATACTTAAAACCATACAGCCAACTGTGTGCAAGTTATTTGTATTAGATTTGAACAAATGATAATAGACAAATAAAACGGTGCAATTTAAAAATTGCATTGGATGATTTAAAATATAGTTATCATTACAAACATTTACAGATTAATCAAATTTTGTGATTAATTAACCCATAAGGAGTTAATATATGCCTTTATACAAATAAACCGAACCATTTATTTAAACAAAAATATGCCGTAATCAAACATCGATTGGATACCATGAGTTGATGGCAGTTACACGTTTAAATCAATGCTTCGTATTGGGCTCCCTACAGAGTGAGCCGAGGAATGATTAGAAACACAAGTCACGTGATTGTTTCATCATTACAGTACAAGATTACGACCGTCATAAATGGTCGACGTGCCACCTGTCAACGGTTTATCACACCAAAGACGCCATCAGCTCACAAATTGCGCGGGAAAGGGAAGAAATGTCGGAAAATGGCGGGCGGTAAGTTCATGAAAATTAGAAGAAAGGCTAATTTAAGAAGACAAGGAAAGAAAGTGAAAAAATAAAATAGAAGAGAGGAACAAGTCTACCAATTTGCCTTGTTTAGAGATTTTTTTTTTTTTTTTTTTTTTTTGCCTTTCAGAGTCTCTGCTAAACTGTCCTCGTCAATTCTTATCAACTTCTATTTTATCAGTCTCTTTCAATACAGTCCTTTCAACCTTTTTTATCAAACTTTATTATTATTATTATTATTATTATTATTATTATTATCATTATTATTATTATTATTATTATTATTATTATTATTTTATTCTTTTATATTGTTTTATTATTATTCTTTCACTTTGATATATTTTAATTCGCTTCGTTCTTTTTTTTTTCTTTCTTTTTTTTTTTTTGGTTTTGTTTTCTCTCACCAACTGAAAAAGAAAAAAGCTAATATACTTAAAAAGAAAATTAAGAGAAAAATGAACAAAGATGTAAGAAAAATACAGATAGGATGGGGAAAATGCAATTTATACACATACATATACATATATATCGCATATACATATATCACGCATATATATATATATATATATATATATATATATATATATATATATATAATGTAAAAAAATAATTGTAATATATACATATAATGTAAAAATATAATTGCAATGCACATATATATATATGTGTGTGTGTGTGTGTGTGTGTAAACTAATAACTATGTATTTTCACCTGCTCATAAAAAATCTCTCCCTTCTCGGAGTTTTCTTTCCATAGACTTGTTTTAACATTCATCTTCGTTCTTTTTCTAACACTCACTGCCAATTTTTTTACGCCATTTGACACAACCACCCAACCTACGCTCTCTCTCTCTCTCTCTCTCTCTCTCTCTCTCTCTCTCTCTCTCTCTCTCTCTCTCTCTGCTTCTAGTTACAATTCATGCCTTGTTCTCTTCGTCTATTTTCCTTAGCCTTCTCAATTTCCTCTATTCAGTGAAAAATCCCTGTGGTGTAATGGCTAAAGTGCTAGACTGCGGTCTCAAAATAAGCGAGTTCGAAATTCAGTCGCGCTATACCATTAACTTTATGACTAATACTCTTGGGAAAGGTATGAACCCTCTTATCCCTTAAGGCTAAATAGTATCATTACTCTTCTTCTACAAGGATGGCTTTTGCATTAAATAACCCATGAAGGTTAATGTCATTAAACAAAGAAACCAAGCTCTCTCTGCTTCCAATTACAGTTCATGCCTTGTACTCTTCGTCTATTTTCCTTCTCCAATCCCCCCTCTCTCTCTCTCTTTCTCTCTCTCTCTCTCTCTCTCTCTCTGCTTCCAATTACAGTTCATGCCTTGTACTCTTCGTCTATTTTCCTTCTCCAATCCCCTCTCTCTCTCTCTTTCTCTCTCTCTCTCTCTCTCTGCTTCCAATTACAGTTCATGCCTTGTACTCTTCGTCTATTTTCCTTCTCCAATCCCCCTCTCTATCTTTCTCTCTCTTTCTCTCACTCTCTCTGCTTCCACTCACAGTTCATGCCTTGTACTCTTCGTCTATTTTCCTTCTCCAACCCCTCTCTCTCTCTCTCTCTCTCTCTCTGCTTCCAGTAACAATTCATGCTTGTGGTCTATGTTTATTTTATCTCCTCCTCAGTTCTTGGTTCCCATTGGTAGAAAAAAGTCATCAACAACAAATATGAAGTCATCATATAACCTTTTCGACCCAATCGTGTAAAATATTTCAGTTCGTCGATTGTCTATGACATTCTAAATCTTCAAAAAATAGAGCCTTCAGGTATTCCCAGAGGAACTAATCACAAGGGATTAGATCTGGTGAGCGAACCTGCAGCAAGATGTCCTCTTCGTTGCAATAAAAAGGTCACTATTTTTTTAAATGTTCCAATCGCAAAAGAGGCACGATATTCACAATTGAAAACAACGATGGCAAGTAAAATAGAATGTCTTCTGCTGTTCAAAAGACATAGTTCCTACCGACTCACTGGTAATAGTAACTAAGCAATGGGAATTGTACACCCGGAATATCATTTTTGAAAACTATATATATATATATAGAGAGAGAGAGACTCCAACTTATTTGCAGAAAGTAATCGCCTCATTCCTTGAAAAATCTCCCGTGGGAGTGCATGTAACTCCTCAAGTCAAATCCATCCTTGCAAGTTCTACTGTAAAGGTGATTAACACAGAGGCTGTTTGACGCTGACATTAACGCCGTCCACTCTTCTAATATGTCAGGAGATGTCATATAACTATCAAGTCTGGATGTGGACAAATAGGCCCTCCGGCAGATGTTACGAACATGTCCAGCAACGATATAAAAACCTGTTTCCAAAATCCTCGATTCAAAATGGAGTGTTCGATTCTCCGTGCTTCAAATGCTTTAAGACGGTCGTAAATCTTCTTTTTTTTTCTAAACTGATCGATTTTCCGTCATCTACTTCCAGTCTTCAACATCTAAACTAAGCGCCCTAAAGTTGGTTTTGATGACATCCTGAAAACGTTTCTTATGTTTATGTCTTGAAAGCATGGCTTCCGCTGTCCATCACTTCCATGTCTACCTTATGTCTCTCTAAACAAAGGAGGTTGGTTGGTTGTGTTTTATGGCATATCCATCTTTGTAGGTTATTTACTGCCAAATCCTTAAATGTATAGGATTTGTCAATATGGAGTCGTTGGTGGTGTAATGGTTACCGTCGTAAGAAATGGACGAAGCCGTTCGCATTTCACGTAGCGCTAATACCCTTGGAAAAGATTTGAATCTAGTTGTTCTCTCTCCAGTTATGATTAAATAGTAGAGCAGACTGGGCTCTCCCACCTTGGTAGAGCAAACGGCCCCTGAATTCAAACCTGTTAAAATTGACCTTGTATCAAACCCTGCCCGGGCAAAGACGTTGGTTAATATAGTTTGCAGGTTACAAAACTTAAACAAGCCAGAGCTCATTTGTTTCCACATAAATAGATGCTTTCAAATATTGCTCTAATAATTCTATTTTAATAATAAGTAAAAGTAACGTTGGCGACTGTAGTCGAGGGTGACCCGAAGGCTCCCTTTTCAGTAGCTACTACACCGAGGTGTAGGGGAAGGCGCAACTCCTTTCCCTGGATAGCTCCACTTTACCTTCGATACGTACCTTATAATGCTGAGTGTTAAGTAAGGAGGTATCAAGTACTATTTTTTAAGTCTTTGGTATGACTCGACCTGGGATTGAACCCCAGTGTCCCGGACCATTGGCGAACACTCTACCCACTAGACCAATGATCCGGTTAATTTAATAATCATCCCTGGTAAAAGATTGAACATTTCTATTTAACCTATAGATAGCACGCTAGGAGGTTCTACCACTCAGGATGAGAGTGGAACTGAGAGTAATGGTAATAAAGGGGTACTCAACAGTTCCCAAACTCAAAGATTTGATCCTCAATATCAGATGCAGTTTAATGTTTTACCTAAGACACTAAAAGGTTTCAGATATCGCAGTTTAACATTAATAATTCTATTCAACCTTATTTGTTCTTTCACACATAGTAAAATGGTTTCAAGTATAATAAAAGATTAAATAGTTCTATTTGATCCGTGGATGGGACTTTAACAGGTACTGACAATACAGGGTGGACCTGGAAGCAATGGCAATAAAGATTCCCTCCACATTCCCCAAAGCTCCAGAACTGTAGCCTCACCCTCAAATGGTTTAGTGTCATATCCAGAATATTACTTGCGTGGGCTTGCCTCTCTGCAAAGGGACAGTCGGCAGGTCGAACGAAAAGTGAGCTCTGCTTTTAGTCTCAAATTTGTTTATATATATATATGTATTTTTTTCCTTATGATATAAAATCAGAAATAAAACCATTTGCTGATAACGTCAAACAACTGTTATCCAAAAAAAAAACAAAAAAAAAAAAAAACAAGAGATGCATCTAAATAAGTTATCGTATTGGAAAGATCTTAGAAAATGAAAATCATATATAGTAAAATGTAAAGTACAACATACCGGATCCAAAAACATTAAAGTTGAATAAAAACTAAGCAATAATAGAATCAAAACATCATTTAAAGCGATCTAGGTGTTGACTTTGATGATACATTTAAAACTGCAAATCATGTTTATCAATGGAATTCAGAGTAAATGGAACGATTAGCAATACGTTAAGAAATCTTATTTCAAGGGAGGTAAATGTGTTTTAATATTTACATATATATATATATATATATATATATATATATATATATAACCCTAATAAGAGCTCATAAAATATTGTATTAAGGCGTGGGCTGGACAATCGAAATTTTACACACACACACACACATATATATATATATATATATATATATATATATATATATATATATATATATATATATATATATATATATATATATATTCCAAATATTTACTCTTTAATATATATATATAAATATATATATAAACAAAAAGAAAAAATTCACTTCCTTGTTTTTAATCTCAAATTAATCATTCATTAATAGCCGTTGACATTGAGCACAAAAATTGGACATTCGATTACCCCCTCTGAATGTATATATATATATATTAAGAGGACATTCTGTTTCTCTGTAGATAGAAAACCACGATCTGGCTAGTTAACCTTCAAAAAACTGTTGTACTGAGTAATCAAAAATATATTAGCATTTTTTATTGGCACGTTTTTGCTTCTACCTACAAAGCTGTTAATTATCAAATATAGCAATCAAAACATTTACTTTTCATCATTCCTTACAAAAGAAAGTAAATTTCTAAACAAAAACAAAATTATATTAATTAAATAAAATGAAATGGAATAAAAATTTAAAAATTAATAAAATAACTTGTCTATGTAAAGATAAAAGGAGAGGGATTTGTGGGATGGGTTGGGTTGCAGCGCATTCAAAAGTATGTATATTGATAAAAATAAAGTTTATATATATATATATATATATATATATATATATATATATATATATATATATAATCTACAAACACATAGAGAGTGAGAAGTAGAAAGAAAATGAGACATATATATATATATACATATATATATATATATTACTATATATATTACTATATATATATATATATTACTAAATATTTATAAATATATTTGATTGCGTTGGTATGGAAACACTTAAATTAATCCGGTATTTGAGGAACACTTATCCTTCAAACACTTACCAAATTGTGGGCGGTGCTATAAAATTAAGTACTTCAGTTTTGTGTAACAATTATGCGAGAATATATATATATATATATATATATATATATATATATATATATATATATATATATATAAACTCATAAAAGCACACATATTATGACGCACAAAATTATATTAATAGAATCATGTATGAAATCTAGTATGTACTAATAGGGATCTATAAAAACAGGCATTTATGTTTGTGCTGTGTACACGCACACACATTATATATATATATATATATATATATATATATATATAAATATATATATATATATATATATATACATTAAATTTTATATGTACTTATTCATCAGTATAGACTTAACTAAAAATGCATATAAGAGCGCACGTGGCGTAATGGCAAGTGTCATCGTAAATGGACCCAGCGAGCCGAGTTCAAGCCCAGAAAGAGGCTGTTTGCGTTTCACTTTACGCTGATGCACTTTAATAATGGCATGAATCTGTCTCTTCTTATGAATAGATAAAAAGACAGACTGAGCTCTTTAGTGTTGATACGGCAACTGGTTTATAATAAGGAAAATTCGGAATTCGAACCAGCTGTACACCGTCTAAAAATTGAAAGTTGTTTCACATCCTGCACGTAACAGAAAGGTTGCGTTGTTACATACAAATACATATTTGTCAGAGCTTCGGGTTGGGGAATTATGATTATCAAGGTAGTCTAGCATATCTTTGTTAACAATAATGAGCTACATACTCAAGCTTGATATATATATATATATATATATATATATATAAAAGAAAAATTGGCAACCGTTATCGAGGACGACCCGAAGGCTCCCTTTTCAGTAGCTACTACACTGAGGTATTGAGGACGACGCTACTCCTTTCCTTGGATTGCCCCACTTTGCCCTTGATACCTACTTCACAATGCTGAGTGTTAAGCAAGGCAGTATCAAATACTATTTCTTGAGTCTTTCGTATGAGTCAACCTGGGATCGAACCCAGACCTCACGGGCCTTGGCGAACATTTTTCTCACTATATATATATATATATATATATATATATAATGCATTCGTAATGTAATGGTTACCGTCGTAAGAAAGGGCACGGCAACTAGAGTTCCGATCTACAAGACTTTTTGCATTTCACCTAACGCTAAATCTCCTGGAAAAAGGTATAATTCGAACTATTCTCCCTCCACCAATAGGTAACTATTAGGAACAGAGTGAGCTCTTTAACTTTAGTATGGGCAACCAGTTTAGGAGAAGGAAAACTCTGAATTCAAACCTGTTAAACTCCGTTTAGAAAATTGATGTTTAGTCACATCTTGCTCGGACGTAGTGGTTGGTATACTCACACGCACACACACGTATATATATAGAGAGAGAGAATAGACACCTGACACTGAACAAAATCTCTTTTACCTTTGAGATGCGAAGCATGTTATAAGGTGTCTGATATAGATTCAATAGATGGATGTGCCCGTGGTGTAGTCGTTATCGTCATAGGAAATGAACACGGCGACACGAGTTCAAATCATGGACGAGACTGATTGCATTTTCACATAGCACTAATACCCTTGGGAAAGGTATGAATCCAATTATTCTCCCTCCAGCTATGGGTAAATAGTAGGACAGACAAGGTTCTTCAGCCTTTGTTAGGCAACTAGTCTAGGAGAAGGAAAACTCTGAATTCAAACCTGTTAAACTCCGCTTTAAAAAAATTGACCTTGTGTCATATCCTGCCCGAGCGGAGGGGTTGGGTAAATAGTATCTGATATAGATTCAATCCTACAACCTCGGTGAATCCACAGTCACGTGATCCTCAACTGCTATATCTACATTTCAAAACAGCACCAATGGCTCACTCATCCATACATGACATCACACGCACCTAAAATTTTCTGAATGCAGAACCAATCCAGCACTCTACTGCATAGGAGCATCTCCGTCCTCGAAAATGGCCTATGTTGGTCGAATTGACCCGAACTCGGAAGACACAAACAGAGACTTTGAACAGTTCTTAAACTGCCAGCAACTACAGTTGTAACATCTCGTTTGCCAAAAAGAAAATCAAATAAAAAGTTCGACAACAAATTCTCGTCTGTCATCTTCCATAAGACATCCTATATTCTACCAGAGAATCTGCAGCCTATATATATATGTGTGTGTGTGTGTGTGTGTGTGTGTGTATGTGTTATATATGAGTGCGCGTGTGCGTGTGTGTGTAGTTGGAAAGCAGTATTTCATTTAAGGATGCATATTTGATTTAATGATAAAGACACGTTATGTCTATATAATTCTATTAAGATCTTTTCAAGTTTCCTGATAAGTGTCTTGGTTTCAGATTGGAAATGGTGAATGAATTTACCAAAACTGTCCCGAGCGCTTTCGGACCTTTTGTTGTTATTTTTTTATT
>OY757908.1:75361290-75403790 GCA_963585895.1 Sepioteuthis lessoniana
AGTGGCTAACGTGCTGGACTGCAACATTGCAGTAAACGAGTTCGAGCTCAAGTCGACCTATTACGTTCACTTTCGGACTAATACCCTTAGGAAAGGCATGAACTCCCTTATCCTTCAAGCTATTGGCTAAATAATACCACTACTGTTCTTCTATAAGGATGGCTTTGGCATTAAATAACCCACAAAGGTTGATATGTCATTAAACAAAGGAAACGAGATGAAATCAGTGACTATCCTAAAACCGGTACGTAGTGAAGGCAGTTATCAGTCGATTCGAAAGGTAATTCCCATGACATTATATATACAGGGGGTTGTCTCTGTGGTGCAGTGATTAGCGTACTGGATTGCAACATCGTATTAAGTGAGTTTGATCTCTAGTCGTGCTACTATGTTCACTTTCAGACTAATACCCTTGGGAAAGATATGAACAACCTTATCCCCTAGCTATGGGTTAGATATTACCACTACTGTTCTTCCATAAAGATAGATTTTAAATAACCCACAAAGGTTGATATGCCACTATACAAAACAAAATAAAAAAAAATTAGTCGATAGGAGTCTCCGTGGTGTAGAGGCTAACATGCTGAATTGCGACGCGGTAAGACATTTCGAGTTCCAGTCGACCAATTACGTTCACTTTCGGAGTTGGGAAAAGGATGCACCCCTTATCACCCCAGCGATCAGTTAAATAGTATCACAGCGATCACAGCGATAGTATCACAGCGATCAGTTAAATAGTATCACAGCGATCACAGCGATAGTATCACAGCGATCAGTTAAATAGTATCACAGCGATCACAGCGATAGTATCACAGCGATCAGTTAAATAGTATCACAGCGATCAGTTAAATAGTATCACAGCGATCACAGCGATAGTATCACAGCGATCAGTTAAATAGTATCACAGCGATCAGTTAAATAGTATCACAGCGATCACAGCGATAGTATCACAGCGATCAGTTAAATAGTATCACAGCGATCACAGCGATAGTATCACAGCGATCAGTTAAATAGTATCACAGCGATCACAGCGATAGTATCACAGCGATCAGTTAAATAGTATCACAGCGATCAGTTAAATAGTATCACAGCGATCACAGCGATAGTATCACAGCGATCAGTTAAATAGTATCACAGCGATCAGTTAAATAGTATCACAGCGATCACAGCGATAGTATCACAGCGATCAGTTAAATAGTATCACAGCGATCACAGCGATAGTATCACAGCAATCAGTTAAATAGTATCACAGCGATCACAGCGATAGTATCACAGCGATCAGTTAAATAGTATCACAGCGATCACAGCGATAGTATCACAGCGATCAGTTAAATAGTATCACAGCGATCACAGCGATAGTATCACAGCGATCAGTTAAATAGTATCACAGCGATCAGTTAAATAGTATCACAGCGATCACAGCGATAGTATCACAGCGATCAGTTAAATAGTATCACAGCGATCACAGCGATAGTATCACAGCGATCAGTTAAATAGTATCACAGCGATCAGTTAAATAGTATCACAGCGATCACAGCGATAGTATCACAGCGATCAGTTAAATAGTATCACAGCGATCACAGCGATAGTATCACAGCGATCAGTTAAATAGTATCACAGCGATCAGTTAAATAGTATCACAGCGATCACAGCGATAGTATCACAGCGATCAGTTAAATAGTATCACAGCGATCAGTTAAATAGTATCACTATCATTAGCATAATGGTTAGAGTGTTTGCCAATGGTCTGGGTGACCGGGGTTCAATCCCAGTTCGAGTCATACCAAAGACTCAAAAAATGGTACTTGATGCTTCCTTGCTTATCACTCAGCATTATAAGATACAGATCAAGGGTAAGTGGAGCAGTCCAAAAACAGGAGTAGTGCCCTCCCCTATACCTCGGTGTTGTAGTTATTGAAAACTGAACCCTCGATAACTGTCGGCCAACTTACAGTTCTTCCACTTTAGCATTAAATAACCCACGAAGGTTGATATGCCATTAAACAAAGAAACCAAACGTTATAAAATTTGTATGAATTATACTTGTCTGTACAATATAGAAATAGAATGGTGTCCGCAGGGCGTAGTGGCTAAAGAGCTTGACTACGACAGTAAGTAAGTTCGAGCTTCTGTCGAGCAATCACTTTCGCTGTGGGACTAATACTCTGGGGAAAAGTATGAGCCCATTAATCTCTCCCAGTTATAGTTTAAGTAGTACCCCTACCGGGCCATTAACCAAATGAGTGGAGTGTTCGCCAATGGTCCAGGAGAACGGGGTTCAATACCAGGCCGAGTCATACCAAAGACTCAAAAAATGGTACCTGATGCCGCCTTGCTTAACACTCAGCATTATAAGGTAAGGATCAAGGATAAAGTGGAACAATCCAGGGAATGGAATAGTGCCTTCCCCAACACCACGATGTGGTAGCTATTGAAAAGGGAGACTTTGGGTCGCCCTCGACTAACGTCGCCAATTTTACTTAGTACCCCTACTGTTCTTCAACGAGGATGCTTTTGGCATTAAATAACCCAGATATGCCATTAAATAAAGAAACTGAAACTGAACTGTTTAAAATGGTTGTGAAGATACATTATTGTAATCTATATAATTGGAGACCATAATTGTTAAATTTGCTTCAGCCTAAAATAACCAAAGAAGGATTGACATGCCGTAAATTCCAACTCATGCGAAAGCAATGGTTTGCTCACCTAATATTGACACTGACATCTTTTACCATATTTACACAACCCCTCCGCTCGGGCAGGATATGACACCAGGTCAATCTTTTTAAGCGGAGTTTAACAGGTTTGAATTCAGAGTTTTCCTTCTCCTAGATTAGTTGCCTCACCAAGGCTGAAGAACCTAGTCTGCCCTACTATTTACCCATAGCTGGAGGGAGAATAATTGGATTCATACCTTTCCCAAGGGTATTAGTGCTATGTGAAATGCAATCAGTATCGTCCAGGATTTGAACTCGTGTCGCCGTGTTCATTTCCTACGACGATAACCAGTACACCACGGGCACCTCCATACACTGACATCTTTTACATTGTCGCTGGAGTCTTACAAGAAGATCCATACGCGTTATATTCGGTTATAACTTGCCAAGACTTCGTGCTTCGTACGTTAATAGCTCTACGAAAGGAATATGCTTTTACACTTAAAAAAATAAGAAGCGGATGATATCCCGCAGAAATTATGGCAGACGAAGACTACACAGATGATCAAACGCTTTTCGCAAATACACCAGCCCAGGCAGAATCCCGATTGCATATTGCCCGGTCGGCTTGGGCTGTATAATTAATCTCTTTTGCTCTGTGACAAGATGCATAATCGTCCTGAAAAATAACTTCACCAAAATTATTCAGGATTTCCGTATATACGTGAGCATTGATTGTAGAGATAATGATTTTCACCTCCCCTATGGCCCACTGAATGCATCTCTGCAGAGGAGTAAAACTCCCGCAACGAGTGTCCTGGATATGACAGTAAACAATCCAAGCCCGAGGCTCCTGTAATGCTGGAGCTTTGGAGAATGCAGAGTACCTCTTTATTGCCATTGCTCCCAAGTAGAAGACAAGTTAACATGCCTCGGCAGCAATATCTCGTCTACTGAAAGTGATGTCAACATACGCCTAAGGAAGGCGTGGAATGCTATTGACAGCTCGTTGATCATATTGAAATCTGATCACAGCGATAACATAAAACGGAATTTTTGTTGCTGTGCCAATACTATTATATAGATGCACCACGTAGACGCTATAAAACGTATAGAGAAAAGGCGAGATGGGAATCGCTCAAGAATGCTACGTCCTGTTTTGAACAAATCTTGAAAGCAGCAGTTATACGGCCACCTACCTCCCATCTAAGACGCAAAATTGCTGTTTTGGAATGACATGTTTTGTACAAAAGCGTCTTTTTCATTGCAATTGATCATGCAAAGAACTTGAAATGTTACAGCCTTTGGACTGCATGAGTCGTATGATCAGCGAAAAGTTTTTAAAATGTCCATGGTAAAATAAGGGTTAATTGGTACATCCCCTAAAATGTACCTGTATCTTAAATATCCGTCTCTCACCCAGTTTCATCTCCCTATAAAAGGGTGTATGTTACACGTATTCCCATTGTTCCAACGGGAATAAGTGGGACAGACATTTACAATGCCTAACTGTTCCCTTTGGCATGCAATAGAGACAATTTCCAGTTCCAGTCGATCAAGTTATCTAGATTAATTGTTTAATGTTTTCCAAGCAAGATATTTTTAATTCCGCCATAAACGTTCAATTGAATTTAAATCCGGACTGTTCACAGATCATATCATTGATTTTTATACGCCTTTAAAGAAAAGCTTTAATCTCTTTTACTCTGTGACAAGATATTTTTAATTCCGCCATAAATGTTCAATTGAATTTAAATCAGGACTGTTCACTGGCCATGTCATTGATTTTTATACGCCTTTAAAGAAAAGCTTTAATCTCTTTTACTCTGTGACAAGATATTTTTAATTCCGCCATAAATGTTCAATTGAATTTAAATCCGGACTGTTCACTGGCCATGTCATTGATTTTTATACGCCTTTAAAGAAAAGCTTTAATCTCTTTTACTCTGTGACAAGATATTTTTAATTCCGCCATAAATGTTCAATTGAATTTAAATCAGGACTGTTCACTGGCCATGTCATTGATTTTTATACGCCTTTAAAGAAAAGCTTTAATCTCTTTTACTCTGTGACAAGATATTTTTAATTCCGCCATAAATGTTCAATTGAATTTAAATCCGGACTGTTCACAGGCCATGTCATTGATTTTTATACGCCTTTAAAGAAAAGCTTTAATCTCTTTTACTCTGTGACAAGATATTTTTAATTCCGCCATAAATGTTCAATTGAATTTAAATCAGGACTGTTCACTGGCCATGTCATTGATTTTTATACGCCTTTAAAGAAAAGCTTTAATCTCTTTTACTCTGTGACAAGATATTTTTTATTCCGCCATAAATGTTCAATTGAATTTAAATCCGGACTGTTCACTGGCCATGTCATTGATTTTTATACGCCTTTAAAGAAAAGCTTTAATCTCTTTTACTCTGTGACAAGATATTTTTAATTCCGCCATAAATGTTCAATTGAATTTAAATCAGGACTGTTCACTGGCCATGTCATTGATTTTTATACGCCTTTAAAGAAAAGCTTTAATCTCTTTTACTCTGTGACAAGATATTTTTTATTCCGCCATAAATGTTCAATTGAATTTAAATCCGGACTGTTCACTGGCCATGTCATTGATTTTTATACGCCTTTAAAGAAAAGCTTTAATCTCTTTTACTCTGTGACAAGATATTTTTAATTCCGCCATAAATGTTCAATTGAATTTAAATCCGGACTGTTCACAGGCCATGTCATTGATTTTTATACGCCTTTAAAGAAAAGCTTTAATCTCTTTTACTCTGTGACAAGATATTTTTAATTCCGCCATAAATGTTCAATTGAATTTAAATCAGGACTGTTCACTGGCCATGTCATTGATTTTTATACGCCTTTAAAGAAAAGCTTTAATCTCTTTTACTCTGTGACAAGATATTTTTTATTCCGCCATAAATGTTCAATTGAATTTAAATCCGGACTGTTCACTGGCCATGTCATTGATTTTTATACGCCTTTAAAGAAAAGCTTTAATCTCTTTTACTCTGTGACAAGATATTTTTAATTCCGCCATAAATGTTCAATTGAATTTAAATCCGGACTGTTCACTGGCCATGTCATTGATTTTTATACGCCTTTAAAGAAAAGCTTTAATCTCTTTTACTCTGTGACAAGATATTTTTAATTCCGCCATAAATGTTCAATTGAATTTAAATCCGGACTGTTCACTGGCCATGTCATTGATTTTTATACGCCTTTAAAGAAAAGCTTTAATCTCTTTTACTCTGTGACAAGATATTTTTAATTCCGCCATAAATGTTCAATTGAATTTAAATCAGGACTGTTCACTGGCCATGTCATTGATTTTTATACGCCTTTAAAGAAAAGCTTTAATCTCTTTTACTCTGTGACAAGATATTTTTAATTCCGCCATAAATGTTCAATTGAATTTAAATCCGGACTGTTCACTGGCCATGTCATTGATTTTTATACGCCTTTAAAGAAAAGCTTTAATCTCTTTTACTCTGTGACAAGATATTTTTAATTCCGCCATAAATGTTCAATTGAATTTAAATCCGGACTGTTCACTGGCCATGTCATTGATTTTTATACGCCTTTAAAGAAAAGCTTTAATCTCTTTTACTCTGTGACAAGATATTTTTAATTCCGCCATAAATGTTCAATTGAATTTAAATCCGGACTGTTCACAGGCCATGTCATTGATTTTTATACGCCTTTAAAGAAAAGCTTTAATCTCTTTTACTCTGTGACAAGATATTTTTAATTCCGCCATAAATGTTCAATTGAATTTAAATCAGGACTGTTCACTGGCCATGTCATTGATTTTTATACGCCTTTAAAGAAAAGCTTTAATCTCTTTTACTCTGTGACAAGATATTTTTTATTCCGCCATAAATGTTCAATTGAATTTAAATCCGGACTGTTCACTGGCCATGTCATTGATTTTTATACGCCTTTAAAGAAAAGCTTTAATCTCTTTTACTCTGTGACAAGATATTTTTAATTCCGCCATAAATGTTCAATTGAATTTAAATCAGGACTGTTCACTGGCCATGTCATTGATTTTTATACGCCTTTAAAGAAAAGCTTTAATCTCTTTTACTCTGTGACAAGATATTTTTTATTCCGCCATAAATGTTCAATTGAATTTAAATCCGGACTGTTCACTGGCCATGTCATTGATTTTTATACGCCTTTAAAGAAAAGCTTTAATCTCTTTTACTCTGTGACAAGATATTTTTAATTCCGCCATAAATGTTCAATTGAATTTAAATCCGGACTGTTCACAGGCCATGTCATTGATTTTTATACGCCTTTAAAGAAAAGCTTTAATCTCTTTTACTCTGTGACAAGATATTTTTAATTCCGCCATAAATGTTCAATTGAATTTAAATCAGGACTGTTCACTGGCCATGTCATTGATTTTTATACGCCTTTAAAGAAAAGCTTTAATCTCTTTTACTCTGTGACAAGATATTTTTTATTCCGCCATAAATGTTCAATTGAATTTAAATCCGGACTGTTCACTGGCCATGTCATTGATTTTTATACGCCTTTAAAGAAAAGCTTTAATCTCTTTTACTCTGTGACAAGATATTTTTAATTCCGCCATAAATGTTCAATTGAATTTAAATCCGGACTGTTCACTGGCCATGTCATTGATTTTTATACGCCTTTAAAGAAAAGCTTTAATCTCTTTTACTCTGTGACAAGATATTTTTAATTCCGCCATAAATGTTCAATTGAATTTAAATCCGGACTGTTCACTGGCCATGTCATTGATTTTTATACGCCTTTAAAGAAAAGCTTTAATCTCTTTTACTCTGTGACAAGATATTTTTAATTCCGCCATAAATGTTCAATTGAATTTAAATCAGGACTGTTCACTGGCCATGTCATTGATTTTTATACGCCTTTAAAGAAAAGCTTTAATCTCTTTTACTCTGTGACAAGATATTTTTTATTCCGCCATAAATGTTCAATTGAATTTAAATCCGGACTGTTCACTGGCCATGTCATTGATTTTTATACGCCTTTAAAGAAAAGCTTTAATCTCTTTTACTCTGTGACAAGATATTTTTAATTCCGCCATAAATGTTCAATTGAATTTAAATCAGGACTGTTCACTGGCCATGTCATTGATTTTTATACGCCTTTAAAGAAAAGCTTTAATCTCTTTTACTCTGTGACAAGATATTTTTAATTCCGCCATAAATGTTCAATTGAATTTAAATCCGGACTGTTCACAGGCCATGTCATTGATTTTTATACGCCTTTAAAGAAAAGCTTTAATCTCTTTTACTCTGTGACAAGATATTTTTAATTCCGCCATAAATGTTCAATTGAATTTAAATCAGGACTGTTCACTGGCCATGTCATTGATTTTTATACGCCTTTAAAGAAAAGCTTTAATCTCTTTTACTCTGTGACAAGATATTTTTTATTCCGCCATAAATGTTCAATTGAATTTAAATCCGGACTGTTCACTGGCCATGTCATTGATTTTTATACGCCTTTAAAGAAAAGCTTTAATCTCTTTTACTCTGTGACAAGATATTTTTAATTCCGCCATAAATGTTCAATTGAATTTAAATCAGGACTGTTCACTGGCCATGTCATTGATTTTTATACGCCTTTAAAGAAAAGCTTTAATCTCTTTTACTCTGTGACAAGATATTTTTAATTCCGCCATAAATGTTCAATTGAATTTAAATCCGGACTGTTCACTGGCCATGTCATTGATTTTTATACGCCTTTAAAGAAAAGCTTTAATCTCTTTTACTCTGTGACAAGATATTTTTAATTCCGCCATAAATGTTCAATTGAATTTAAATCCGGACTGTTCACTGGCCATGTCATTGATTTTTATACGCCTTTAAAGAAAAGCTTTAATCTCTTTTACTCTGTGACAAGATATTTTTAATTCCGCCATAAATGTTCAATTGAATTTAAATCCGGACTGTTCACTGGCCATGTCATTGATTTTTATACGCCTTTAAAGAAAAGCTTTAATCTCTTTTACTCTGTGACAAGATGCATAATCGTCCTGAAAAATAACTTTATCATCACCAAAATTATTCAGGTTTTCCGTGTATACGTGTGCATTGATTGTAGAGATAATTATTTTCACCTCCCCTATGGCTCAGTCGGCTGGGGCTGTAGAATAAGCCGACTACCTCTCTGCAGAGGAGTAAGACTCCTCGCAACGAGTGTCCAGTATATAACACTAAACAATCTGATGGTGAGGTTCCAGTAATGCTAGATCTTTGATGAATATTATTTACCCAACCCCTCCGCTCGGGCAGGATATGACACAAGGTCAATTTTTAAGCTGAGTTTAACAGGTTTGAATTCAGAGTTTTCCTTCTCCTAGACTAGTTGCCTCACCAAGGCTGAAGAACCTAGTCTTCATCTTTGATGAATACTGAGTACCCTTTCATTGCCATCGCTGCCAGGTCCATTCTGACCCGGAGTGGTAGCACCTGATAGGTAGCAGTTAATAGATCTTCTTTGATGGATAGAACCGTCTAATGATTTTTTTTTAATCTATGAGTCAAATAGAACTAAACTGTGAGCTTATGCTAAACTGAATTGCTTGAAATAAGACTGCTTTGACATTAAAACTGCGTACTTATGTTAAACTGAATTGTTTGAAATAAAACTGTTTTTACATTTAACTCTGTGTATTGCTCAGTTGGTTGGGCTATAGACTACACAGATAGCTTCTCTGTTGATGAATAGAGACGAAAGATCCCTTTAACGAGTCCTGTATATGACATTAAACAATCTGATGGTGAGGCTTTAGGGAATACAAAGCACTCCTTCATTGCCATCGCTCCCAGATCTACTTTGGCCTGAAGTGGTAGCACCTGATAGGGTCCTATCAATGGGTTAAATAGAACTAAACTATGTCCTTACGCTCAACTGAATTGTTTGAAATAGAACTGTTTATACGTATAAAATGGATTTGGCATTAAATAACCTACAATGATTGATGTGCCATAAAACCAAACCAAACCACGTCCCCTGGTCCTTTAAATGACATGCAATCCCATTTCAGAAATGATTCGGAGGATTTACTTGTTTTCTTCAGGCAGTCATCTTTATATGTTTCATTTGAACGGCACTATATAAAAGTTTCAGTTTCATCGCTTTGCTAAGTGAAGATTCTTGATTCATCAGTAAATATCACTTTCATTTAATTGTCCACACGCCGTGATGATTTCCCTTTATACCCACTTTAACTTTATATTCTTCTGTTTTAGTATTAGTGCTGTTTTTGTTTGTTGGTTGGTTGGTTGGTTTGATTTGCTGTATGTCATTTCTTTCAGTTCATTTCTTATTGATTTGTCACAAACATTGACTTCTGTTTCGACCCATTTGTTTGTTTTTGCTTTTATTTTGTTTTGTTTTTGTTTTGGTTTGGTTTTATTTACTTACTTATTTATTTATTTGTTTAAAAAATCGGGCCATTGGCCTACTGAGTAGAGTGTTCGCCATTGGTCCGGGAAACCGGGGTTCAATCCCAGGTCGAGTCATACCAAAGATTCAAAAATAGTACTTAATACCGCCTTGCTTAACACTCAACGTCCTCATTTAATAATCTCATCAAATACTTAAATTTTGGTTAATTTGATATAAACTTTAGATTAATAAAATTCATATTTGTATTTACAGCAATGATGGTTTATTCGATGTCTTAGTATGTTTACTATCAATTTTTATGGGTTTCCTTCTAATGATTTCATTATAAATCGGAAAATTAAAATGTCTTTTGACACAATCCACAGTGGATTGCCTTTTTGAATGAGTTTTGTGATCCTTTCCATTGTTTCATTTGAAAGTTCTTTTGTTTAAGTCATGTTCAATTGTTTTGTTTCTTTTAATTAGCAAACATTAACCGCTTGTTGATGTCTGCAAGAGCTGCCTTTTAACTATAAACTGATATGCACATCTTGGCTTCTGCTTGTATTCGCTTTTAAAAATGTTAATTACAAGATCACTCCATAATTTCTCCCCAATATTGAGTAATTTCATAATTTTCTCTACATGGCTTAGAAAAAAATTATGCCATCAATTTGAATAATGTTATCTAGTTTGTTTTAGGATATTCTATGAAGCGAGAACTTTCAATCTTTAAGTAAAAAATGTTTTTGCGTCTAATCTGTTATTAGTTTATTTACTGCTAAATAATTTTTTGAAAAATAAGTAAATATCCTTTAAGTGTGCTAATTCCATAATTTTTTGTCTGGGTTTGTGCGCACGTAAATTGTTTAGGAATGTTTAGGAGTCCCAGAAATCTGGAATTCATATATAAAAATTATTTTGCTTATTCTTTGCTTGTTGGTTTGTTTGTTGTTAATTTGTGTTGTTTTTTATTTTGTTTTTTATGTCTATTTTTGTTCGGTTTTTCGGGGGGTTATTTTTTTTTTGTTTTTTTTTTTGTTTTTTGAGGGGTTATTTTTATTTTGATTTGTTTTGATTTTTGTTTGTTTTTGTTTTGTTTTGTTTTGTTTTTTGTTTTTTGTTTTTTTGTTTTTGTTTTTTTTTCTTTCTTTTGGAGTTTGCATGAAACAGCGAATGTGAGCGACTGATGTTTGGAGAAGGAGAAAAATGTATATAACGTACATATGTATGCGATTTCATGTATGAAGGTGTGTGTGTGTGTGTGTGTGTGTGTGTGTGTGTGTGTGTGTGTGTGTGTGTGTGTGTGTGAAAGAGAGAGAGACAGTGACAGAGACTTAGACTTAGTTCTTATGAATTAACGTAGTCTTTTTAAAAAGATGCGAGGCGGATGTCTTCGTGGTTAAAGCAGGGGACTGCGGAATTGTAGTAAATGAGTTCGAACTCCAGTCGCGCTATTAGGTTCACTTTCGGACAAATACCTTTGGGAAAGGTATATGAACCCCCTTATCCTCCCTGCTATGGCTTAGATAGTACCATTACTGTTCTTCTGAGTTTGGCATCATATAACTCAAAAAGGTTGATATGCCATTAAATAACAAAACAAACAAACAATAAATAAGATGCAACCGTCTATTGGAGTAATTGTCTTTAAATAATTTCAAACCTAAATGCTATTCTTACAGACAATTTTTTTGTAATTCTAATTACAAATTCATTTTAACTTTACAATCTGATATTGAAAGAAAAAGTCCGTGCACGTTTCTTTACAATTGCAACCACCGTTTGTAAAGTTTTGTTATTTGATTATGCATGAAATATCCCTTTTTAAGTTTGCCTTCTACACTTGAAATACTACGACTATAAAAATGATCACTAAATGTATAAAAACGTTTTCAAAATTTCCCAAGGAAGAAATTTGTAAGATTTGGTTTCGGTCTTAATGGCATATCAATCTTCGTGGGTTATTTTATCCCAAAGCCATCCTAGTAGAAAAACAGTAGTGGTACTTATTTAAGACATTTACAATGGGAGGGAATAAGGGAGTTCATACCTTTCTCATGTGTCAGAAAGTGAGCGGAATGGCGCGATTGGAGTTCGAACTCGCTAACTACGATGTCGCAGTCATGCACGTTAGCCACTATGCAATGGGGACTTCCCCTTGCAAGATTTATACAGGAAATACGTCCGTCCTTGCAAAACGACGTAGTTGACACAATGTGATAGAATAAAGCAAGCTCACAATGCAATCATTTCAATAATTAAACTGAAATGAGGCTTATATTGCTGCATAAAACTTACATGCGCATAAATTCAACCCTCTTGTCCGGTGGGTTGTATCTTAATGAAGCACTCAGATGATAGATAGATAGATAGATAGATAGATAGATAGATAGATAGATAGATGAAAAAGACTGGGGTAGATAGATATGAACAGAATGAGATAGATAGATAGATAGATAGATAGATAGATAGATAGATAGATAGATAGATGAAAAAGACTGGGGTAGATAGATATGAACAGAATGAGATAGATAGATAGATAGATAGATAGATAGATAGATAGATATGAACAGAATGAGATAGATAGATAGATAGATAGATAGATAGATAGATGATATAGACTGGGGTAGATAGATATGAACAGAATGAGATAGATAGATAGATAGATAGATAGATAGATAGATAGATAGATAGATAGATAGATAGATAGATAGATAGATAGATGAAAAAGACTGGGGTAGATAGATATGAACAGAATGAGATAGATAGATAGATAGATAGATAGATAGATAGATAGATATGAACAGAATGAGATAGATAGATAGATAGATAGATAGATAGATAGATAGATAGATAGATAGATAGATAGATAGATGATATAGACTGGGGTAGATAGATATGAACAGAATGAGATAGATAGATAGATAGATAGATAGATAGATAGATAGATAGATAGATATGAACAGAATGAGATAGATAGATAGATAGATAGATAGATAGATAGATAGATAGATAGATAGATGAAAAAGACTGGGGTAGATAGATATGAACAGAATGAGATAGATAGATAGATAGATAGATAGATAGATAGATAGATATGAACAGAATGAGATAGATAGATAGATAGATAGATAGATAGATAGATGAAAAAGACTGGGGTAGATAGATATGAACAGAATGAGATAGATAGATAGATAGATAGATAGATAGATAGATAGATAGATAGATAGATATGAACAGAATGAGATAGAGCGAAAGAGAAAGACACATGAAAAGACTGGGATCGGTAAATATGAGCAGAACGAGATACGAGGATCATTAAATAAGTTTCCAGACGTTTTTCGGATGGGCACTTTTATTGATAGTACACACATGAAACTCTAGTCTCCTTCGAAGTAATCTGCTCCGGCTGCAATGCACTTGTTCTACCGTTCTAACAACTTCTGGAAGGCCCCATCGAAGTCCTCTTATGTAACCGTGTCAATGACCTTCGTCACAGCCTCTTTCATCTCCTCAATTGTCTCATAACGACAGCCTCTGAGCTTAGGGAATAAGTAAAAGTCACAGGAAGCAAGGTCTCGACTATAGGGAGGCTGAAGAAGTGTCTTGATGCCCATCTTCGTCAAATAATCAGTGACAACGATGGAGTAGTGGACTGGTGCATTTTCCTGGTGCATTGTCATTGCCACTGACCAGATTTGAAGAGTGCTGGCCTCTTCCGAGGGGATCTCTTCCTGAACTTCCTTAAAACCTCAACATAGTAACCCGAACCCTAACCCTTGGCCAATCAACTCTGGTCTTTTGACTTCCTTACTCCGCCAACACCTCTCATCATCCCTCACAGACTCCCTGCCTTTCTTGAATCTCTTATTCCACTCAAAAACCGATGCTCGATTCATGCAAGATGGCCCAAAAGCAGTCTGAAGCATTCCATACGTTTCTGTGGCATTTTTTCCAAGTTTAAAACAGAATTTTATTGCATACCGTTCTTCTAAAGTGTCCTCACGTCAAGATTGCATTTTTGAAATTCACCAGCTGTGACACTTAGGCTTTAGTAGGGTGTATTCCAATTGCTTCTGTAGCTGTTCATTTGAACCTGAAATCATAAAAATTGGTCAGTCATCTCATAAGATGTACAGCAATAACATACTGAAATTTCAAGAGTTTACGCCAATTTTAAATGCCTATACAAAAAAAGTCTGGAAACTTATTGAAGGCACCACATGGATAGATAGATAGATAGATAGATAGATAGATATGGACAGAATAAGAGAGAGAGAGAGAGAGAGAGAGAGAGAGAGAGAGAGAGATGCAAAGACTGGGGTAGGTAGATATGAACAGAATGAAATAGATAGATAGATAGATAGATTGTGAGAGAAAGAGAGAAAGAAAGTGTGTGTGTGAGAGAGAGAGAGAGAGAGAGAGAGAAAGAGAGACACATGAAAAGACAGGGGTCAGTAGATATGAGCAGAACGAGATAGATAGATAGATAGATAGATAGATAGATAGATAGATAGATAGATAGAATACAAATAGTTTATTTTTATTAAATAGGAATGATTAATTGAATCCATATAATTATGCACAAATTATTAGTATAAGATAAGAATACTTGAAACCATATAGATAGGCAAATTATTTGGATGTACTTACCTAAACCCTTCGCCGCTGCCTGGAGATTTCCTTCGGCCTCAGGGGGCCTTCCCCCCAGGCTTTTACCCCCTTCGGGGAGGTTGGGTTAATCGCCTGGCGCTTGAGGCGCCCCTAATAAGGGGAATGCCGACGGGGCCGTTGGCATTTTTGGGAAATGCCGGGCGCGTGTGGGCTACGGCCCTGCGCCCGGACCCACCGAAAAAAGGCCTTGTGCCACACTTGCCCGTTTGGTGGTGCGTGCAACAAATACCCCAAACCCTATGCCGCGAGCAGGATAGAGAATTCATTCTGCCTAACAATAGTAACCATATCTTAGGGTGGTGGGGAGAAAAAACGGACTATTACCTTACCCAACGGAATTAATGCGAAGTGAAACACAAACAGCACCGTCCAGGTTTGAACTTCGGTCGCCAATTCTATTAACTACGACAATTATCGTTATGCTAAGCATGCAAATTATTTCTTTTTTGATTTGATTAGGCTTTATGGTACATCAACCTTTGTAGGTTATTCAAAGCTAAATCCTCTTTATACATAAATGATTTGTAAACGCATAGTTTGTAGATAACATTTTTAAACGAGCCAGATCTCAATTCATTACATACTGTTAAATGGTTATCCATATGATTCGTAAGTCAATAGTCTGTAGATAATCTTATTTTCAAATGAGTCAGAGCAAATCTGTTTGCACATAAGTATTACTATTGTTTGTACAAAGTTAAATGGGTCCAATTATTGCTATGTATCACCAATAATTCAATTAGACAGTTATTTGTTTACATACAGTTAAATGATCAAACAATTCTATTTCTAACCATTCAATTTAACATAAGTCATTTGTTTGCACACAGTTTAAATGTCAAATAGTTCTATTTGGCCCATAGTTAGTACAACTACTCAGGACAGAGTGGAGCAATGGTAATGAAGGGGTACTCCACATTCCCCAAATCTCCAAGATTGGAGCCTCGCCATCAGATGGTTTGATATCATATCCAGGACACTACTTGGGGAAGAGATGCAGTAAATAGTTAGTTGAAGATATATTTTTTACAAACTATCATTTTACTCCTTTCGAGTTTTTTTTTTATACCAGCATCAGCGGATGAGCTTTCTCTGGAGTCTGAGTGAGAGTAAGTCTCCTTAAGTCTCAAGGACTCTTCTCGGTATTCTAGCCGATCTCAATAATACTGCCGTCTGTATGGTCTTGATTCTTCCTAAGATTTTGAGTTCCTCCAGTTTCCTTTTCAAGCTTTTGGAGACCATTCCAAGGATACCAATAACAAATGGCATCACTGTCACTTTCATGTTCCCCTGCTTTTTCAGCTCTCTTGCAAGATCTAAGTATTTGTCAAAATCCAACAGATAACAGGTTTTTTGTTTTTGTTTTTGTTTGTTTTGTTTTTTTGTTTTTTGTTTTTTTTGTTTGTTTTTTTTTTCTGTTTGGTTGTTTTAATTAACACTAGGTCTGGTCTTCAGGTCGAGTTCCGATGATCTGTTTGTATCCCAAAAGCACGGAGAATTTTATGCATCTCTTTTTTCTTGGACAGATTCTGGTTTGTGCTTATACCATTTGTTTTCTTTTTTTTTTTTTTTTTTTTGTTGTTGTTGTTGTTTTTTGTTTTGGTTTGGTTTGTTTTTTGTTTTTTTGTTTGTTTTTTTTTTTTTGTTTTTTGGCTTTTTATTATTATTATTTACTCCTTTAGAGTTTTTCATATCAGTGTTAGCTGATGGTTTCTCACTGGAGTTTGAGTGACAGCAAGTCTCAGCAAGTCTCCAGGACTCGTCTCAGGATTCTGGCCGTTCTTAGCAATGCTGTCGTTTGGATAGTCTCTACCCGTCCGCCAACTTCCAAGTCTTCCAGGCCTTTTAATAGTCCTTTAGTTATTGTGCCTAAGGCACCAATCACAATTGGCACAATCGTTACTTTCATGTTCCACAGCTTTTTCAATTCTCTAGCAAGGTCGAGGTACTTTCTTTTCACTTTCCTTCAGATTTATTCTGTGGTCCACCGGGACACCAAAGTCGACTATTATTATTATTATTATTATTATTATTTACTCCTTTAGAGTTTTTCACATCAGTGTTAGCTGATGGTTTTTCACTGGAGTTTGAGTTACAGCAAGTCTCCTCAAGTCTCCATGACTCTCCTCAGTATTCTGGCCGTTCTCAACAATGTCATCTGGATAGTCTCCACTTATTATTATTATTATTTTTTCACACCAACATCATTATAATTCCTGTGAGCTTCTTCTTAATTCACAGCAAGTCTCTTCGGGTGTCCCAGACTCTTCTCAATATTCTGGCCGATCTTAACAATGCTGTAATTCGGAAGGTCTCGATTCGTCTTCCAATTTCTAACTCCTTCAGTCCCCTTCCGAAACCTTTAAGGACCTTTCCAAGTTCACCAATTTACAATTGGTATTACGGTTACACTCATATTCCAGAGGATTTTTAGTTCTCTGGAAAGATCCAAGTCGATGTCTCTCTTTTCGTTTTCTTTGATTTTCACTATGAGACCCACCGGGACAGTCCACTCTACGGCAGGTTATTATTTTACTCATTGCGAGGTTTTCACATCAGAGTTAGTTTCATTGGACTTTCAATAACAGCTAATCTCCTCTGGTGTCTAGGACTTTTCTCAGTATTGGGGCCGATCTCTGCAAAGTCCACTATACAGCAGGTTATTGTTATTATTTTACATTTAGCGATTTTTTCAAATCAACATTAGCTGGTGGGCTTTCACGGGAGTCTGAGTGACAGTATCATTATTATTATTAGCTACTTAAAACCTTATAATAGGTTCACATTAAGGCTAATTCAGACAAGTTTTAGATGCATTCTATCTCCCATCCTTTGTGTTTTACTGTCCTTCTCACTCTAAAATGATGTCTGCCTAACTGCCATTTCTCAATCTCTCAGTAACCACAAGGAGAAGTAGAGGGCTCTCTCCCTTCCTCCTAATATACTCTTACACTTCTTATGTCACGGTAAAGTGTCCCGCTACAAGGGAATCCCCTTCTTCTGAACGGTCGCACAACCTAAAAAAATGTTTAACTTAAAAAACAATTTAGAAACTTGTTTTAAAAAATAGGTTACTACTATTCCTTAAAGTCCTGATATATTATAAAAATCAAATATTTATTCGAAATATCAATTAACCTTTTGAGATTTAGAGAGTATCTGAGATCTTAAAAAAATACTTGGAGCTAGCCAGAGAGCCAAAAAAATTATGAACTTGAACGTGTCATTGATAACCTTCATAGCTGGAATCCTGGGAATAAGGACCCCGAAAAAGACATAAGGGGAACTGGAGATCAGAGGAAGAATCGAAACCTTTAAGGCGAAAGCACTGTTTAGATCAGCTAGTAAATACAATAAGTTACTACTGATGCAAAAAAAATTAATAATAATAAATTTTAAAAACTTTATGAAAAATAATCAATTTAAATGTCTAAACAAATAATCAATTTAAATGTCTAAAAAAAAAATCAATTTAAATATCTAAAGAAATAATCAATTTAAATGTCTAGAAAAAATAATCAATTTAAATGTCTAAAAAAAATAATCAATTTAAATGTCTAAAAAAATAATCAATTTAAATGTCTAAAAAAATAATCAATTTAAATGTCTAAAAAAAGTAATCAATTTAAATGTCTAAACAAATAATCAATTTAAATGTCTAAAAAAAATAATCAATTTAAATGTCTAAAAAAATAATCAATTTAAATGTCTAAACAAATAATCAATTTAAATGTCTAAAAAAAATAATCAATTTAAATGTCTAAAAAAATAATCAATTTAAATGTCTAAAAAAAGTAATCAATTTAAATGTCTAAACAAATAATCAATTTAAATGTCTAAAAAAAATAATCAATTTAAATGTCTAAAAAAAATAATCAATTTAAATGTCTAAATCATCAGATCGTGAGAGAAAAAAATGAAATTAATTTTTTTTTTCTTTTTCAGAAAGGAGGAGTTGCATCTCCCATGTTATCAAATAAGCTAGCAGGGTATCATGAAGTAGGGCTCTCCTTACTTTGATTTCAATTTAATTACAGGAAGTTAATTTATTATTAATGCTACCGAAGCTTCAATTTTTAAAATAAGGTGACGATATCCAGGTAAAAGCTACTGTTGACCTGGCTTCCCGGAGTCACCTGGCGTTTGTGCCCGTTGGGTGGTAAGTTGATCATCTGGCCCCAGAGGCCTTCACCTCCGTGAACTACCTGCATAGCTGGACTAAGTTTATCGCTTATCGCCTCAGGTACCTCTAAAGCGGAATGCTGAAGGAATCAAGCATTTCTTCTGTCGGCCATGAGTCTCCACTCGTTTGTGGCCCCTTTCATAAAATGACTTCAGGTTAAATGTGAGCTGGTGGGAGGTCGGATAAATACATCTAATTAACTCAAACAGATCTATTTCGCCCATAAATGGAACTGAACGGGTACCGCCTGTTCGAGTCAGAGTGGAACTGGGAGTAATGACAACAAAGAAGTGACTCCATATTTATCAGCGCTCAAGAAATTGAACCTCTCCTTCGGGTGCGCTTATTGTCATAATTAAGACACCATTTTTGGTTTTAGGGGTTTTTTTATCTCTTGTCCCCCCCCCCGCAGCAAGAGATACAGTTGGCGTATTCTATGCCACATCTATTGAGTGACTTTAATATTATGTGCCCCTACAACCGATTCATCTACATTTAGGTTTGGTTTGGTTTGGTTTGGTTTGGTTTCTTTGTTTAATAGCATATCAACCTTCATGGGTTATGTAATGCCAAAGAAATCCAATCGTGTTCACTTTCGGACTAATATCCCTGCGAAAGGCATGAACTTTCTTATTTCCCCAAGTATGAGTTGAATAGTACTCCTATTGTTCTTCTACATTTTGGTTTTGGCATTAAATAACCCAGCAAGGGTTGGCATGTGGTAAATCCAATCAACTAACCAAGGTTTTCGGAAGTACTTTCATCGTTTATAGCTGTCTTCACGTTCATTCATTCAGATTGATTTCCTTTCAGGAAAAAAAGGCGCTGTGTTTGCAGTTTACAAATTCCACCGCATAAGTTCACTGCATGTAGGAGACAAACGTTACCACAGAAGCCGATGACGGAGCAGTTTTTACTCTGTGACTATACTCCCACATCTATCTATCTATCTATCTATTTCTTTGACGCTAAATTGGCCGATTAAGTAAATACTGTCTGTCTTTCTCCTTTACATTGCTTCTTCCTTTACTCGCTCTCTCTCTCTCTCTCTCACACCTACTCACTCTCTCGATCCCACTAGTTGCCTAACACTCAATTGGTTGATATAAAAGAAACCTTGTTCTTTTGTGTGTGTGTGTGTGTGTGTGTGTGTGTGTGTGTGTGTGTGTGTGTGTGTGTGTGTGTGTGTAAAGGATACAATAAAAGATATATATATATATATATATATATATATATATATAGGGTGGAACGATAAAATTGTCGCCCTAGAAAAGACGACATGATGCCATTTCCGTTTAATGAAAACCGGTTTTCTTTTTTCTTTTTCTTTTTTTTTTTTTGTTGCAGACCATCTATTAGTTGGCCAGTTGTGTACAAATCCCAAGAGCGATAGGAGCCTTCTACCATGTCTGAAACTGACACAATGTTCAACGAGCAAGATGCGCCGCTGTACAACTCATGCTCTCTACCGATCCAAGTTATGACAACAGGACCATTGCCAGCACCCTAAAAATGCAAATCCGGACGGTTCAACGCTTGAGGGCACAGCTCAACGCATCAGACGACCCTTCGTACGGCTACGGTTATGGTCTTTGGTGTGGTTTCAAGTGAGGGCCACATCATTCTACCTCACATCTTCGAAGTCAGCTGGAAAGTCAACATCAAAGTGTACCTGGATGTGCTGAAGAGTGTGGTGATCCTCTGGTGCAATCAGGTGACCGGTAGCAGACCTTGGGTGTGGCAACAGGACTCGGCGCCGGCCCACAGTCCAAAGAGACCCAGGCTTGGTTCAGAAGGAGTGCTACGACTTTGTACCCTTCTCTCACTGGGCCTCTCCTCCCCCGACCTGAACCCGCTGGAATACTTCGTTTGGTCATACGTCGAGAACATCACCAACATGACCTCCCACAACACCAAAGCCAGCCTGATCACCGCCATTCGCCGAGCTCCCGCCGGCGCTTGTGGAAAAGCATGCTCCCAGTTCCGGATCCGTATCGAGGCGGTGATTGAGGCTGAAGGGGGGCTACAGTGAATAGATGTCAGCTCTACTACATAATCAAGTTACCTGAATTGATTTTTTCAATAAAAGTTTTAAAATAAAGCTGTAGGGTTGTTTTCTTTAGGACGACAATTTTATCGTTCCACCCTGTATATATATATATATATATATATATATACCGGCATACATATAACGTTATTCAGAATTACCTAAAGATAAATAACACCATTCTCTCTCACTCAACAAAACCCTCCTCTCTCTCTCTCTCTCTCTCTCTCTCTCTCTCTCTCTCTCTTTCAACTGGTTGATAAAAAGCCAAAGCCGTTTTGTGCGTGTTTATGTAAAGGATACCTGTGTACATATATATATATGTGTGTGTTTGTATGTATGTATGCGTGTGAGTGCGTACGTAGCTGTATGTATAAGATACATCGTCATAAGAAGTAAATTTCCCTCTCTCTCTCTCCTATATATATATATTGTCATCCACAGACAGACTGTTTCGTTCTATCAGAACTCTTCAGTGTGGCTCGACCCGCAGGACGCTCGAAGCCGGGATCGAAACCCGTCCAACTTTACGATAGGCTTCAGACCACACGGCTACAAGCGGACTATGTTGGCTAATGGAATTTTAATGTATTTTATTTTTAGCAACAGCAGCAGCAGCCTTTGTTTACATTTTTTTATACCCTATCGGCTACCAGAGTGCTCAATTATTACGAAGAGCTTTGCATTACGCTAGGGGCGGCCGACAATTCCTTCGCCAGAGTGCTCAACCCCCATTGGGGAGCGTCCTATCTCGCTTGTATCTTACCTCTCAACTGGTTCTTTAAAAAATGTCTTATTATATGTGTCCGCCTGCGCGCGCATTTGTGTAGATGTGTTGAAGGTTGTTTGGGCTTTATGGCATATCAACCTTTGTAGGTTATTTAATGTCAAATCCATTTTTATACAAATTAAAATTCTATTTCAAACAATCCAGTTTAGCATGATTAGCAGTTTAATTATCAAATATTTCTATTTCAAGCTATTCAGTTTATTCAAACAGTTCTAATTCAAACAATTCAGTTTCGCGTAAGTAAAGTTTCTATGTCAAAAACAGTTCTCGTAAGTACAGTTTCAATGTCAAAAACAGTGCTATTCCAAACAAATCAGTTTAGCATAAGTACGCAGTTTAAATATCAAAGCAGTTCTATTTCAAGTAATTTAGCTTTGCATGAGTATGCAGGTTAGTTCTATATAACCTATAGATAGGGCCTTATCAGGTGCTACCACTCCGGACCAGAGTGGACCTGGGAGTAATTGAAATGAGGGAGTAATTCTCATTCCCCAAAGCCCCAGCATCACTTGAACCTCAGCATCACATTGTTTAGTGTCATATCCAGGACACTCGTTGGGGGTTCTTACAAATGTCAGCACTAATTGATTGGGCAAGTGTGTGTGTGTGTGTGTGTGTGTGTGTGTGTGTGTGTGTGTGTGTGTGTGTGTGTGTGTGTGTGTATGTGAAGTATAAATATGAAGATATAAGGAGAAAAAATATATATATAGATACATACATATCGTTCTTCTTCGAAATACCTTAAGGTGAAATGTTCCTATCTCCTTGTCCAAACAGAAATAGTTTCAATGGATGCCTATGGATATTATATTGACTATTATCCTGGATAAACAGTTGCTCCAGTCAGATGCGTTTATTATCTTAAAGACCTCAAGGAGACTTTCAGGCATTCTTATCAAAACGGATGGTTAAATCATTAGTCAGTTTAGTAGACAATGTAGCCGGTTAGAAAATTAGCACCTTTTCCAGATGATATGTTCATAATGTCCTCTCACATAGAATGAATCGCTCAAAATCGTTATGCTTTCAGGCTCGAATCCACGCCTCGCATACGAGGTCCGTCCGCAAAGTAATTCTATATTAACGAAAAAGTTCCCCTTCGATGTACTCTCCCTTGCGACCTCACACTCTTATTCTGAGGTCTCTTGAAAAAAAATGTAAAGTATTTTTGAGTGATCTTCATCAGCTACCTTGTCGCATCCTACTTAAGATCATACTCAGCGTTTCAACGGCAATTTAAAAAAAAATCTTTGTTGAAAGTTGCAGTGGATATTTATTTATTTTATTATTCATTTATTTGCAAAAGATTAATTAAAATTAAGAATAAATAAAACTGCACAAGATTGATCCATTGTTTATGTTTGTTTGTTTGTTTTGGTATATGACATCAATCTTTGTAGGTTATTTAATGCCAAATCCATTTTTATGCAAATAAACAGTTCTATTTCAACCAATTCAGTTTAGTATAAGTATAGTTTTTGTTTACACACAGCTAAATGTCAAAACAGTTTTAATTCAAAATATTCAGTTTAGCATAAGTACAGTTTCAGTGTCAAAAACACTTCCATTTTAAACAAATCAGTTTAGCATACAAAAATAGTTCCATTTCAAACAACTCAGTTTTGCATAAGTTCACAGTTTAATTGTCAAAAACATTTCTATTTCAAACAATTCAGTTTAGTCTAACAATTCTATTCAAACAATTCAGTTTAGTATAAGCATAGTTTTTGTTTACACACAGTTAAATGTCAAAACAGTTCTATTTCGTCTGCTATCATTATTTTGTTTCTTCTCGTTCATTTTTCTTCCCAATATTTCAGTTGTTGTTTAATGAAGTATTTTCTTTTATTTCTTATTTTTGTTTTTTGTTTTTACTTTAGCGTAAGTTTAGTTTCAGTGTCAAAAACAGTTCTATTTCAGACAATTCAATTTAGCAAAAGTATGTCGTTTACATGTAAAACAGTTCTATTTCAAGTAATTCAGTTTAGCATAAGTACACAGTTTAGTTCTATATGACCCAGAGATAGGACCCTATCAGGTACTACCACTCCGGGCCAGGGTGAACCTATGAGTGATTGCAATGAAGGGGTGCTCTGCATTCCCCAAAGCTCCAGCATTAGAACCTCACCATCAGATTGTTTAGTGTCATATCTAGGACACTCGTTGGTGAGGTCTTACTTCTCTGCAGATGTGCAGTCGGTGTATTCTATAGCCCCAGCAGACTGGGCAAGATTAATTGTTTAATTTCAATGACAAGTTAAACAGTCAAGGGTGGTTTTATGTCTAGAGGTTAAGGAATCGTATTAATTGTACGTTTATATTTACATTTTTTATCTTAAGAAATTTATTTATCGGGCAGGATATGACACAAGGTCAATTTTTTTTAATCGGCGTTTAACAGGTTTGAATTCAGAGTTTTCCTTCTCCTAGACTAGTTGCCTCACCAAGGCTGGAGAACCTAGTCTGTCTTACTATTTACCCATAGCTGGAGGAAGAATAATTGGATTCATACCTTTCCCAAGGGTATTAGTGCTATGTGAAATGCAATCAGCCTCGTAGATTTGAACTCGTGTCGCCGTGTCCATTTCCTGCGAGGATAACCATTACACCACGGGCACCGCCACAATTATTTATTAATTTGTTTATTTATTTATTTGGTCCGATTGAATGCGAATATTTTTTTTTAATTTGATTTTTATCACTGAGAATATTCGCACAATTGACCTCATCTTTATTGTTATACTGATAAAGTTTCGGCCAACATGATAGTAGAGAGTAATATCTCATTAGACGATGGAGACATCAGCTTTATAAGTCCCAAAAATTCGCTCTGAATTGTCCGGCAAGGACATATGGCGTTTGGTTCACAAGTGCTCCTGGGGGAAAATCAATTGGAGTTTGCAGGTTCAATCCCAACTACAGATAAGAATATCAATGAATACTTAACACTTTTACTCGGTGTAGTTCGAGGTTCTGTATTCTCACTCAAATTCGACGTGAAACGCCAGAAGAGGGCAGGAGGACATATCCGCCCAAAGGTTGTAAGTATAACAATGAAGATAAGGTCAATACTCCGAATACTCAAAGTGATAAAAATTATCAAGCTTCATCTCCGAAATTTAGACAAATAAGATCAATTTGATCCTTACATAGAACCCTAACAAGTTCTAGCCCAGTCGGCTGGGGCCATAGAATACACTCACTGCATCTCTGCAAAGGGGTAAGTCTCCGCCACCCACAACGAGTGTCCTTGATATGACCTTAAACTATTTGATAGTAAGGCTCCAGTAATGCAGGAGCTTTGGGGAATGTGGAGTACCCCTTCATTGCCATCGCTCCCAGGTCTACACTGACCTAGAGTGGTAGCATCTGATAGGGTCTTATCTATGGGTCAAATAGAACTTTTTAACATTTAAACTGAATGCAAACAAATGACTTAAGCTTAATTTGAATTGAGAAAAAACTGATCATTTAACTGTGTGTAAAGAAAGTGATGTTTAATTGAATTGTTAGTGATACATGGCAATACTTTTATATATTTACCAACCCCTCCACTCGGGCAGGATATGACACAAGGTCAGTTTTTAAGCGGAGTTTAACAGGTTTGAATTCAGAGTTTTCCTTCTCCTAGACTAGTTGTCCAACCAAGGCTGAAGAACCTAGTCTGCCCTACTATTTACCCATAGCTGGAGGGAGAATAATTGGATTCAAAATGGCTTGATGTGTTTTATTGTTGTCGCTAAATTGCTGTTATTGTTTTTTGAAGGGTTGGCAATACTTTTAACTGTGTGCAAAAGAATGAGCTTCAGCTCGTTTAAAAACCTTATAAATCATATATATTTAATATATATATATATGTGTGTGTGTGTGTGTGTGTGTGTGTGTGTGTGTGTGTGTGTGTGTGTGTGTGTGTGTGAAGAGGATTTGGCATTAAATGACGTACAATACGTGATGTGCCTTAAAACGAAACCAAATTTTAAACAAACAATTTATGGTTTCAAGTAATTATTTCAATTTAATTAATTGTCATGTTTGCCCACAGTTATATGGATTCAAGTAATACATAATAACCCCTAATAAACAATTATAGCTTGAACTAACTGTTCTTACTATAAAGGCTTTATAGTCATATGATATGTATTCGTATTTAATCCAAATAATTTGTACCCAGCTATTTTTTCGAGTATTGCTTCGTAATACTAATAATCAAATGGTTTCAAGTAATTATTTCGAATTTTATTATTGTCATTTGTTAGCGGACATTTATATGGTTTCAAGCAACAAAGAATAATAATCTCTTGTAAACGATTATAGCTTCAGATCATCATCACGTCGCGCTGTTAGCACGGATCTCCCTAACCCTCTCTTGCTAACAGTCTCTATCGTCCATCGCTCCCGGGAGATCTTCAAGGCTATATCATATATTGGTACAGAACTGTTGTCTATAGGTTCTAGCTGGTTGTCCTGCCTTTGCTCGTCCATGTGATGGATGGAGTCCACAGGAGTGTGTCGCTAATGAGTTCGTCCTTACTTCTCTAGCAGTGTTCTGCATGTCTGGTTCGTCTAACTTGGATAGTTTTCGTGATGGGTGGTAGGTGGCCGTATAGCTACTGTTTTGTGGGGTGTTGCCTCCAGGACTTGTTCAATTTCTTAATACAAATAATAAACAGTTATATGGCATCAAGTATTCCTATCGAATACGAATAACCTTTTAAAAGATCTATTTGACTCATAGATGGTATCCTAACAGGTATTACCGATCCGGGTCAGAGTAGACTTAAGCGTAATAGCAATGAAGGAGTACTCTACATTCATCAGAACTTCAGAACGTTTTTTTCTTTTTTCTTTTTTCTTTTTTCTTTTTTTTTTTTTTTTTTTTTTTTTGAGAGGTGGGATCTTAGGACTCTGCAGAGGATATAGACAGCGTATTCTAAGCCCCACCAACAGGTGTGGAGAATCTCCTTTAGCAATCATTCTAGATGCAACAGTCACCCAGTGCTCAAACTCGGTCAAACTGATTAACACCACAGAAGAACGTCGACTCACACATACGCATTAAGGTCCACTCTATCTAGTTATCAAGGCCACACCACTGGTTTTTGAGATATTCAAAATGGCTTGGTATGTTCTGAACAGACACCGTGATTATGATCTGGTTTTTTTCTATCTATTTAATCGGTGCTTTAAAATACAGGATGACTAAAGAATAATACCGTATTTCTAAATTCTAATAATGTATTACTTAATTATAATTTTTGCAAGAAATGAATTTTAAGTATTTTGAAGTCGAGAAATACTTTTCAATCACCCTGTCGACTTGTAGTTTCTGGACGAACTTTACACTCAGACTGGAAAAGTCTGAATTCAAATCAACTGTAAACCGCTTAAGAATTGACCATGTGTTGCAATCTACTGATGGTGTTGGTGGTGGGATATATACTTACTTACAAAGATTTTCTTTTTTTGTTTTGTTTTTGTTTTTCGTTTTCGTTTTTGTTTTTGTTTAACTTAACTATTTTTGTCAACAAAAACCATTCCATGTAGATATCAATAAAAATTTTAGGTTGTATCGGGGATTTTAAAAGTACAAGAAACACGAGTAACATTTCTTGCTGTTAATCTTGTGAAAATTGAAAATTCACTTATACATATCTTTATTTGATATATATATATATATATATATATATATATATATATATATATACGTTTTTTCTTAATGTAATGCTCACTCGATGGATAAAAACTCACTTAGACATTCCACTGCCAACTGAGTAACGTCTGCACCATATAGCCATGCAAGCAGTTTTCAAGATATTCAAAATGGCATGATGTGTTTTGTTGTTGTCACTAAATTGCTGTTATTGTTTTTTGAAGGGGTTCTTTTGCTTGTTTGCTTGTTTTTTTGTTTTTGTTTTTGTTTGTTTGTTTGTTTTTTGTCGTTGCTGTTTTTTGTTGTTGTTGTTTTTTTTTTTTTTAATTTTGTTTCGTTTTTTTGCTGTCGTTGTTTTTTGAAGATTTTTTGTTTGTTTGCTTTTTGCTTTTGTTTGTTCGATTTTTTTTTTGGGGGGAGAGGGTCTTAGTTGTTTTTTGGGTTAGTTTTTTGTTTTGTTTTGTTTTTTTGCTATTGTTGTTCTTTTTTGGGGTTTTTCGTTTATTTGTTTTTGTTTTTGTTGTTGTTTTTTTTGTTGTTTTGGGGCTTGTTTTTTGTTTTTTTCCTATTGTTGTTTTTTGAGAGGGGTTTGTTTGTTGGTTGGTTTTTTATTTTGTTCTTGTATTTTTGTTTGTTTTTTGTTGCTGCTGTTTTTTGTTGTTTTCGGGTTTGTTTTTTGCTTAGTCTGGTTTTTTGCTATTGTTGTCGTTTTTTGAAGGTTCATGGTTGTTTGTTTGTTTTGTTTTTTGCTTGTATCTTTTTTGTGGTTGTTTTTGCGTTTTTTTTTATTTTTTGCTATTCTTGTTGTTTTTAAGGATTTTTGTTTGTTTGGTTGGTTTTTGTTTTTTGGTTTTTGTTTGTTCGTTTTTTGTTGTTGTTCTAGTTTTTTTGCTTTGGGGGCTTATTTTTGTGTTTTTCATTGTTTTTTGGGTTTACTTTTGCTTTATTTTTGTTCTTGTTTTGCTATTGTTGTTGTTTTTTGAAGATTTTTTGTTTGTTTGTTTTGTTTTTTTTCCTGGTTTGTTTTTTGTTGTTGTTTTTTATGTTTTTTGTTTTTATTGTTATTGTTGTTGTTTTAGAGGGTTTTTGATGTTTATTTGTTGTTTGTTGTTTTTTTTTGGGGGGGGTTGTTTTGTCTTTTTTGTTTTGCTATTGTTGTTGTTTTTTAAAGATTTTTGTTTGTTTTTTTTATAATTGTTTTTTGTTTGTTTTTTATTGGTATCGTTTTTTCGCTTTTTGGGGGGCTGTTTTTAGCTTTGTTTTGTTTTTGTTTTTTTTTGTTTTTTGCTATTGCAGTTGTTTTTTAGGCGTTTTCTGCTTGTTTGTTTGTTTGTTTGTTTCTTTCTTTCTTCTTTGTATTTTTTGGGGGAGTATTTGTTTTTTGTTTTTGGAGATTGTTTTTAGTTGTTTTTGCTATTTGTTGTTTTTTGCTACTTGTTGCTTTTTAGGCGTTTTCTGTTTGTTTGTTTGTTTGTTCTTTGTTTTTTGGGGGGGTCTTGTTTTTTGTTTTTGGGGCTTGTTTTTTATTTTGTCTTTTTTTGTTTTGCTATTGTTGTTGTTTTTTAAAGATTTTTTGTTTGTTTTTTTTATTATTTTTCTTTTGTTTGTTTTTTATTGATGCTGTTTTTTTGTTTGGTTTTTGTTTTTAGCTTTGTTTTGTTTTTGTTTTTTTTATTTTTTTTGCTATTGCAGTTGTTTTTTAGGCGTTTTCTGTTTGTTTCTTTGTTTCTTTGTTTGTTGTCGTTGTTATTTTTTATTGTTTTTGGGGGTTGTTTTTCGTTTTGTTTCGTTTTGCTATTGTTGTTGTCTTTTGAGGGTTTTTTGTTTGTTTTTTGCTGTTGTTTTTTGTTTGTTTTTTGTTTTCTTTTCTTTTTGCTATTGTAGTTGTTGTTCTCATCCCTCTAGTTATGGGTAAAATACTACCAGTACTGTTCTTCAACAAGGATGGCTTTGACATAAAATAACCCCGAAGCTTGATAGGTCATTAAACAAAGAAACCAAACCTTATAATAAAATCTCAAGCAGAGTTTCTCAAAGTACTCCATATAGATCCTTAAAAGAGTGAGACACTGAGAGGAAGAGGCAGAATAGAAAAAGATAGATTAGTTGCGTTTTGTGGCATATCAACCCTTGAGCGTTATTTAATGTCAAATCCTTTTCATATATATATATATATATATATATATATATATATATATATATATATTACAATTTGTGTGCGAATATTTTGTTGGTAACATTGATTTTAAACGAGTCATTGTTCATTTGTTTGCACACAGTTAAATGGTTTCAAAAATTTTACATGATTAAATAACTCTATCTGACACATAGATTGGACCCTAACAGGTACTACCACTCCAGATCAGAGTGAACTTAGGAGTAATAGCAATGAAGGAGTACTCCGCATTCCCCATCCAGTTGAAGGGAGAATAATTAGAATCATACTTTTCTCATGTGTATTAGCCCGGAGTGAAATGCAAACAGTCTCGTCCAGGGCTTGAACTCGTCTTGCTGCGTCCATTTCCTCCGGCGATAACCACTACAACACGGCACATCCCTTCATTTGTTGACCAGTTTCATTGTTCTCTCTGACCATAAACTTGTTTTTTTAGGTAAACCTATAAAACCTACATTGGTAGATCTTTTCTATCAAACGTCCTCTTGGTGGCACTTACAATACACGGACTATCTCCTGTAGAGAGGTAAGACCTATCCCAGCCCAATTGGCTGGGGACGTAGAATATACCGGCTGCAACTCTGCAGAGGGATAAGACCCCCACCTCCAGTGAGTGTCCTGAATATATGACATTAAACCATCTGATGATGAGGTTCTAGCCTTGGAAATTACGGGAATGTAGAGTACCCCTTCATTATCCTCACTCTCAAGTCCACTCCCACCCGGTGTAATAGCACCTGATAGGGTCTTATCTATGGGCCAAATAGAACAAGCTGTGTGCAAACAATTGGCTGTTATATAGCTATACTTGAAACCATTTAACTGTCTGGAAAAAAGAGATTAGTCTCGTTTAAGAATGTTATCTATAAAATGTGTTTGCAAACCATAAATATATTTAATATATATGTATAAACAGGATTTGGCATTAAATAACCTACAATGGTTGATATGCCATAAAACCCAACCAAACCAAATCTTATGTATTTAATATATATGTAGAAAGATGGTTTGATATTAAATAACCTACAACGGTTAATATGCCATAAAACCTAACCAAACCAAATCTTATGTATTTAACATATATGTATAAAGTGGTTTTGGCATTAAATAACCTACAATGGTTGATATGCCATAAAACTCAACCAAACTAAATCTTATATATTTGATGTAGAAAGAGGGTTTGACATTAAATAAACTACAATGGTTGATATGCCATAAAACCCAACCAAACTAAAGACCCACCAAAGAAACTGGCGCATGATACCAAACTGTATTTGATAGTGAGGCTCCATTTTTTTTAGACCTGGTGAGTGTGAATTCCCCCCTTTATTGCCGTTACTCCCAGGTTCTCTTGTAGTATACTATCACTGAGTCTTAACAACACCAAAGGAACACGTATATATGAAAATAAAATCTTATATTTTTATTCGTCGATGGTGACACTTGTGTGGAGTAGTAGAGTGATCGGAGAGAGAGAGAGAGAGAGAGAGAGAGAGAGAGAGAGAGTTTGCACGGAGGGGCTGTCGAGAGTTGAAATTGTCACCGGGATCAGCTTCAGGACCAAATTCTCGATCTTCTATAATCTTATTACTCCCACGTGACCACACGCAACGCTTGCCTCTCATTGGTCACGGCCCATACCAACGCAATGCTTGCCTTTCACTGGCCACGCCTTACACTCACGCAAAGCTTGTTTCCGGGATCGTTTTGTTGATTTTACATAGGGCCGGATGTATCTGTCAACAACATCTACCAGATTCATCGCAGGTCAAGGTGATATATTACACACTCAGACTCGGAGTGGTAGTACCTACTAGGGTTTCATTTACGGGTCATATAGATCTGTCTGAAAACTATTTGTATTACATAAGAATACCATATAATTGTATACCATATAATTGAATATAATAAGAATACCATATAATTGAATACCATATTACATATAATTGTATTACATAAGAATACCATATAATTGTATTACATAAGAATACCATATAATTGTATACCATATAATTGAATATAATAAGAATACCATATAATTGAATACCATATTACATATCATTGTATTACATAAGAATACCATATAACTGTATACCATATAATTGAATATAATAAGAATACCATATAATTGAATACCATATTACATATAATTGTATGACATAAGAATACCATATAATTGTATACTATATAATTGAATATAATAAGAATACCATATAATTGTATACCATATTACATATAATTGTATTACATAAGAATACCATATAATTGTATTACATAAGAATACCATATAATTGTAAATTATTTGTATTAAGAATACTTACTTAAAGCTATAATTGTTTTGTATTCTGGATATGAAACTAAACTACATCTGATGGTGAGACTCCAGTCTTGGAGCTTTGAGGAATGTGGAGTACTTGCCATTACCCCTACGTCCGCTCTGTCGCGGAGGGGTAATACCTGTTAAGGTCCAATCGATGGGTGTAATAGAAATATTTGATCATTTTCTGCGCTTGAAACTATTTAATTATGGGCAAAAAAATGAAAGATGTTAAATTTAATTGTTACTGATACATAGCAATACTTGGAACTATTTAATTATGTGCAAACAAATAAAAAATGTTGAATCGAATTATTAATGTTAAATAGCAATACTTGATACTATTTAAGTGTGTGCAAATAAAATTGTTTTAAATGGTTTCAATTATAATTATCTAACAATACTTGAAACCAATTAGATGTGCGCAAAGAAATTAGCTTTTGCTCGTTTAAGAATAATGTTACATTCAAACTATTCGTTTACAAATCATGTATTATATTATATTATATTATGGTTCAATCCCAGGTCGCGTCATATCAAAGGCTTTAAAAATGGTACTTGATACCTCCTTGCTTAACACTCAGCAATATAAGGTACGTATCAAGGGTAAAGTGGGGCAATCCTAGGAAAGGAGTAGCGCCTCCCCTACTCTTTGGTGTAGTAGCTATTGAAAAGGGAGCCTTCTGGTCGCCCTCGACTACAGTTGCCAACTTTACTTACTTTACCTATATATGTATAAATAGGATTTGGCATTAAATAACCAATAAAGGTTGATATACCATAAAACACAAGCAAGCAACCAACCAATTATAATCATTTACTGAGGATTCTTATGAGTTATTTGAAAGCATACAACTATGTGCCAGCAAATAACTATGATTAAATAGGACTTGAAACCATATTATTAGTATTAAATAGTAATAAATAGTAGACCTTTGTGCAAATTATGCGTGTTAGATAAGAATATTTGATATCACATAACCATATATAAAAATAAGAATCTACCATGAATGCGATTCCCTAACCTCTTAGTATAAAGTAACCCTAGACAACCTGACATGCTGTTAAAATCAATCCATCAATCAATCAATCATTAATCTATTTATCTTTTGTGTATTTATTTAATTATTTATGAGCTATCCCTCGTGTATTATTTTCTTTCAGTGCAATATTTCAAATTTTACTACGAATCCACAAGGAGGAGTCTCCGTAGCATAGAGGATAACGTGCTCGACTGCGACATTGTTGTAAGCGAGTTCAAACTCCAATCATGCTATTACATTCACTTTCGGACAAATACCAAAGAGAAAGGAATAAATCCCCTTCTCTCCCAAGATTTGGATTAAATAGTCTTACTACTGTTCTTCTACAAGGATATCTTTGGCTTTAAGTAACCAACGAACGTTGATATGCCATTTAAACAAAGAAACCAAACCAAACCAAATGAATCCATGGTTTAAAAAATAATTTCCCACAGCCCAGATGCCTGCTCTTAAGCGGATTTTATGAACCAACGTTTTTACTAGATGAGCCTTGGTATACTCCCCTCTATGTTTTCAACTGTAATATATCCACATAATATCAAGTGGTGACTGTCTTTACAGTAAACATGACTCAACGTTTATCGGCAGGAGGTTCACTTAGCGATGCAAAAACTAAAAAAAAATAAAAATCAAAACAGGAACCACGAAACACGATCGCTTCACTAAATGGGTGGAGTGAAAAAATGGGAATGAAACACTGTAAATGAAATAAGAAAGAAAATTTTTCTCATGTATAATGTGTCTGTTTTTGTTTTTGTTGTTGTTGTTTTTTTGTTTTTTGGTGGGGGGTAGTTTGTTTGGGTTTTTTTTTTTAAATAATTATTTCTCTTAAATATTTTCTCGTCTTCTTTCTTTCTTTCTTTTTGCCGGGGAGAGCTAAGAGATAGAGAAAAAAGAAGAAAAAATACTGAGAAAGGAAAATATACGAAGAGATCGAGATATAAGAATGAAGAGGTTCAAGAAAAAATAAGAAGTGAAAGTAGATACATCTGCATAAAGAAAGACGCAGCAAGGGATCTGACTTTTAGGGCGGAAAAACAAAAGACGGACGGACGGACAGACAGACAGATATATCAAAAATAAAATAAAAATTTAAAAAAGATTTCTGAGTAAGAGATCAACATTAAGAATTGATGAAATCGTGCAGACAGACAGACAGACAGACATGAATATACAGGGCGTGATGGGTAAACTATCGTCTGAATTACGCTGAAGTGAAAATAACACTGACATCTCACTTTATCGGATATAATACCCAAAACTACATGAAAATATTTTGAAATGCTATACTTTAGATTAATTCAAAGAAATTGCCATTGGCTTCAACCGCTTCTTCTAGAGGACTTTGGAATATCCTGCAAGCCTTTCCGACGGCCTCTTTGTTTAAATTGGTAAATGTTGCTGTTACCGTTGCCTTTAGTTCGTCTTTGGTGTTGTTTAGTTTTTACCTATAGGAATATGGAGCTGTCCTCAGATTCCCACCCAAACACTATGAAATCTTCGTATTGGATGATATGCAGTACAGCATGCTGTTTCCAAATTTCTGGAGGAGTGAATTGCGTCATGGTGCTGCTTTCCTCACAGACAGAGCCCAACTGACTCTGGCTTGTTAGTAACATCAATTATCGCCATTTTAACTTAACTTTGCGCATTTGATAAGTTAAAATGGCGATAATTGATGTTACAATATGTGCTCAGATTCCCACCCAAACACTCTGAAATCTTCGTATTGGAACTTCCGGTTGAATGATATGCAGATTAAAATGAATAAAGCGCATGCGCAAAAATAATAATTTCAAGTGACCAGTCCGTTGACCTAACAGTTAGAGTGTTTGCCAATGGCCTGGGAGACCGGGGCTCAATCCCAAGTTGAGTCATAGCAAAGATTCAAAAAATGGTACTTGATCCCTCCTAGCTTAACATTCAGCATTATAAAGTATGGATCAAGAGTAAAGTGGAGCAATCCAGGGAAAGGAGTTGCGCATTCCCTACACTTCGGTGTAGTAGCTATTGAAAAGGAAGCTTTCAGGTCACCCTCGACTATACTCGACTATACAATTTACCCATCAGGTCCTGTATATAGGGTGTCGCAATATATATGGGACCTATGTGACTGCTAATAACTCTACTAATAATAACGTTGAGTTCTTTTTTGTTTCAGATTTGAAAATAGTATAACAACTATTAATCCTTGATCATTCAAAACTGTCTGAAAATTCAAGTAACTCATTGATTTGATAATGATTTAGTACTGAGACAAGAAACTCAAAAAAAAGATTGCATGTCTTGGAAGCTGATATAGTAACAATAAAAAAAACATTGATTTAATGTCTCCAGCTTCAAGGGTGCATTTTTTACTGGACGTGTTCCAAATGACTGCCATTACATTTCTCTCACTAACAAATTATCATATTAATGGGTTGCATCTATTTTTAGGTACCCTGTATATCCTAGGAATGACACTAAACTGCATCCAATGAGGATGAGTATGAAGACACCACTTCATTGCCATTACTCACAGGTCCACTCTTACCCAGAATGATTGTACCTATTAGGGTTCCATCTGTGGGTCAAATTGATCATTTTGATAATAATTGATATTTGATAAGAATACTTGATATCATATAAATATGTACAAATTATCTGTATTAAGTTACGGTGTGTTGACGTTTTACGGTATAGAAAACTTTATGGGTTATTTAATGCCAAATTACACACACATACACACACACATCTATGTGACGAGACCCATGAGAGACTTCAAGTTGGGATCGAAACCCGGTTGACTTGACGTTAGTCGGACATCTTACCCCAACAAAGTGAAGGAATTTTTTTACGCATAACTTTCTATATATACGTTATCGGCTACCTGGAGTGCTCAATTCTTGAGAAGAGGTATTGCATTTCAACGAATGTGGCAGTCGGCAAATTTTTCACTTCAGTGTTCAGCCTACGGGGGTAACATGCATATATATATATATGTATTTATATAATTTTGCATAAAATAACCCACAAAGGTTGCTATGGCTAAAATCGTCGACAAACCGAACATTATTAATAGTAATTTGTACATATGTATATATGATATCAAGTATACTTTATAGGTAACATTTTTAAATAGGATAAGTTATTTGGTTTAACGCCATATCAACCTTTGATGGTTATTTGATGCCAGATCGAGTATATATATATATATATATATATATATATATATATATATATATATATATATATATATATACTAATGGCTTCAATACGTTTCCAGAAATTTTTGTACAAGCATTTAAAATTGTCGTAGACACTTGAAAATTCACTATGTTATTGCTATATATCTTATGAGATGACTGACCAATTTTTATGATTTCAGGTTCAAATGAACAGCTACAGCAGCAATTGGAATACACCCTACTAAAGCCTGATTGTCACAGCTGGTGAATTTCAAAAATGCAATCTGGGCGTGAGGACACTTTAGAAGAACGATATGCAATAAAATTCTGTTTTAAACTTGGAAAAAATGCCACAAAAACGTATGGAATGCTTCACACTGCTTTTGGAGCATCTTGCATGAATCGAGCAGCAGGTTTTCAGTGGCATAAGAGATTAAAGGAAGGCAGGAGGTCTGTGAGGGATAAAGAGAGGTGTGGAAGAAGTAAGGAAGTCAGAACACCAGAGTTGATTGGCCAGATAAAGAATTTCATGGATAAAGACCGTCGTGTGTCTATAGAGACAATAAGTACACAATTTGATGTCAGTGTGGGAACTGTACACAGAATTATTCGCAAGGAACTCGTCACGTGGTCTGCCACTGAGAGGAGAGAAGTAAGATCAATTTCCCCTACCCTTCTGTGTTTGAATTAACAGGCCTCAAAGATTGACCGTTAAAAGAAGGATATGAATAAAGGTCAATTCCGCGCAACCGAAGAAACAAATCCAGTTAGAATGTAGGTCAAGCTATCTGCACTCCATAAACCCAACCGGTTGGATAGAGAAGGGGATATAGAGGCCATGATAGTAGCCTGAATGAATCGCATGACAGGGTGAGGAAGAAGAAAGAGGCCAAATGATTGGCCAGAACCCTAAAGCCGGAAGTAGTAGCCTTTTCGTCAGAGGAAATAGAGATAAAGAATTCAGTTTTTAGGACGGAGGTCGCCGTGAGAGGACGTGTGATCTGATGCCAAAACACCGGACGAAGAAGCGGAGCCGATTTTCAGGACAGCATTTGGCGTGACAAGATGTATTGAAACTGTCGCCGAAACTTCGGGGTAAAGCGGAAAGAATTCTCCAACAAGAAGTTAACAAGTGCCTTCCTATCAAATTCGACAGAATCCCGCTAGCCCGTAAAAGAGAAAATACTCTCAGAAGAAACCCGTCGAAAAAGCTAAGTAAACCTTAAAACCGTTTTCTCCCTCCACCATTCCTAAGTATTGCAATTATATGCTCTCTCTCTCTCTCTCTCAATTTAAAGAAAGAAGAAAGAAAAGAAAAAGGAAGAAAGAAAGACATTTGTGTTTGATATTGTCTGCTGGTAATATAGCCGGCACCTTAAATATATGTTTGTGTCAGCATGTATTAAAAACCTTGTTATATTTTAAATGTCCCCTCGTGTCGAAACTTATTCGTTGTGTTGTTTGCCTATCGAGTTGCCTTCTTTTGCATATTCCTTTTCAGCTTCATTTCGCCTCAATTTATTCTCGCTAAATGTCTTATTCGCCTTTAAAAACATTACACGGGAAATTGGAATTGTCGACTACGGTAAATGATAATATTATATCTAAACCTACAGGTCCATGTCTTCCGTTAGCCTAGTGGGTAGGAAGACGAAGTGGCCTGGTGGGTGTGTGTAACGTGAAATTTGGAAACCCTCTTGCCCGAGGCGGTCAGTCTAGCCCCAAGTTAACCCCCACATTATCTGCTAGTTCCCATGTGCCCGAAGGAATCTTAACTAGAATTTATTTTGCGAGGGATCAAGTGTCAGACTGCCCCAACGTCACACGTGCGAAAAATAAACTCCCGTCCTGGGATAAATATTTTTGCACCGTCACAATCTGAAGATGCGGAAGATTTGCGCGAAGTTTCTCCCAAGAGTGCTCATCGATGAGACCCGAACAGATACAACCTCAACGATTCAGAGTGGAGCTGAGAGTATTGGTAATGAAAGAGCACTTTACATTCCCCAAATCTCCAAGACTGAACCCTCACCATCAGATTGTTTAGTATCATATCTTGGACACTAGTTTAGAGAGTCTTATATATATAGCCCCGGCCTTATTTGTATTAAGAATAGTTACCTGAAGCTCTGTTTACTAAGGATTTGGTTTCTTTTATTTGATAGCATATCAACCTTCGTGGGTTATTTAATGCGAAAACCATCCTTTTACAAGAACAGTTGTGGTACTATTTAACCCATATTCGGAGGAATAAAGGACTTCATACCTTTCACAAGGGTAATAGTCCGAAAGGAATATAATAGCGCGATCGGAATTCGAACTTACTTATTACGATGTTGTTCTCTGTATGTTAGGCACTACGCTACAAGGAATCCCCCAACTAACGATTAGTTACTCGAAAATTATATAATTGCTAGCTAATTATTGGTGTTTGTAAGAAATACTTAAAACTATACAACTTCGTGCAAACAAAAGATCAATGAAATGAGAATAGTTACTGGAAACCATACAACTTTCTTAGATATCATACAAGAATACGGTGAGCTCTGTGGGTTATTATGTTGTATACCCATAATCATAACATTAATTTACGAACTTCAATGAACGAGCGAACCCCCACTTCTTTATAAAAATATATATCTCACACTTTATTCTCGAAAGGGTTGATGCTTCTGTGGTGTGTGAGAGATGGGTGGAGAGACATATACTAAGAGAGAGGACTTCTTTCCATATCTTCTCCCAGGAGCTAGGGAGTACCAACGCTTGCATCCCCTTGCAAGCTCGTCAGAGACGACCTCTGATCGGCTGCGTGTCCCACGCTCGACTGCGATTCTCTGCACTCTGTCTAAAACTGACCCCGTGGTTCTCATCACGTGATCCCCTTCTGGTTACACACCTGTTTGACCTGAGTACCCTGACGCGCCGTCATCTTCCTGTTTACAAATCAAAATGTGACAGCTTACCAAAGCACACTGGGTCACTAAGAACGAACCGAAAATTCAAGTCATATGTTATATAACAATAGAGTCACAATCTTCTATATCATTACTCCCAGGTTCACTCTGACTGTGGATTGGTAGTAACTGTTATGGATCCATCTATGTATCAAATTGATCTCTTTGAAAATTATTGCTATTGGATAGAAATGCTTCAACACCATACAACTGTGTGCAACCAAATGATTATTATTAGTAGTATTAGTAGTATTAGCTTGGAATACTTTATATATATATATAGAGAGAGAGGGGGGAGGAGAGAGAAACCGCATAAAAGAAATATAATTGATAGAGTTTAACATGTCAAGTGATCTGAGGTTAGACAATCGATTGCGTTCAATGAAATCTTTTAATTCTTTAAATAAATTCTCTCATATTTTTATTTATTTCAGAACCAGAAATTGTCTATTTCTAAACATAAATCATCAACATGCTACGAGTATCTAATGAAAAAAGACATAAAATTATATTCTATCATGAACAGGGCACTTCTCAGGCTAAAATATTAAAAAAAAATTCTAGGTGTACAGTACAAGAGGTAATTTAGAAAAAGATAGAAGCTGGGTATATCCCCAGACAGAAAGAAGAGTTGAAGGCCAACAAAATGAACTAAAAGTAATTGTAAATATCTAAAGATAATATCTTTAAGAAATGTAACTAAATCCTGTCGGAGTTGTCCTCGTGGTGTAACGGTTAAATAGATGGACTGCAGATTCGTAGAAAGTGAGTTCGAACTCCAGTTACGCTATTACGTTTACTTTCGGATTAATACCCTTGGGAAAGGCATGAACCCCTTATCCTCCCAGCAACAGGTTCAATAGCGTCGCTACTGTTCCTCTAGAAGGATGGCTTTGACATTAAATAATATGCTATTAAAACAAAGAAACCAAACCTAAATTCTGTCAGGAAACATCTGGCACCCAAGTTCATTCTTCAACCATCAGAAGAGCACTTGTGAAAGAAGATCTTCATGATCGAGTAGCCAGAAGGAAACCTTATCAAAGACAAGAAAGCAGAAAAAGAGCTTGAATTTGCCAAAGAACACAAGAAATGGACTGTTCAACAAGGGAAGAATCTATTATGGAGTGATGAATCAAAATTTGAAATTTTCATATCAAATAGAAGACAGTAAGAAATAGGCTTGGAGAGTATACGAAAGATGTGTACTTGAAGCCTACAGTTAAACATAGAAGAGGTTCTATTATGATTTGGAGATTTTTAACTGCAAATGGTGAGGGCAATTTGATCAGAATTGATGGAATAATGAATGTAGAGAAATATAGACAAATTCTGATCCACCATACAATCCCCTCTGTTAAGCGTCTAATTGGTAATGGTTTCATTTTCCAGTATCACAACGATCCCAAAAACACTGCGCTAAAGATAAAAAGTTATGTAGAGAGAAAGGAGCAATCTGGGAATGTTTAAGTTATGAAATGATGTCCTTAAAGTCCAGATTTGAATATCATCGAGTTTTTATGGGATTATTTGGACCAAAGAAAGGCTGAAAATCAAAATCAGAAGAACATCTGAGGCAAGTCCTCCAACAAGCCTGGAATAATATACCTATGGATCAAATTATTGAATTACAACTCAGTATCCCCAAAAGAATAAAGCTGTTCTAGCTGCAAAAGGTCAATATACAGAATATTAATGATTCTAAAGTTATTAAATATAAAAAGTAAAGTTGGCGACTGTAGTCGAGGGTAACCCGAAAGCTCCCTCGTCAGTAGCTACTACACCGAATTGCAGGGAAGGGCGCTACTGCTTTACCTGGATTTCTCCACTTTACCTTTGATACTTACCTTATAATGCTGAGTGTTAAGCAAGGAGGTATCAAGTACCATTTTTTAAGTCTTTGGTATAACTCGACCCGAGATTGAACCCCAGTCTCCCGGACCATTGGTGATTAGTTATTATTCATATTATTATATATTAGTATTGAACACTAGTTTTTCATTTCCTTTAATAGTATATGGAATAACTTTTTATAAATTTCTTGTTTTTTAAACAAATATATATATATATATTGTTGATATGAGTAAATTTCTCATTCCTTCTTGTATATATGTAATGTTAACCAAACAAAAATGATGATGATCACAAAAGGTCAGTCCAGGTCAGAGTGAACCTGGGAGTAATAGTCATGAAGGAGTTCTCCACACTCCTCAGACTTCCAGAACTGAAACCTCCTCACTAGATGCTGTCAGACATAAGATATCCCTCTTTTTTGGAAAGGAACCTTAACCCTCTGCAAGGGATAAGGCTTGCCAACAGAGCCATCAAGAAAAAGAAAAAAATTATTGCATTTTCTATAATTGGAGGATGGAAATTGACAAGGTATATTTCAAGAGAGAGGAGGTACAGAGAGATACTATAATAATAAGAATCTCTCCTAATAGCAGCACAAAACAACGCCATAAGAACCAATCATATCAAAGCGAGAATAGATAAAACGCCACAAAATAGCAAATATTGGTAATGTGATGATAGAGACGAAACCATCAATCACATAATAAGCGAATACAGCAAATTAGCACTGAAGGAGTATAAGACTAGACACGACTGGGTAAGCAAGGTGATCCACTGGGAGATGTGCAAGAAATTTAAATGGGATGTGCACAACCCAGCATATGTCCTAGAAAATGACACATACACGCCTATGGGACTTTGACATACAGACAGATCACATAATCTCGACCAGAAGACCAGACCTTATGATAACCAACAAAGAAGAATTTGCAAAATTGTTAACTTTGCTGTCCCGGCTGAGCACAGAATAAAACTGAAATAATATGAAGAGAAGGATAAGTACCTCGACCTTGCTAGGGAATTGAAAAAACTATGGAACATGAAAGTGACAATTATACCAAATATGACTGGTGCTTTTGGTACAGTAACTAAAGGATTATTAAAGGGACTGGAGGACTTGGAGAACTTGGGGGACGAGTGGAGACCATCCAAACTACGGCACTATTGAGAACGGCCAGAATGCGGAGAAGAGTCCTGGAGACTTGATGAGACTTGCTGTCGCTCAAACTCCAGTGAAAGACCATCAGCTAAAACTGATGTAAAAAACTCTCAAGGAGTGGAAAACGAAGACGTTCAGAGAGTTTATGCATGAATGCATGTAAGAAAAAAACGAGTCAGTAGAGCTAATAAGAGAGAGGAAGAGACAGAGTGAGAGAGAGAGAGAGGGAGAGAGAAAATAGGAACGTGAAACGATCCAACGAAAGTAGAGAGAAAGAGACTTAAAAGTAAAGCAATGCGAGAGGGAAACTAAGTTCCTATTTTGTGATTGGTTTACACACGAGGCTTTAAAAAAGCGTATAAAAATACTCATTGACATACATGCCTAATTATATATATCACGTAACATTAATTGCA